>CAOKZL010000977.1:0-447485 GCA_948472985.1 Iguana delicatissima
GTCTTGGCGTATGAGATGGGACCAGAAGGCACCTGCTGAAATTTGGTGTGAATTCCAAGAGCTTCTGCTAGCTGCTGCCCATTGTGCTTCCTAACCCAGGATCTGGCCCAGCCAATTCTGGTTCCAATAACAGAGTGGCTTAGATTTGAGGGGAAATTTAATTTCTGATGCATTTAGAGCCAATTCTTTCTTTTGGCTGATTTATGAAGTATTTACTTTGATTCAGAATGTGCCAAACATCTGCAACTTAAGTCATAATTTTTAACAATGGGAATCATCATTATTTGTTGTACTTAGCCAAATAGAATCTGTAGCTATTTTGTCTCCTAGGCCCTGCTAGATCGACCGATCGGTCTGTCTGTCTGTCTATGTCAGTGGTTCTCAATCTGTGGGTCCCCAGATGTCCGTGGACTTCAGCTCCCAGAAGCCCCAGCCACTATGGTCAATGCTCAGGGCTTCTGGGAGCTGAAGTCCACGAACATCTGGGGACCCACAGGTTGAGAACCACTGGTCTATGTGTCTATCTGCCTATATATCACTCCTATCCCTTTAATGGTTGTGTAGAAGAGGGTGTTTCAGTAGGTCATGCTTGTCACACAACCATATTGACAACAACACCTGATGAGATTCTAGCTTCCACACACCCATGAAAGGGACAGGAGCCCTCCCCAGTTCTCAGTCTGGCAGCCCCAGTGCTATATAAATCTTAGGAGTCCATCTTCCGCAGGAGGCCCAGGGAGCCCGATAGCCCAAGGATTACACACCACCTGCTACATTGATTTTCCACCAGTAAAACTCTTCCTGTAGCAGGCATGGGTTTTTGGCTCCTCCACATCTTTCCCTTGGACATACCTGCCCGCCCTTCTTGTGGTCCTACCTAGCCACCAGCAGGTGAGGCCAAGTGACACAAAGAGCCCGGTCAAGATGGCAAAAGATATAAATGTTGGAAGAAACCATGAGTCAGGACAGACTGCAAGCAGCGTGCTTTTTCCTGAGCCCACTGGGAAGGACAAGAAATGCCCACTCTTCTCCACTCTTCTGAGTTAACTGGGTACAAATCACTTCTACACTTGGAGCTCAGTTTGCAGCAACTGATATAAGATGGGGACAAAAGGGGAAAGTGGGAGGAGAAATCAGGGCATTTTAAAAATAGCTGTAAAAGTGGGATGAACAGAGGATTAATAAGGACTGTTCTTGCCATTTCAGTACAGTTTGTGGGTACATGGTCCCTTTGGGGGAACACTGATAGAATGGGATGGACCACTAATGACTAATTAACCACAAGTGCTTTTAAATCTTGCATCTCTCCGTTGATTTCTACAGGAATCTCTGAGGAGATTTAGAAAACAGCTTCTCAGTGGAAAAGGCCCCCTGTGCCACTACAGTGCCAGTTCAGAGACTAAGATGATTCTCTCCCTGTTCTTTTGATGTCTTTGCTTCTCTGCCTCCAGCCTCGCTTTCCAGGCAGTCATTCTGTTCTCTTTCCCCTCCTGCCTTATTTTCAGGGTTCTCCTCTTCATTTCACTTCCCTTTTCCCCTCTTGGTTAGTCCCCCCCCCCGAGTCAGCCTTCTGCAGGCCTTGGCCAAGATACCCACGACCCCAAGTTCTCCCCCTATTTTTATAGAAAGCCTCTATTACTTCTGCAAAATCTGGGGTTCCTCCAAATCCGCTGGTGCCTCTCTCTTGTGCGCAGCAGTTACCACTTTGCCTACATATGGAAAGGCTCTCCAATTAGAACTAAAGTACAAGACGTTTTCCAGTTTTCTGTTTCAAAATGCATAGCAGAGAGGCTGACCTTTCTCACAAGGAAGCAGTGGTGAAAGAAGAGTGGTGAACTTTTCCCACTTGGCTGGGTATGCATGGGTTTTGTTTTCCAGTAGGAGAGCTTCTGTAAAATGGGTACAATAGTTATCACTGTTACAACTATGCCACTGTTAAAGTAAAAACCATTTTTAACATAGTAAATCACTCTGTATAATTAAGCAGGAATGTAGCTTAAACCCCAAGGCCCAAAGCCAAGAAATATGAATGCGTCCCCTGACCGAAGCTGAAGCCACTATCTTGTCTGTCAGGACAAGGACGGTGGGTGAGACAAATGGCAGAGGGCAGCCCTCACCGGCTGGAGCCAGGAGGAAATGCCCGGCCCCTCTGCCACTACAATTAAGGCTATAATCCTAAAGTGTTTTTACCCGGGAGTTATGTCCTGTTGAACTCAATTGGGATGTATGTATGAGTACGCACAAGAAAACAGTGAAAATGTGTCCAAATGGCATTGAGGCTGAAAAACAGCAGACCTGGGGGAAGCAGAAAGCCACGTGGCAACAGAGATGGAGATAAAAGTATGCTAGATTGGGCTCAGTTGAGGAAACAGTGTGCTCTCTGTTTTGTTTGCTGCTGGCAGCGGGCCTTCTCTTTGTTACAGATCTGGGGAATTCCCAGTTCCACCTGCATAACAAGAACCTCGTGGCCCTTTATCAAACAAGACGAAACCCAGTAACAGCCACGCTAGGCTGGCACGGCCTTTTCTGGGAAATCAGATGAGAAAAGAGAAGCGCCCTCTCCCACTGTGGCCACCAGAGGGCGCTGCTTCACCCGTAGGAAAATGCTCACAGAGCCAATCTTTCCCTCTCCAGCTGCATTTGAATGAGTAATGAGAATTAGCGTGCCTGTTCTGGGAGCTGCAGAAACAGAGGACTTAGGCCCTTTCCACACGTTCCGTGGAATTTGCGCTGCAGCGTTTCCGGGTGGTTTTTTTTTGTCTGTGCTACCGCGGACATATTGTACAATGGTCTACTGCCATTTCCACACATTCCGTGGAATTTGCGCAGCGGATGTGATTGGCAGCTATTTTTTTAAAAAATGGCCCCGTGCGTCATGACGTGCGTGCTCACGTCATGCCCCGCAGTTCCTCCCACGATGACTCCTTCCTCCCATTCCTCCTGCTAGCCATAAAATAAACCGTGTTGATTTTTTATTTTCGCGCCCTATCTCGGAGGAATGGTTTTCCACGCCATAGCTGGGTGGAGTGCAATTTTTCTCCCTATCTCTGGTGGGTTCTCGCGCCCGTTTTCTGCTTTTATCTTTCCCTGTGAGCGATGGAGGAAGAGGTGTTTCCTGAAGTTGAACGGCCCATTTTAGCTGTATTCTGGCTTCTTGGAATTATGCTGGCTGAACTGGGACATCTATGGGCTACAGACCGCGCGAGGAGGCGCCAGTGATTGGCCTTTTATTGGTAATGCTGCGGAGGGTTTAAGCTTTTCTGTGCCGCTGCTTGGAGGTTTCTCGCGGTGCGTTCCAACTGCTGAAGCTGTCCACGCCCACAGCCCGCCCTCCGATTACATCATGCACGAATCAGCGCGGTATGAGGGGGAAAAAACCACCTTTTCCCCGTTTTTTAAAAAGCCCGCGCGCTGACTGTTGGCGACTTAACCGGGCTGATTAAGGTGTGGAGCTTGCCAATTATGTACGAGCTAGCGCACTCGAACGTGTGGGCGATGTCTGTCAGAGCTCGCGCTGCCCCATTTTATTTACCCTGTGTGGAAAAGGCCTTAGAGATGCCAACTGTGGAGGAAAAAATATGGCCTAACTTACTAGCCTTCAACCTTTTCAGACACACCTTTGGACGAAACATACACCTGAGGACCTGCTTCTTAATTTATTATTTCTAACCTCTGTTTTTAGAGTTCTGCTGGTGCTGTTGGGTTCCACCTTAGCTTAAGATGTGGGTCCCAATTCATCCGCTGAAGACCAGCGGCCTGTCCAGCAAAATTCAGATCTAGGGTGCCCGATGTGTAAAGGAACAAAACTCTCATGCCTTTACTAGCTGAGTAGGAGAGGGAATTTGCCATGGAGGTGACTCCTGCAGAAACTTCTTCATCACACAACTCTTTAAGATGCAAGAACCTCCTTTTCTTTTGCATCTGGTCTTCCTCACCCAGCAGATGAAGCTTCCCTGCCAGCAAATGTCTTGCTATTAAGATCTTCCCCTTTGTCCAGCCTTGTAGAACTGGTAACAGCATGGGTCCTGGGGAACTGAAAAAATGGCCTCTCCCACACGTTCAGCCCTTTTTAGGTATTAATGGTTTCCTTGGAAGCCCGCTTCAGGTTTCCCCCCTCTGCTTCTGAGGGCCTTTGTGGCATCTGGCAAAGACATTTTAATAAAAAAAATATTCCTTTAGCAAGGACTGGCGGGAGACCTTTTGCTACCTGATGCGAACGGAGGACACGATGGCCTCTCCTTCTCCCAGTCCCCGTGTTGAAGACAGTGGATTGGCAATTAAATCTTACTTTAAGGCAGTTTGTGGGGTGCAAGACAGATGGTGCCGCAGCCTCCAGCAGAGGGGAACAGCCAGAGAAGACAGGAATGATCATTTTGGGGTTGCCCTTGAGGCCTCCCTGCCCCACATCTACTGCCTAACCAAGTCATATCACTTCACCTAACGGTAGGGCCGGCCCTGTTTTAAAGCAGATTTGAATTGTGCAAGCCCCTTATTCATATCCCACCATTTCACCTTGCAGCTTATTTTTTCTGAGAGCAGCATGTATGGCTGTCCTCTTCTGCTTTGTCCTCGCAACAACCGTGTGAGATAGGTTAGGCTAGGAGGGAACAACTGGCCCCAAGGTCACCTCACAACTATCCTCAGAACAACCCTGCGAGGCAGGTCTGCGACTGGCCCATGGTCACTCAGGGAGTTTCGTGACCCAGTGGAGACTTGAGCCTGGATTTTCCAGGGCCAAAATAGGTCAAAATTCACTGCAGAAAGAAGTTTGCCTCACAGCAGCTGCAAAACTTAAAAGTGCCAGATTTTGAGCATCAACGGTGCAAATTTCACACCTTGCCTGCCTTCCAATCAACCATGGAATAATAGACTAATTCCCCTTGGGCCCCCTCCCCTAATTAGCCCTCCTCCCTCCCTCCTTCCCTGCCTGGTCAAACTTCTGCACCCCACTAGACCTCATTTTTAAGTGTGAAACCTCCATCCCCATCTCTCCCTGCAAAATTCTCTAAGCTAAGGGGCAGAATGGACTCTCATTTGATCATAACCAGTTCCCCCCCTCACTCTACTCCACGCACACCTCACGCACCCAAAAGCTGATCTTCCGTGACCCCAATGGTCCGTGGCGCCGTAGTCCTCCAAAACGGAGCACTCCCCCTTCCTTGAATAGGATGCGGTTCAGATTAAGAGTGCTTTATTCCACTTTCAACATCCTGTGGAATTCTGGGGTTTGTAGCTTACTGACACCAAAGAACTCTCTGGCTGAGAATTCTACATGTCCCTCGCTAAACTACAAATCCCAGGATTCCGTAGAATGCTGAAAGTGGACTAAAGCACTCTTAACATGGTAGTGTGGAAATGGTGATAGTCTTTCTAGGTGCAGTGCCACCAATGGCCACCAGGGGGCACCCCTTTCACCTTAAATTTTAACCTGGAAAAAGTTCCATGTTTATCTCAGGAGAAGCCAAGGAGGGAGGGGATGGGATAGACGGATAGACCTCAGGCCCCTCGGGGAAGGAGGCGGCTCTCTCCTGAAGCATCCCTCCCTGCTTCCTCCAGCGCTAAAATTGCAGGCGGACTGGGCATTCTGCTTGCTTCAGAGGGACATGGCGTTAACCCACTCCCAATTGGCATTGCCCTGACAGACGCAACCCTTGGGACACCTGGAAGAAGAAGAGGGTGCCTCTGAGCCACTGCAGAGCGCAAATCTTTCAGACTACGGAGCGCGACATCTCCCACATATGAAAGGATAGGAGGAAAGTTTCGAGACAATGGTACACCCGGGTTCATTTCGATTCTAGATTTAGTGATCTCTGCCCCTTTAGACAGCCCTGCGGTTTGCTTCCGAAGTGAAACGTGCAACTAACAGCCACGCTGTCGGAGGCCCTCCATATTTTCTTGTGTTATTTTCATGTGTTAGCATAGTGTTGGCTTGTTAGCATGCTGATAACCAATGTTGTGGCTACTCCAGGTGCCTGCGTTCCTTTCGTCTGAGATTCTCACAGGAACCTCCGTGCTGCAGATTGTTGCCATGGAGATTTAGGTCAGCCTGACCTTCCTTAATTATCTTTTAATTGTGGAGTGTGGGAAGCGAATCCCATTCTCGCGCTTTAACGTCCGCTTGACAGCATCACCTATTCTGTATCAATAAATCTACTATCAAGTTTATTGGTTCTGTTGTGTGAATCTGTTCCTGACACACACGCTCACACACACACACACACACACACACACACACACACACACCACCATTTGGTGCTTTAAAAGCGCCGCTCCATTCCTTCTCATGTATTATACATGCACAGTATATCTATAGACGCTGGCGCACTAGCAGGTTATAGCATTATGATTCCACTTGCAACATCCTATGGAATCCTGGGGTTTGCAGTTTCGGGAGGGGCCGGCTGGCCCCTCCCGAAACTGCAAACCCCAGGATTCCATAGGATGTTGCAAGTGGAATCATAGCACTATAATAGGCTAGTGCGGAAATGGCCTATGTGTCCTATATTATACTCCAGGGCAAAAGCTTCCCAGCCCAGGTTGAATAAAGAAACATGCTGCCGATCTTGCACAATTTTGCATGTTAAAAGCTCACTGAAATCATAGTGCCACATGACTTATGGAATAAAATGCATTTGTGTGTGTGTGCGTGCTTAAATCCCCAAAACCATTTATGTGGGAATGTGCATTTTTTAAACATTTGTTTTTCCCACACTCTCCCTCTCCTTCACGGAGTTCTTGGCTCTCTTTCCCCCACACTTTTGTTACTCTGAAATTCTGGGGGTCACCGAGGGACACCTCAATGTGCTCCACGTGATGGGAAAGGTAAACTCAACAGACCACAAGCAATAGCAATACGAGAGGCAGGGTAACCTAGTGAGATCTTTTACCCAATTTTTACGGGGTCAGGCCCAGCCAAAAACCACACGAAAGGTCCAATCAATGACTTTATTAAACAGAAGTATCACGCGTCAACGCATACACTCACACACACATCCAAGGGCTAAAGAAAAATAAAGAGTGGAAATAAGATAGAGGGACTGTTAGAGGATTTGTAGTTTGGGTGATACTGCACCTTTTCCTGAAGTCCTTGGTCCGGGAAAGCAGCGAAGGAAGTAACGCTCAGCGAAAAGACGCTGAGGGGATCACTCGGCTGCCGGAAGGGGGGAAGCGATCTGTTGGTATGACCGGGAGTTATCCAAAGAACTAGTCAAAATCGGGGACTGTTTGTAGGAAAAATGTACCTTGAGGGCAAATCCTCTCCCAGGGAGAACAAAGGGGAGAGCAACGGAAAAAAAGCTTCACACCAGCACCTTCTTTGATATTGGAAGATAACAAGGTGATACCCAAGTTTCAGGATCTTTCCCCGCTTTGGGTTGTGGTGTGAGTTGATGTAGATGGTCCTTGCCTGATAAGATTTTATTGCTTCCAGTGCCCAACTTGTGGGAAAACTCCTTAATCCCTTCAAGCTGGCTCCTTAAAGGCTGAGGACCTTTTGTCCACAGTGGGCTGACACAGCTTGAGGTCTCCTGTGGCTACATGATGGGGGAGTTTACTGGCCTGACCTGGTTTTTCTGATCATACTACCGTTGTTGCCTACGTGCTCATCCGGGTGACCTTTCTGGTGGATTAGATTATATTTTATATCAAAGTTGTAGACTCCAGGACAGGGTTTACCAAGGAGGCAACACTTTATAGTCACAACAACCCTATAAGGTAGGCGAAGCTGAGAACAATCATTCTTCAGTCTCCCAGTAAGTTTCAGTTACCATTCTCTAAGTAAGTTTGGGGACTGAAATTTGGGTCTAACCTTCTAAGGCAGTGGTTCTTGGCATGGGGTCCAGGGACCCCTGGGAGTCTGCAGAGCCCCCCTGTGAAGCGGAGGGGTGCCGACAGAGCAGTTTCAGCAAGGGAGCAGTTTTTGGAACCTCCACCCCCCATACAATATGCACCCATGGCAAAAGAGACGTGGCAGCAGGCGTCTGCACGTGCCCAAACTAGCTCTCTGGAGTCCAGGATTTCACTTTCCACTCAAGCCATGGAAACCCACTGGGTGACCTCAGGCAGGTCACATTCTCTCAGCCTCAGAGAAAGGCAAAGTCTACAAATCTTGCCAGTTTTCAAAGGGGACAGACATGATGGCTAGAAAGAACCTTTCCCTATCGGCGCCACTTTGTTGTCGTGTGCCTTCAAGTCACTTTGGACTTATGGCAAGCCTGAAGTGAATCTAACACAGGAGTTTGGTTTGGTTTGGTTTGGTTTGGTTTGGTTTGGTTTGGTTTGGTTTGGGTTTTTTGGCAAGATTTTCTGAGAGGAGGTTTGCCTTTGCCTTCCTCTGAGGCTGTGACTTGCCCAAGGTCACCCAGTGTCTGAGTGGGGGCTTGAATTCTAGTCTCCAGAATCCATAACTAAATAAGTATTTGCATCTTGAGTTAAGTCTCAAGAGCCCCCGGCAACAAATTATATTTACAGTGGGTCCCCAGTAAAGAAAAGTTTAAGAACCACTGATCTATGGGATTTACAAGCGGCAGTCCTTGAACAAAGAAATTACAAAAGAAGACAACAAAAAGAGAAACAGCTGGCTTGAATTATATTCACAAATTCCAATCCATTCACAAAAGTATAATAAATAGATCCTTGAGCAAATCAAGCTTGAACTCTTCCTAGAGCCAAGATGACTGAACTGAGATTGTCATAATTTGGCCATACCATGAGAAGACATGACTCATTAGAAGCAACAATAATGCTTGGAAGGCAGTAGGAAAAGAGGAAGACAGCATTACAGATGGATAGATTCAGCAGGGAAGACAAGTCCCCATAGGCATATCTAGCCTAAACGACGCCTAGGGCAAGCATGGAAGTTGCGCTCCTACTTCCTGGACCACTTCTTCCTCCTCCTCGAAATCTGCTAAATCTTTGGCAAAGTGATTCTGGGGTTTTCTTGGCAAGATCTATTCAGAGGGGATTTGCCTTTCTCTTCCTCTAAGGCTGAGAGAGTGTGACTTGCCTAAGATCATGCAGGGCGCTTCCATAGCTGAGTGGAGATTTGAACCCCAGTCTGCAGAATCATAGTCCCATGCTCAAAACACTTGTCAGCTTTTGGATAGGATAGGATAGGATAGGATAGGATAGGATAGGATAGATAGGATAGGATAGAAAATTTCTCCATAATTTTTTTGTTATTGTTTGCTTTCAGGACAACTCCAGCCTGCATCAATTCTATGCTAGGGTTCTATTTTCAAGATTTGTTCAGAGAGGGGTTGCTCTTGCCTCCTTCTGAGGTTGAGAGAGTGTCAGGCAGAGAGAGTTTCCGTGGCTGCGCAGGATTCTGAACCCTGATGTATCAGAGTCCTAGATGAATACACAAAAACTACACCACGCTGATCACAGTTCCCAAATCACCCAGCCATCCAGGGCCCTGAAAGCAACCCCCGCATTTCCACATTCAAATCCACTACGATTTAATCCCGAGTGTCTAAGAAAGAGTGGGTGTGTGTGTGAAAGAAGCAGAGAGTGCGGGAGGAGGAACCAGGGGAGAAA
The DNA here is from genome assembly GCA_948472985.1 of Iguana delicatissima. Lineage (NCBI taxonomy): Eukaryota > Metazoa > Chordata > Lepidosauria > Squamata > Iguanidae > Iguana > Iguana delicatissima. Next base: position 9,538 of record CAOKZL010000977.1, read on the forward strand.
GTGTGTGCAAGAGAAAGAGAGGCAAAAAGTGTGTGTGTGAGAGACAGAGAGAGAGAAAGGGAGAGAAACAGAGTGTGCATGAGAAACAGAGGGAGAACAAGTGTGTGGCCATTTCCAATTTAGTTTAAATTGCACACCCCGGATTCCCTAGGATGTTGAAAGTGGGAATAATAGCACTATAACAGTCTAGTGCAGAAATGCCCTGCGTGCAAGAGAGGAGGAGAAAATGTGTGTTAGAGAGAAACAGGATGTGTTTGTGAGAAATAAGGAAAACGCGTGCTTGTGTGTCTGTGTGAGAGAGAAAGGTTGTGGGTGTGTGTCTAAGAAGCAGAGAAGGATTGTGAGTGTGTAAGAGGGAGAAAGATAGAGGGGAAAGAGTCTGAGAAACAGAGGGACAAAGACTGTGTCCCTGTGTGAGAAACAGTGTGAAAGTGTGCAAGAGAGAAAAGGAAAGTGTGTGAGAAAGCGGGACAACGAATGTGGGTATGCAAAGGAGAAACACAGCCAGCCTGAGTGTGTGTGAGAGAGAACCAGGGAGAAAGGGTGTGTGTGTGTGTGTGTTTGGGGGTGTGCGTGGGCATGTGTGTGAGAGAGAAAGAGGGAGAGATGGACCAAGAGAAAGTGTGTATGAGAGGGTAAAAAACAGCGTATGAGAGACAATGCAGGAGAAAGTCAGATTGTGTGTACGTGTGTGAGGGAGGAGTTTGTGTGAGTGTGCATGAAAGAGAGAGAGAAGTAAGAAGAAAAAAGATTTACGAGGGAACGTGTGTGAGAAACAAAATGAGAGCTTTCGTGTGTGTTGAAGGTGCTTGTGTGTGTGTGTGCGTGCACAAAAGGAGGAATGCATGTCAAAGACAGGCAGAGATTGTGTGCTTGTGAAGGGGAGGCGCCTGTGCACGGTGGGTATGCTTGTGGAGGGCACATTCCTGTGTTGGGGAGGGGGAGTGTGGGAGAAAGAGATGGAGAGAGAGAATGGGGGAGGAGGAATGGGGCAGGAGATTTGTGTGTGAGAGAAAAAGGGGAGAGGGAGGGAGAAATGTATGTGAGAAGGGGGGAGCGAATTGTGTGCTTGGGTGGGAGGACGACTTGTGCATACCTGAGAAAGACAAGAAAAGAGATATTGTGTGTGTGTGTGTGAGTGAGTGTGAGTGTGAGACGGGGAGGGATAAATGTGTGTGAAAGGCAGAGAGATTTTGTGTGTGCGGAACGCACTCTCATGTGTGCAAGAGCGTAGGAACGAGGGGGGAAACACGGCTGAGAGACAGGGAGAGCGAGAGTATGCATTTGTGTGAGAGGAAGGAGCTGTGTATGTGTGGGGAACAGAAAAAAAAATACGTGTTTGTGTGAGAGAGAGAGAGAGAGATGGGAGTGTATGAGAGATGGAGAGAGACTGCTGTGTATGCAGAATATGTGGGGGGGAGTTAAATTTATAGCTCTCACTAGAGCTGCCAGATCGAACAGGTGGTTGGACAGGTTGCTTTTGGCCGCTGGAAGCCCCACTGGGGCCCCTCTCTCCCACTCGTTGCCACCTGTGCTCCCACCTGGCTTCCTTTCTCCAGAGCCTTAATCATCTTGTTATTGCATCATCACAACACACACTTCCCCCTTTCTCCCCCCCACACCATTTTTACCCCCTGCCTGGCAGGTTCCCTTCCTGGATCTCTTGGGGAGGGCAGGGGAAGATGAGAAGGCAACCCAGAGTGGCTTGGATCAGCATTTATTTTTCAAAACCTCCTTTCTTCTCCCCACTTTTCCCCCCCTATTAAATGGAATGTCATGTTTTTAAATAATCTCCACTTTCTCTTTTGGAGAAGCCAAAGACTGCCAACCAGTCCACCAACCAGGAGGGCACGCTCTTCCACTCGTGGCTGAGCTGGGAGCCCTGGAAGAGGAGGCAGGTGGGGGGAGCAGTGGGGGAAATTAATCCAATGGCAAGGTGGCGGGTGGGAGGGGAAGGTTGGGGCACCCAGGAAGCAGAGAGAGCACGGCAGAAGTGTGTCTAGTGTAAACAGAGCTGGGCCAAGGCTAACAAAATGAAATTCAACAGAGAGAAATGTAAGGTCCTACACTTAGGTAGAAAAAATGGAACACAGAAATATAGGATGGGGGACACGTGGCTGGATAGCAGTACATGTGAAAGGGATCTAGCAATCTTCATAGACGACAAGCTGAGCATAAGTCGGCAGTGTGATGCGGTAGCCAAGAAAGCCAATGCAATTCTAGGTTGCATCAATAGAAGTATGGTGTCTAGATCGAGGGAGGTACTGGTACCACTCTACTCTGCTTTGGTTAGACCTCATCTTGAATACTGTGTCCAGTTCTGGGCACCCCAATTCAAGAAAGACATGGTCAAGCTGGAGCAAGTCCAGAGGAGGGCGACCAAAATGGTGAGGGGCCTGGAAGCCATACCTGTGAAGACAGACTTAGAGAGCTGGGGATGTTTAGTCTGCAGAAGAGAAGGTTAAGAGGGGACATGATAGCCCTGTTTAAATATTTGAAGGGATGCCATATAGAAGAGGGAGAAGGCTTGTTTTCTGCTGCTCCAGAGACCAGGACAAGGAGCAATGGATTCAAGCTGCAGGAAAGGAGATTCCACCTGAATCTCAGAAAGAACTTCTTGGCAGTCAGGGCTGTCCAGCAGTGGAACATGCTGCCTCAATGGAGTGTAGTGGAGTCTCCTTCCTTGGAGGTTTTTAAGCAGAGGCTGGATGGCCATCTGTCGGGAGTGCTTTGAGGGTGTTCCTGCATGGCAGGGAGTTGGACTGGATGACCCGTGTGGTCTCTTCCAACTCTACATTTCTATGATTCTATGATTCTATGAAACAGCAGCAGGCGTGGAAGGTGCACTCTTACCTCCGGGGCCACTTCCTCCTTCTCCTCCTCCGCTAAATCCTTGTCTTTTCTGCACTCCCTGGCACTGGCACCCAGGGCATGTGTCCCACTTGCCCCACCATACATATGCCTCAGCAAGTCCCTGAATCTGCAAGAGCTGAGCAGGGCGGTTGAGGATAGGGTTACTTGGAACTGTCCTCCTAATTGAGGGACATGATCCATGAAGTGAGAGAAAAACAGTGGCTACACAGATGATGCTGCCAGGAACGGTTTGGCTTCTTGGACTTCTTGATGTAGAAGCAAAGAAGCATAGAGTTGGAAGAGACCACAAGGACCATCAAGTCCAATCCCCTGTCATATGGCACCAAAGCATTCCCAGAAGAGTCCAGAGTCCAGAGGAGGGTGACCAAAATAGTGGAAGGCCTGCAAACCATAAAGCTCTCTGAGAAGCAGCTTAGGGAGTTGGGTGCGTTTGGCCTGGTGAAGAGAAGGCTAAGAGGTGACATGATAGCTATGTTTAAATCTTTGAAAGGATATCATATGGAAGATGGGACAAGGCTGTTTTCTGCTGCTTCAGAGACTAGGACATGGGGCAATGACTTCAAACTCCACGCAAAGAGATTCCACTTAAATATGAGGAAGAACTTTGTGACAGTAAGGGAAGTTCAACAGTGGAATAAACTGCCTTGGAGTGAGGTGAAGTCTCCTTCTTGGGAGGTTTTTAAACAGAGGTTGGGTGGCCAATTGTTGGGAAAGCTTTGATGGTGTCTTCCTGCATGGCAGGGGGTTGGACTGGATGGCCCCTGGGGTCTCTTCCAGCTCCATTATTTTATGGTACTATGTTTCTAGATGTCTGATTCATAGGGTCGCCATAAGTCAAAGTCAACACGGCAGCCGTTAACAACAAGCAGAGATATGAACAAAGACAACAGCTTGATGTTGCTCTATGTATATTAAAACAGGAGTCCTCACTACAGCACATATTACAAAAGGAATATTCCTGGAGAGAGTTTTGAACCCAGGGAAACTGACCTTTTGTAGGCAGATGTATTGCTTTCACACCTCAGCACTCACTGATGGCTGTTCTCTGCCCAAGAAAGGAGCCTATGGCTTCACAAAGACTGGGGCACCCTAAAGGGAGTTATGTTGCTGATGATGATGGAGTTTAAATGTTCCCGCTTTGCCTTGGTCTTCACGTGGCCAAGAGGGGAGCAGCCTCTACAGGCGTCGAGATCCCCCACCCAAACCAACTGAACCAAAATCACCCCTCCACATTTGTTTCACGAATTTTATTTGTGAGTTTCTCTAACCCCTGCCACCACCCCCACCACCCCCACCACCACCACCACCCCGGTCTCGAGTGTTTCTTTTCTGTGGGAACCTTCTCTCTCAGCAGCCCCAATCAGGCAGTGCTTTAGAAACCTGCCTCTGGACCTCCTCGTCTTTCATCAGCCACTGCCTGACCAACTAAGGACGGCTCACAGCCTGATTTCTCAGCACCACAAATCGTCTCCTGATGTCCCTCTACACATCCAAAGAAGGAGATGGGCTAGAGAGAGGGAGTGTAGGGTGACCGTGCTGACCCACACCTTTTCTCCCTTCTTTCTTTGACCTGGTTTGGACCATGGCTGCCCACTCTCCATACCATGCTTCACCGCCCTTCCTACAGACACAGACACACGTTCTGATATTTGTAGTTCTTCCACTTTTGTGGGGGTCCTGTGCCCCCAACCCTAGTGAATGTGGAGGACCAACTGACATTTGATACAAAATGTAGACCTGTGACTCCAAAATCCTCCAAAATCCTTCATGGCTTCTACCCTGAAAAACAGACTAGAAATATTTGAAATACAATGTTAAGGGTTAATGAGATAATAAGTCTTCTTGAATGCAGTGGAATTCACTGATGAGTAAATACACATAGAGTTGGGCAGGGTTGGGAGTACAGGAGTCTTGCCAAAAAGTAGGAGGAGGAATTAGACAATGTGGAGAAACCTCCCACTTCTGATTACCTGTTTCTATCTCTACAGCGATGTGGTGAGAGAAGGCAGCCTATAAAGCAGCATCAAGTGAGTGAGTGACTTCTCCCTTTCTAAAATAAGACCTTCAACCAAGTTGAAACGTTTTGTAAATAAACAGACTAAAAGAAACACACGTGCTGATCTTTGTGGGAGTTTAGTCATGCAGGAGGCTTGGAAGCCACAGAGCTCTACTGACAGATCCATACATAACTTTCTCGGATTGGTCGGCAAAGGAGTGAAATGAGAGACCTTAAAGAAAACATTAAGCTGGTTAAATTGAGTGTAAATATTTCATGATAGTATAGCAACCTAACCAGTGAGGGCGGGGAAGGCATGGTGACAGAGAACAGCCAGGGTTTAGCTCTGTTTCTAGCTCAGCTTTTCCCAGCCAGGTGCCCTCCAAATCTTGGAGACTCCAATTCCTCCTCGCCCCCTTCCCGTATTTTTCTCCTCCCCAGGGATAGAGAACTTGGATTCTAAAGAAATGCGTGGGAGGAACACACTTACACTTTCACTTTCACTTTCACTTTCAGCGCTCGCAGACTTCTCTGTCCAGCTGCTACTGATAAAATTGAGATACAAGTCTCCTGCTGGTCAATGATTCTTCCCTCGGCTAATCCCCCGCTTTTTCATCAATTGCCTGAACGTGGAGAGTTCTTTCTTCTGTAGCAAGCAGTTGGCGGGGTCGGCCGGTCGGTGGGTCTGTGGGTGGGTGGGTGGCTGGGGGGGGCATGGCGCCCCTTTGGCTCCTGCGGGCGGCGGCTCTTCTGGGAGCCACAGGACTGGTTCTGCCGTTGTTGGGCACAGCTAGACCAACAAGTGATGGTGAGTGACTCGTTTCATTTCTCCCCCTGTCTCTTTCTACCGGGAGAGAGGCGCTTGGGGTGGGGGGTGTCTGCCCCGGGGGGCCAAGCTCACCCCACCGGCTTTGAGGACAGAGACCCCCCCCTTGGCTCGAAGGGGCGCTGCCCGCGGCTCTGGCTTCCGCCCGCCCGGAGGGGGCACTTCTAGGGCGACGTTGTTGTCGTTCACCGCCATCAGGTCGACTTCGATTTATGGCGACCCTATAAAACGAGAAGTCATCGGGATGAGCTCAGGTCTTGCAAAGTCAGGGCTTCCTGGAGTGGGTCCGTCCACCTGCGATGCGGTCTTCCTCCTTTCCCTCTGCCTTGCCCAACGTGATTCTCTTTCCAAGAGAGTCCTGTCGTCTTGCAGTTTGTCCAAAGTGCGACAGTCTCAATTTAGTCCTCTTGGCTCTTGGGGAGTGTAGGGCGATCGTGGGCTTGGGGGCGGGAGGAGAGGGGGGCCGCCTCCAGTCCCCTCCTAGGAGAGGGAGGAGTTTGTGTTTTGTGTTTCCTTGGTGTGGGAAGTGGGGCAGGGGGAGAGGCAGAACTGGGATCCACATACACACACCTCCCAAGAGAAGCCAGGTCGTTTTTTTGCAGTCCAGTTTGCCCGACTTGTACGTTTTGGAAGCCCTGCAGGGCAGGAACTGCCTCCTTGTTTTGCTGCTGTTTTCTTATCTCGCAGCTGCAGCGACAAATTCCAGAAGTGGAGGGGAGGTCTCGACAGTGGTGTCTCAACACGGTTGTAGGGTGCTGATAACACAGTAGGCCTGTCATGGGCTGCTGGATCTTCACCTTGCGGAAATATTCCTAAGGTTTTCTAGTTAACCCTGAACGCATCGTATTCTTCTCTTTACTGTTAATCTTGCCTGTTTTCTCCTCCAGCTAAAACAACTTCATAGGCTGGAAATGGACGGCTAGATTCAGTATATCTCTGGGAGGCACACAGCTCCACAGTCACCCAGTCAGGGGTTTAAAAATGAATAAGTAATAATTTTTAAAATTCAATTTCAAAATTTTCTTAAAACAATTTAATAAAAAAAGCCTAGGTCTATCATTCTGAATGCTGATTATGCAACTTCTGCATATATTCTCTGACTATATTAACAGTAGTTTATGGAGATGGGAAATAGCAGGCGATATATATGAACTGTGTGCTCACTTTCTCTCTCTCTCTAAGTGCAAACATAGAGAAGGTTTGTGGATAAACAATGTGGAGAGAAGAAGCAGATCTGAACTACCAAGAGTTGTTTGGATATAAATACAGGAGATCTGGTTTTTTGGATGAATTGAAAATTTATCTGAAAACAATTTGGAATAATTGTTTTAATGTGTAACTACTTTCTAATGAAACCCTGCATCTCTCAATGTTATAAAGGTTATAGTCCTCCCTTCACATTCACTAGTGTTGGGGACAATGGACCCTCGTGAAAGTGAAAAAACGTGAATAACTCTAGGCCCTCCCAAACCAAATTTAACACACACAAAAAAGTATGATCACCATATTCAAGCCACCCTGGATTCCTTTGAGGCCTCAAGGTTCCTTCACAAGGCAGAAGTGGGGGGCTGGTGGAGCTGAGTGCCCCCTCCGCTGCTGCCCCACGCCATTTTTAAGAGGGACTTACAAGCCTCTTTTGTAGTTTCTCAGTCTCATGAGGCTTGCAGTCCTATTAAAAATGGCCTAGGGAGGCAGCAGGGGTGACAGCAAATAATCCGTGAATAATCAAATCCGCAAAAGTGAAACCCGTAAATGTGGAGGGCTGACTGTATTTTAAACAATAGCATACTTGTACGAAAAATAATGGTCAGAGAGAACCTTCCTTACTAATGCCTTAAACTCTGATTGAAATAATTAAAACTGAGTCCTCCAGAGAAGTGATTTAATCATGATTTAAAACAGCTTGCTTTTAAGCAAATCAGCCCTGCCCTCAAGTGTGTCTTTGTGCTGGGCTTTACTTCACACTAATTTGGGGGGGAAATGAACCTCAACTGGCAATTCAAAAAAGGGGCAGAATTATCCTTATTTTATCCATTTCTATTCCACCTCTTCCCCAGTTTTGGGACCCAAGGCAACTTGCAGAATATTAAAACCAGAGCAGGTTGCCAATATACAAAAACATCAATAAAAAGTATGTGTTATTTTAAAAAGCAGTTAAACAATCTATAGAATTTAAAGCTGCTTAAAAATTTGTTAAAAGACATTAAAATAATCACATCATTAAAAGTTCATTGCAGTCAAACCCTAAGAGGTTGTGAGAATACGAAATTTTTCACTTGCTGGCAGAAGAACAAGAAGGAAGGCATCCTTGGCTCTCCAGGGAGGAAGTTTTAAAATCTGAGGCCATTTCCACACTAGGCTGTTGTAGCGCTATGATTCCACTTTCAACATCCTGTGGAATCCTGGGGTTTGCAGTTTCGGGAGGGGCCGGCCAGGATTCCAGAGGATGTTGAAAGTGGAATCATCACACTATAACAGGCTAGTGCGGAAATGGCCTGAGAGTAGCCACTAAGAAGTCCTTCTCCCTTGTTCCCACCAAACTCAGGGGGAAAAAGGCCTCCCCCAAAGATCTTAGAATTTGTGGAGGCTTATATAGGGAGACTTAGTTCTTCAGATATTATTATTGCTAGCCTCCTGCTGATTCCTTCGAGGTGGCAGGGTTGCCTAGCAAAGCAGAATCAGGTAGCTGGTGCCATTTTTAATACTGTACAGGCTTACTGGATAAGGAAATAACAAAATTTACAGCTTTTATATCTGACCAATATTTTCTTCATTTCACCTGCCCAGTTCGCCTTACATTGTGTTCTTTATGCTACAAATCAATTTTGTTGGACAAAATACTTGTAAAAGAGGATTCTTTTTTCATATAAAGAAAATGAGATTCACCTGCAATATATATCAGTGGGGGACCCAACCAGTTCCTTCCCTCTTCAGTTAAGAATCCTTTTATGGCACCAAAGGATGGCCTTAGATGTTCACCCCATCTCCCTTTTTAGAAATTCCACCTTCCGCTATCCATGTTTCCCAAGTATGCATTCTTATCCCCTCGTCTAATCCTCTCTGTTCCATCCTTCTCTTGTCTTTTCTCTGCTGTGTTGGCTTCCCCTCCGTACTCCTCTAAGTCAACTGTAATATCTTTTGGACTCATAAACATCCTCCTCTCTTCTCCTTCTTCCCTCTTACTAACTCACATCTTGGACATCCTCTGTGGAGAGTCCCACAGGGTGGCAGAATCTTGGAAAGATTGTGAAGACTTGAAGAGAGAGTTATAGTTACAGTTCCCAACTATATATAAAATGTCTCTCTTTTCCAGGCTTTTCCTCCCACTCCCTGCACTATTACTTCATGGCAGCGACAGGGTCCAGCCTAGGGCTGCCACAGTTCATAAGTATGGGGTACGTGGACGACATTCTCTTTGTTCATTATGATGCCAGTACACGGAAGGCTGTGCCTCGAATCCCATGGGTGAAGGAGGTGGAAAAGACAGAACCTCAGTACTGGGACTTGACCACTGAGAGAGAACAGAACACGGAGGTACTATTCAGGACGAATTTGGCAACTCTACAGAATCGTTACAACCAGACTGGAGGTGAGTGAGTGGTTGGAGCAATGGAACAGATTCCCACCCTTTATTTGTTTCCCCCAGGAGAAAGAAGTGCAGGGAGGTAGAAGGGAAGCAGTTGTGCCTCCTCCAGATGTTGACCTGCAACTCCCAGCATTGTCACCATTGATTGTGCGGGCTAAGGCTGCTGGGAGCTGTACAAATTTAATTAAAACTGCCTAACTTTTTTGGGATTTATATTTGGGGTGCCCTCACCACGTATCCTTCTAAAATAATTTTGTGGATGCAACATAGTTCTGTATTTTAAATCAAGCCACCTCAGACGTAACCTCCAAATCGGAGGTTAATCTGCCCCGTTGTCTCTGACGACCAAGAGAGAACCAAAATATACTGTCCAGGGGAAGAACTCTGAGCCTGCAGAATGATTCATTTGGAAGAAGCTATGCAACTAAAATATATGGGGCTTATTTATTTTCTTTGCTGTGGGAAAAATCCCATTTCTTTCAACTATATGTTCCAGTGTGATTTGGGGGCTGGGGGCACCCTGGGTTGAGTGAAGGGTGCCAGAAGTGGCAAGGAGCTCCCTTGGCTGGGGGCAGCCCGAATTGTGGTCAGAATGAGGAAACCGTTTTGAGAGGCATTCAAACCCCGCTTGGCTTGGCCCTTCCCTCCTAGGCAACCTGGAGCCTCTTTCTCTGAACCAAGTTCCTCTGTCGCTTCCACGGGCCGGCCATGGATGGGGGCAGAGGGATGGAGGGCAGAGGGCAGGCCTCCTTTCTCTGGGAGCCTGACATGAGAAGAGGATACTTGGGATTGCCTTTGTAACTCTGAGGGGGTCTTGAGGGTTGGGGGAAGGAAGATGGCCAAAATCAGCCCAGTTCTTTCTTGAAACATCTCCCAACACCCCCTCCATAATGTCACTGGCTGTCAGTTGGAGGCTGTGTAGAGAGTCCCTTGGAGCTTTAGGGAGAGGCATTTGGGAGAGGAAAGCTGGAGGGAAAAGGCAGAGGGATCAGTCAGAGCGGAAGGAGGGAACTGCAGGAATGACGTCTAAAGAGGGGCTGGGGAGAGTTTGTGAAGTGAGGGTTTCCCTGTGAGTCAGGATTAAACATGTAAAACTGTGTGGTTAATAAGAGAAAATATCTCATTGCTTTCATTCTTTAGTAATGATTCAGTTTTTGGGGGGTGGCCTCTGTCTCTGCCTCTTCCATCAGTCTGAGATAAACTAAGAAAAAAAAACCCCTAACTTTGTGTGGGTCTCTTTCAGGGTTTCACACTCTGCAGGAGATGTTGGGCTGTGAGCTAAGGAGGGATTGGGGCCCAGGAGGGTACGTCCAGTTTGCCTACGACGGGATGGACTACCTCAGCTTTGACAAGAAGACCCTCACCTGGACGGCAGCCGATGGAGCAGCCCAGATCACCAAGAGGAAGTGGGAGGCTGATTCAGTGTTCAACCAGTTCCTGAGGGCCTACTTGGAGGAGTCCTGCATTGAGTGGCTGCAGAAATACCTGGACTATGGGAAGGAGATGTTGCTGAGGAGAGGTGAGTGCTGTGGGTGGGGGAAACCGGAGGGCTCCCACCAGAGAGGAGTGACCATTGTGCCCCACTCCATCCTTCCCCACATACACGCTCCTTGGCTTTTTTCCTCCATCAGAGGTATGCGATATATCTTCCAGCTTCCAGAAAAAGGTGTGGGACCTGAGCATGATGTGGCAGGATTGAACATTGGACTGCCATGGAAACCCACTGGGTGAGCTTGAGTGAATCACTCTTTCTCAGCTTCAGGGGAAGGCAAAGACAAACCCCCTCTGAACAAGTCTCGCCAAGAAAACCTCATGATAGGGTTGTTTTAGGGTTGCCGTTAAGTCCTTGAAGGCTCATAGCAGCAACCAACAACAATGTTATACTCCAGCCCACCAATATTCAAGGATATTCTCATACTTTACAGCAACCTACTCAAGAGCTCATCAGAGGCCAGAGGGGGAGGCTGCAGTTCTCAGAGAAAAACAGTTCAGTTTTTCTTAATTGCACAGCCAGCAACCAAAGCAGAGACTGTGTGTTCCACCAATTCCCCCCCTCCCTTTCTTTATATCCCACCTTTCTCCCAGACTGGGGGCTCAAGGGGGCTTACAAAGGGCATAAGATAACAATAAAAATGCATATGGGTAAAAATATACAAAAGTGAGGATTACAACAATGTTAAACAACAAAATGAAAACTATTTAAAACCTTCCCTTAAAAGATTAAAAACAGAACTATACTATAAAAAGCCTTTTTCTTATTACAAATGCATTCTCAAAAGCCTGCTGAAAAGAAAGACCTTAACCTGCTGCTGAAGAGACAACAAAAAATGGAGCCATCGTAACTTTTGTAGGAAGAGAGTTTGAAAGTATGGGAGCAGCCACAGAGAAAGCCTGCGCCCATTTTCCCACCGTTATCGTTTGCTTAACTTGCTAAAATTAATTGTAAGGTTCCATAGAGAATGAAATAATTGTAAAGCCCCAAAGAATTGCAGTTGCAGTGTGTTTTTCTTTCAAGATATGACTCTCCTGAGCACACCTTACTTTTATGACCATCCCTTGGATCTCAGCCAGTTCATGAGTGGAGCCTCTTGCTTTTTACCACCAAGCTCTGTTCAAAATGAATTCGGTGAATCCTCTTCTTTGGAACAGGGTTCTCTTCTTTGCTAGGCTAAAGGTGTGAGTTATCCAGTTTCGGGACAAAGGGCAGGACTAGACTGCTTGAACCCAGGGGGCCCTTCCTTCTGCCCAAATATCTCACCCCTCCTGCCACACATTCAGAATGTCCTGATAGATTAATTGATCCTCAATTTGCTGTTTTCTTTCAGAGCCCCCTGTGGGGAAGGTAACACGCAAGGCAATTGGCGATGGCCAGGAGGCCCTCATCTGCCAGGTACACGGCTTCTACCCCAAGGAGATCGAAGCTATCTGGAAAAGGGGGACGAGATCATGGAACGTGAGACTTTCCGTAGGAGCATTGCTCCCAACTCTGATGGGACCTACTACACTTGGCTCAGCACCGAGATTGACCCCAAAGAGAGAGGCCTCTACCGGTGCCATGTGGATCATGACAGCCTGACCAAGCCCCTGGTCTTAGCTTTCAAAGAGCCTGGTGGTAAGAGACTGGAGAGGGTGAAAGGAATGGGCCCTTGGTCAGCAAGGAAGGATTCTGGGAGGAGAGAGCACTCCCCAGCGGCCCCTGTTATGGGGAAAACTCCATTGAATCCTGATTATGTTTGGGTGTGCCAAGCAGGAGATGGACTCCCCTGCTGAAGGCTCAGGGAATGGAATGAGGTGATGTTTCAAAAAGAAGCTGGAATAATAACCCTTGAAAATATATAAAGTGAGGCAGAAAAATGCAGTTTTATTGTTGCCTTTGGAATGCATGAACATGGTCTAAAATAACACACCCAACACACACACACACACACACACACACACACACACACTTGGGCTCTCTGTGTCTTTTTAACTTCGAGAGAAGGTCACAGTCCATAGGTTGAATGCTGAGAGGTTCAGTCACTAGTTTCTCTGCTTAACAGATATCAGATCTTCTCATGGTGGCCTTGAAGAGCTTGTCTGAACATCTGATGTGTTTCTTCCCTTTTAGTCAATGTGGGACTCATTGTGGGAGCCATATCGGGAGTAGTGGCAATTCTGTTGGTGGCTGGGCTTGCCTTCTTCTTCCTCAGTAAGTGCGTGTGAATGTGTTTTCTGGGCCATGTCTCTTCTTCTGTGGTACTTTCCTATTGAGACTGCTGATGGCAAAGGCTGCCTGACCCTCGGTGGAACCCCCAGGCCCTCTTCCTCATATGGGACTTTTTAAACAAGAACTCAAAAGTTCCTGAAAGTTATTTAGGTTGTTTCTAAACTAGCTCTGTGTCCGTAGAATGCCATTCTTAATTTATTGAACAAGAAATCTGCTGTATCCCAAGTCTTTTATCCCTTCCCATCGCATATATTGTAGGAATCCTGTGGCTTTCCAAATATTGTTAGACTTCAGCTCCTGACATTCCTCCCTTTAGGCTGTGCTGGCTGGGGTTGCAAGGAGTTATATCTGGCAGCATCTGGCTGAGCCTGACTCCACCCCTCCCTCTAGGGAAAACCCAGTGGAAGATCCCAAACCCTAAGTCAGGGGTGAGAGTCCTGGGGCCCTCCAGATATTGTTAAACTACAGCTCCTGATGTTCCTCCCTACAGGCCATGCTGGCTAGGGTTGCAAGGAGTTATAAGCCATTTCAGCATGAAACTGTTATAGTGCTATGATTCCCCTTTCTGGAATCCTGGGGTCTGCAGTTTCAGGAGGGGCCACCTGGCCCCTCCCAAAACTGCAAACCCCAGGATTCCATAGGATGTTGAAAGTGGAATCATAGCGCTATAACAGTCTAGTGCAGAAATGGCCATAGTCTGCTGGGGAGGCACGCATATCCTTCTCTGCATGCAGCTCCCCTCTTCCAGTCACTTACCTTTCCATTCACTTGCCTTTTGCCTGGGTGCTTGGAAGGAAGGCTTGCACGTCTGGGCAAAAGGCAAGGGAATGTGAGGGGGAATCCCGGTAGGGAATGGGAGGGAGAATGCTCACACAGCAGGGGGGTTGTTCACAGTTTTTTGACTTTTGCAAGGTTTCTCTGCCCTGAATCCTTGCTTAATTCAAGGAGCCTCTGTATTTTCTTTTTCATTTTAATTATTTGCATGTTGGCTATTGTTTTTATGATCTGGTTGTCTATTTTGTATTTTTAATTAAGTTATAATCTGCTTTTCAATGATTTCTATCCTGAAAAGTAAACTAGAAATACTTGAAATACAGTGTTAAGCAATAAGGCCATAAGTGTCCTAAAATGCAGTGGGATTTACTTCAGAGTAAATACACATAGAATTGTACAGGGTTGGGGGTCTAGAAGACCTGCCAACAAGCACAAGGAGAATGGGGTGAGAACTCTGGACGATGTCTGGAGAAACCTCCCACCTCTGATTATCTGTTTCTATCTCTGCCCAACAGAAAATCGTCAAGACAAGGAATATTATAAAGCAACATCAAGTGAGTGATGGTTCCCTTTCTGAAATAAGGTTTTCAACAAAGTTGGAACATGTTGTAAATAAACAGAAATAGACACAGCTGCTAAGCTGGGTGAGAGTTTAATCATTGAGATGGCCTGGAAGCCACAGAGTTCTACTGACAGAGCTACACAAATCCTTCCCAGCTAGGTTAGAATCATAGAATCATAGAGCTGGAAGAGACCCCAGGGGCCATCGAGTCCAACCCCTTGCTATGCAGGAACAAACACTCAAAGCACCCCCGGCAGATGGCCATCCAGCCTCTGCTTAAAAACCTCCAAAGAAGGAAACTCCACCACACTCCCAGGCAGCCTATTCCACTGCCGGACAGCTCTGACCATCAAGAAGTTCTTCCTGAGGTTCAGGTGGAATCTCCTTTCCTGCAGCTTGAATCCATTGCTCCTTCTCCTAGTCTCTGGAGCGGTAGAGAACAAACCTGCGCCCTCCTCGACATGACATCCCTTCAGATATTTAAACATGGCTGTCATGTCCCCTCTTAACCTTCTCTTCTGCAGACTAAACATCCCCAGCTCCCTCAGGCATTCTTCATAGGGCATGGCTTCCAGACCCTTCGCCATTTTGGTCGCCCTCCTCTGGACACATTCCAGTTTATCGATAACTTTCTTGAATTGAGGTGCCCAGAACTGGAAACAGTAGTCCAGATGAGGCCTAACCAATGCAGGATAGAGTGGTACCTTCACCTCCCTCGATCTAGACACCACACTCCTATTGGTTGGCAAAAGAGTAAAATGTGAGACCTTAAAGAAAACATTAAGCTAGTTAAATTGACTGTAAATATTTCATGATAGTATGGCAGCCTAATCATTTAGGGTGGGAAAGGTACAGTGACAGAAAACAACCAGTTTTTGGCTCAGTTTTGAGCTCAGCATTTCCTAACCAGGTGCCCTTAGAACAGTGGTTCTCAACCTGTGGGTCCCCAGATGTTTGTGGACTTCAGGTCCCAGAAGCCCCAGCCACTATGGTCAATGCTCAGGTCTCCTGGGAGCTGAAGTCCAAAAACATCTGGGGACCCACAGGTTGAGAACCACTGCCTTAGAACGTTGGAGGCTCCAATTCGTGCTGTCTCAGCTATCATGATCGTTGGTCAGGGACTCTGGGAATTATATAAAAAATTTGGAACACACCGGGTTGGAGGAGATACTATTACAGTGGTTCTCAACCTGTGGGTCCCCAGATGTTTGTGGACTTCAGTTCCCAGAAGCCCCAGCCACTATGGTCAATGCTCAGGGCTTCTGGGAGCTGAAGTCCAAAAACATCTGGGGACCCACAGGTTGAGAACCACTGTACTATTAATTCTTGAGTCTTTAATGGCTAGATGTATGAGATTCCATTTGCCTCAGAGTGGAGCTGGCTCATGTTGGACTGTAGGGCACTCAGAAATGTCTAGATGGCTCTCCTTTGCTGGTTTGCAAGAATAGCTGCAGCTTCCAGACAGAAGGAACAAGCAGCTCACATTCAAAAGATGCTCAGTTGCTATTCTGTCCTTTCATTAATGGGTTTTCTCTGGTAGGAAGAAAGATGGGAGAAACAGTGGGAAAATGTAGGAAGGTGTCAACATGTGATCTCCATGAATGAGACTGAAGCCATTTCTGCACTAGGCTGTTATAGCGCTATGATTCCACTTTCAACTTCCTATGGAATCCTGGGGTTTGCAGTGGCCGGCCCTCCCGAAACTGCAAGCCCCAGGATTCCATAGGATGTTGAAAGTGGAATCATAGCGCTATAACAGCCTAGTGTGGAAATGGCCTGAATGTGTCTGAAACATGCAAAGAATAAAACACAAGCCTTCAAGCAGTTCCCATAAACCATTTGAAAAGATGGCTCTGGAGACTCCTGGCTCTGGATACTAGTTCCCAATTTTCGTATTTTGTGATTCATCTCCACTGGCTTTTGGCTAAGGCCAATTCCAGATTGGAATTAATGGGGAAGAAAGGATTAAACAGGGAAATGGTGGGTTCTTTTTGTTTTTGTTTTTGTTGTTATTGTTATCATTATTATTATCTTCATTTCTATCCCACTTTTCTCCCCGAGGGACTCAAAGCAGCTTTATGAACATAAAAAGCATAATTAAAAATTATAATATACAAAAGTTAAGACACAGATCAGACATCAGTAATGATTAAAACAATGTTAAAATATATTAAAAACAGCGTACAAAAAGCAATTAAATAGCAATTCAAATAACCAGCACCATTCTATATATAGATTACATATTAAATGCCTGCTGGTAGAGGAATATTTTTAGCTGTTTCCCGAAGGTAGGCAGGGAGGATGCCAGTCTGACCAATTTGGGCAGGGAACTTGGGGGCAGCCACTGAGAAGGCCCTCTCCCGCGTTCCCACCAAATGCACCTGTGAGGGTGCTGGGACTGAGAGAAGGGCCTCTCCAGCAGATCTCAACACCCGGGCTGGTTCGTAGGGGAAGACACGGTCCTTCAAACTGAAAGGAAGGCAGAAATTCCCTTCTCACAACATAGTATTTGATGCTGAATCTCTTCTTTTCTCCTTTTTGCAGCAAGTGACAGGAGTTTTGACAGCTTCCCTGGGAGTAAGTATGTGCATTGGAGGGAGTAGAATGAAGTGGGATGGGGCATCTGCTCAGAGTAAATGTCAGTCTAATTCCAATGGGAAGTGAGTTCCACAGATAAGGTGCCAGTGTGAAAAAGGTTTTAACCCATGTTGCGACGTATACAACATAGGATAGGGCCTCGGGTGATGACCAAAGTTGTCAGCAGACTCATTCAGAAACTGTCCTTCCGATCTCCTGGACCAGTTTTGAAAGGGCTTCGACTTTCCTCTGGTTCAAACCTTAGGGAATTTCCAGGAGTCTCATAGTCTGGTGCAGAGCTAATTACCTGCTTTTGGCAACAACAGTTGGAATGGAGGGCTCCCCCATCCCTTGACTACCCATGATTGTAATAATCTGCTTTTCGGTGGAATAGGGGCAGTTTGCCTGCCTGTTGCTCATTATTTGGCGTATGTGCTAACCCAGGCTGAAAAATGTGGACGGACAGGAGGAAACGTTACGTGGGTGGCGACTTCATGCTACAGCAGAGGTGGGCAAGGTGTGGCCCATGACTGCATGTGGCCCCCAGGGCAGTCTTTGTGGCCCTCAGGGACTCCAGGAATTAAAAGAAATCTAAAAAATTGTTTTTGTAATTTTTTTTTTTTGCCACAAAATGCCCCAGAGGCCCTCTAGGGAAATTAGGAGCATGTTTGCCATATTTGAGGGACTTCTTGGGCTACCATCTGTTCAGGAATGGCTTTTTTTAAAAAAAAAAACAGAAGTAAACTGGGATTGACTTCTGGTCCTTGTTGGGAAAAAAGGCCTCCCCTGGGCCTAAAATTGGCCCACTGAGGGCTAAAAACACAGCAAAAGTGTTCCCCATAGGCCCTAAAGAGGGTGTTGGGGGAAACTGGTGAGCAACTGTTTTTGCTGTGGGGTTATATGGTGGGGGGGTGGCCCCCCAGGTCCACCGCAGGATTAATGTGGCCCCCTGGCCTCCCCCATATTCTCACCCCTTTTCTGCAGCCTGGAAGGATGGCTTTGTAAGGTTTCCTACATTATTCTCAGCACTTCTCGTATCAGCATTTGTCAATCAGCAAAACCAGAAAGCATTTTCTTGCATTTTCTAGGAGTGCAAAAGCAGCCGTCATAAGGACTTGTAATAAATAACTAGCAAATTAGCTTCATGGACCTCAGTAGCAGCAACAACATGTTGTCTGGTCGATTGATGAGTAAAGTAACTAGTTCCTTACAAAAAGTAACATTCAAATAACTTCTGCTACCTTTGGCAGATTTCCCTTGCCTTGAAAGAGAGAGATTTTGCCCAGGGGCTGAATGAAAACCACATTGTGGGCTCACAGATGGATTCTCCTCCAGTCTGTCAGCTTATGTGCAGCTTGGCTCACTTGCTTGAGCCAGCATTTGGAGCATGTCTTCTGCAGGCTTCTCCTGGTAGCACGCCTGGTCCCTGCCAGGGGACATTTTGTGACAAGCTGTGTATGTTAGGGGATGCTGTCCTTTGTGTCCTCTCTTGCACTGACAGTTCCATGATGCTGGCTGAACTCTGAATTCTCTTCTTTCTGTTTCTGCAGCGTGAGATCCTCTTGGTGCATGAGGTGGAACCAGAAGGTGTCTTCTGAAATCTTGCTGTGAATTTTATAGGTGAAGAGCTTCTACTGGCTGCTGCCTGCTGTGGTTCTTAGTCCATGTTTCATAAAATCATAGAGCTGGAAGACACCACAGGGGCCACCCAGCCCAACCCCCTTCTGCCATACAGGAACCCACATCAAAGCATCTGCAACAGATGGCCATCCATCCCCTCTGCCAAAGGAAGAGACTCCACCACACTCCGAGGCAGCGTATTCACCGCTGAAGAGCTCTGACCATCAGGAAGCTAACAGACTGGCTCAGATTTGAGGGGAAATTTCATTTCTGATGCATTTAGAGCTTATTCATTCTTTTGGCTGATTTTTAAAGAATTTACTTTGATCCAAAATTTGCCAGACATCTGCAACTAAAGTCGTAATTCTTAAAAATGAGGATCATCATTATTTCTTGTGCTTAGCTAAACAGGATCTACAGGATTTTGATAGTATCTAGTTTCTGTAATCCCTCCAGATTTGTGCTTCCTTGCTACCGTAATGGCACTAAAGGCTTGTTATACCTGCATTATGAATGAAGTAGACTACATTGATTGTTGCTTGCTGTCTTTGGGGCTCTGGGGCTCTTGGCCTTTGGCTGAGCTAGTATGACATTGCGCTTGCATTGGAATGTGTATATGCATTGTGACTTCTCAGGGGGAAGGAGCAGGTTCATCTTCTGAGTCGGAAATCAGCTTGGGAAGAGGACAGCTGAGAGGCTGCTTAGAAGTTGAAGCTGAGGAAGAGAAAACACAGGATGAAAACAGAAGTTCTATTCTTCTGGAGCTAAGGATGACCTGGAAGATTAAAACTCAGAATCGGTGGAAATCACAGGACGCACTGAAAGCACGATCTCCCGTTCTGAGCCTCAAATGAGGATTTGTCTCTGTGGTGATCAAAACCACATTGAGAGACAATTACCACTGACCTTTCAGGGTCCCCCTAAATATGGTCAACTAGATCTGTGGTGTCTTGGAGGCAGAAAAGTTCTGGTTTAACTCTGCCTCTTCTGGAAAGATGATATTCCTCTAGAGCCAGGGTGGGAATGTGTGGCCCTCCTGCTGGTGTTGGACTCCAGTTCCCATCATTTCTCACCACAGAGGGAAGACCTTCAGTGATAGTCTTTAAACACAGGCTGGATGACCATTTCTCAGGAGTGCTTTCGTTGTGGATTCTTGCGCTGATGGCCTTTGCAGCCTCTTCCAACTTTGTGGGAGGCACGGCTCACCAAGGCGGAAGTCTCGTCCAGTGACTTCGGTCAGGCCGTACCTTCCTCACCTCTATCTCATTTTCTTCCAGAACTGAGGCCTGTTTCTTGACTTCCGCAGGTATAGTGGAGAAAGGATTGGAGCTGCATGGCATCTAAATTCTCCACCAGTCAGTGGAAGTTGTCTGGATAGCTCTGTCTAAACTGACCTCTTTCTAGATGCCTTGTAAGACTGCAACTTCCCATTCTGTTTATGTGGACTTTGATAATATGGACTCCTTGAGGGAGCATTCATTGCCCAATTCTTGCATTATTTTAATTTCCCTTTGAACACAGTGGATGTAATTACTTTTTATCCAAAATCTCTGTTGGAGTAAAATAAACGAGCAAGGGTGCCACTGTCTGTATCTCTTTTCTCTTTGTGTGTGTGCTTTTTCTTTTAGCACAGTGAATAGTATGCTAAGAGCTAAGAATACTATGACTCTACTTCTAGGGATGTTTAGAGTTTGCAGGCATTGAACTTGAGGAACATAAATGACGCTGAAACAAGCACTGAACTTGGTTTATGTTGCAGCAAATGGCTAAGGAAGGCTATTTATGAGAAGCACTGTAGATGGGGAGTTCACAAAGGATAACTAGGATTGGTGAAAGATTAGCCAAAAAACAGTTCTGCAGGATGTTTTCCACTGAACCTAGCGTCTCAGAGGGTCTTTGCTAAAACATGGCAAGGCTTGATTAAAATACAGAAGTGGTGTTGCTCCTGCCAATTTCACGCTGATCATTACTGTTCCAGTGTCTCAGCAGCAAAAGCTGTCCACTGACGTAAGGAAAGGCTGTATATAACTCAGTGGCCGTATCTTGCTTTGAATGAAGAAATCCCTTGGCTTCATCCTGCATTCAGGCTGGGAAAGATGCTGACCTGGGAAGCATCCCCCAGTCAGGGAACAGGTTTTAAAATGTTAAATAGTGCAAGGAAGATGCTGTAACCTCTCCAAAAAGTACAGTCAGTCCTCCACATTAGCTAGGGTTAGGGACACAGGATCTCAGCAAAATGGAAATACTGCAAATATCAAAATGTGTGTGTGTGTGTGTGTGTGTCTGTGGGAAGAAGCTAAGGAGAGTGGGCACTGTGATCTATCATTAGTTGGCCAGGTAGTGGCTGGTGGTGGAGGAGGACCAGAGGCGTGTTTCTAAAAGGCTGTGCAGCCTGAAAAGAAGCACCTGAGATGGGGTGGAGGACAGAGATTGGAGAACCTCAAGGTGATTCGCCCTTTTTGGCCAGTACCTATTAATGGGAGAAGTTAGGACTAGAATACATCCATTGATTTCAATGGATCTACAACTAAAGCATAATTAAATGTGAATCCAGCCCATACTTTCGAGAAGAAGTGGGCCTATATCCTAGACCCGACTGGGAGACTGTTCCCCTTCAGATATTGGACTGTGGGTCTGGTGAAACACCCAGCCAGTGGTGAAGGATGATGGGAATTTCAGTGTAGCATCTGGAGGGCACATTTGCTGCTTCTGTTCTACAGTCGTTCTGTCTGGTTTGTGTACGTGTGTGTATATTTATTTTGGGGGAGCGTGTTTGTGTGTGGTTTGCTTTCAACTGGTTTTAATCTTTTTGATAATTCAATTACATTTTGACTTTTCTATTTTGTGACTTTTCAATCTGTGTTTTTTAAATTGTTGTAAGCTGCCTTGAGTCCCAAACTAGCAGAAAGACTGGATGATGGTGGAGGGAATGTTGGATCACCTTCTATGTTACTTAAGTTTATGTTTACTTAAGCCCATAACAGAGGCATTAAGAAACCCCATTAGTGAATTGTAAAGATGTATAACTGGAAAATTGTGAGCCAGTGCGCACTGGTAGCGTTGATACACATTGACACTTCCTAGCTGGTGTCCCAATGCGTATCAGGTCCCATTATGCAACAGTCACTTTGCCAGATGTGCTGTGTAGCACTGTAATAGTAGATACAGACATTACAAAATGTCTGCTTAATTCTAATTCTGACAGACACACATGCACTTATAAAGATGCAATTCCCATAGTTTTCCAGGCTTTAATAACAACAACAACAACAACAATTACATTATTTATGCAGTAGTCCCCTGTACATGTGGTTTCATTTTCTGTGGCTTCAGTTAATCACGGGCAACCTCTTCCTTCACAGACTCACTTCCTCCATCCCATCCTTTCCCCTGATCTGTCCCTGGCATCTGGGCAACGGCACCCACGTATGTACTTATTTAGTTAATTTATTTATATCTTGCCTTTCTCCCATATGGGATACAAGGCAGCTTACAATATGTGTCCTGCTCCAGGTGCTGCCACCCACACCTGCCTGCTTGCACACCCCACTTTTAATCACACACACACACACACACACACAGAGGAAATGGCTCTGGCATCACAAGATGCAGCCCTCTAGCTTTGTAGGGAGCATGGTGAGACTTCATACTATCTGGTACAAAAAGCTCCCATCTTTTGATGTCCCATTCTCTGGCAATTTGCTCTTCTGACACTTCCAAATTCAGAACAAGTTCTATTAATTCAACAGTCATTCTGTTCTTTCATCAGTTCTTGCAGAGGCTTGCTTGGAACCACACACACACGTGCACTGCTTGCAAAGTGAGCTGGGTGGCAGGGAAGGCACCGAGCCTGGTGAGAATCTTTGCGAGCAATGTGTACGCAGCCAGTCCCAAGGGAGCCTCCATAAGCCCTTCAGTACAGTACATGAGTTCCACTTTTCAAGCAATTCTGTTTTCTGGCAATGCTCCAGTCCCTTAATCTGTCAGATAATCTGTTAGGTAACGAGGGGAAGCCTGTAGTATGAAGTTCTTGATGGTTCCTGCAAAGCTAGAGGGCTATTTCCTGTGAAGGTATAAGGATGAACGCTACCCGCAGTTTCAGGTATCCATATTGGGTTTTGGAATGTATTCCTACAGATAAAGGGTGACTACTGTATAATATAAAAATAATCTGGGCTGGCAGTACAAGTTTCTGACCTAGGAAATTGTTATCCTTGTCCTCATTGAGCTGGATCTACAATCACTTTTGACCACTTGATAAAAACTGACTTGACATACACACAGGAAGTGAAGGGGAAGCCAAGGAACTATATATTTCTAACACTTCAAGAAGGGGAGTGGTGGTCACACAACACAAACTCTCTTCTTTTGTTTTCTTCACCATGTGGCATGTGGATGAAAAGGATGCTGATGAAAGAAATTCACACCCAAAAGAGTGCACACCCTCTGCTCCAGTGGACCACACAGAGACACACAGTGCCACTGTAGCAACATTTATTGGATAAAAAATGGGAAGAGAAAGACATTCATTCATCGTAGAATTTGGGGAGCTTGTCCCCCACAACCACTTCCTCCTTCACACCATCTTTGGTGATCGTGACCAGGTAAATGACACCCCCGCTGGAACCGTCCCGCACCATGGCCAAGGAAATGGCTGGAAAGAGAAAAAAAAGCAAGAAAATCAGCCCCAAAACAGTCAGTGTGAGGTCAAAAAGTCTGTAATTTTAATTAAGTCAGAGATCAAGGAAATCCCAAATCTTTTAACCCAGCCCTGCCCAGAGCTACTGTAACCACATTATCACAGCCTCTGCTCTGTCTTTTTTGATAGAAAATTGCTCTGGCTTGGTTGAAAACCAGGCCCCCAATGGTAAAGAACACCTCAGATCCAATTTAGGAAAAAGGGGATATAAATGCAATTAATCAATGGCACATGCTCATAAAGAGGAACGGATTGGGGTATGTTATTTTCGGTCTCTCTGATTTAGGCCCTTTCCGCACGTGGGGAAGGAACAGCGCAAAAACGGGACTCACCGGATTTCTTCTGCAGCTGGGCGAGTTCGTCGCGACGAGGAGCAGTGCGAGCTCGTCGCTCCGCATTGCTCTGGCGTCCAAAATGGCGGCTTCTGGTTGGTGGAGGCTTTCCACCAACCAGAGAAGCTCGCCAGCCTAAAGCCCGCCCCTGGCGGATCTGCAGGCACGCACTAGTGCACGCCTGCAAATCTGCACCGGAGCGCGGTGACAGAGTGACACGGAGTCACGTGCTCCGTGCTTTTGAAAAATCTCTTTAAACAGGTTTTTAAAAAGCACGCTGCGCGACCAGTTCCAGTCGCTCCAAGCCGGACTGAGGTGCGGAACTACAAAAAGGAGTCCACCCCAGTCCACTCCACGGTGCAGACGACCTCCGTTGGAGGTCGCTCTGCACTGTTTTAATAGTCCAGTGCGGAAAGGGCCTTAGCTTTCTAAACCTACACATTCTTTCTTGACTACTAAGAAGCTGGCAAATTTTGGTAAAGTATTTAAAAATAAACTGAAATTAAGATTTCTATCTACACTGTCCATTCAATAAATACAAGTGTTCCCAGCATGGAAAGGACCATGTGGCATCTGCCTGTAATTTAGGTGTTAATGGTGAAGAGGAATCTCAGGTTTAAAAAGTTAGATTTCTGATTCAGCCTTAACTTGGTGGAATACACAGAGATTCAGCCTCCGACGTTTAACTACTCAAAAAAACGTGGACCTGGAGGTGAATTTAGACATCTCCTACATTCTATTGATTTAAAATATTTATGTTCTTTCCACCCTGAATACGAAAAAAAACTTGTGTCGGTACAAATGCGTGAACCTCTGAATTGTAACAAAATTTTCATGCGTTTCCTATCTAGTGCCTGTATAGAGAGGGTGACCAATGTCTACGAGATACAACATTCACAACTGAGATGTAGGAAGTTGAAATTTTAAGTTTCCCGAACCAGTTCAGCCTTGTTCAGAGTCAGCACTGACTGTCCCGAAAGGAACCCATTTGGTTTCTTAGTTTTCAGTTTTTGCTTCCCCCAAGAGCCAGCATGGGGCAGAGGCTTAAGTGTCGAATCAGGAATCTGAGAGACAAGGAAACCCACTGGCTGGCCCTGAGCAAGTCACTCTCTCTCAGCCTGAGAGGAAGGTCATGGCAAACCCCCTGTGAACAAATCTTGCCAAGAAAACCCCATGGTAGATTAACCTTAGGGTCGCCATAAGTCAGAAATGACTTGAAGGCAAATAATATTTGCTTCCACCTAAAGGTAGTGTTGCCCCACAAGTCACCCTGGAAGGGACACCGCTGATCAGCTGACCGTTTTTTGTAAACTGTCGACATTCTTCTTGGTCCATCCCGGGTTTGTACGCAGAGTCGACATAGCCGTAAATGTAGGTGCTCCCGGATCCCCGATGGCAAAGGGCTGCCGGGTGAGCATCCCTCCCAGGGTCGCATAGACCTGTGGGGAGAGAAGGGACCAGAAAAGAAGTGGAGGTGATTGCTGATGCAGCTTTAGGGTACAAATTAAGTTGAAAAGCAGCTGGCTAGTAGCTAGGATCAAATAGTCAGAGCCACTTTTACCTTCCCAACAATCCTGCAAGGGAGATGGAGTGAATTTGCACCCTGTCACCAGACAGATGGGTTCTAGAGTCCTTATGCGTATCATAGGCAAATAGTAGTTGTTCAGTGGCAAAAAAAAGGAGAGCCAGCATGGTGTGGCGGTTTTGAGTGTTGGACTAAAGCCAGGGTTCAAAACCTCACTTGGCCATGGAAACCCGCTGGGTGCCCTTGGGTAAGTCACACTCTCTCATCCTCAGAGGAAGGCAATAGTAATCCCTTGAATAAATCTTGCCAGGGAAACCGCATGGCAAGTTTACCTTAGAGTTGCCATAGATCCGAAACACCTTGAAGGCACCCAGCAGCAGGCATAGAAAGGGTTAATCTGTGGCTCCTATGACCTGATAGATAGTTTTCCTTTAGCTTGGCAACTCAAGGTTAGGAGAAGACCATGGTCTGGGAGAGATCTGCAAGAGTGACCCTTCTTGGTACCAACCAATCTCTACAATTCTCAGAACTATGGTGACGGATGGTGGGTCATACCCAGGCAGATCACCTGCCTTTGGCCATTTCCACACTAGCCTGTTATAGTGCTATTATTCCACTTTCAACATCCTATGGAATCCTGGGGTTTGCAGTTTAGGGGGGCGGCTCTTTCTCTCTCTCTCTCTCTCTCCCCTTTCCCTCTCTTTTCTTTCCTTCTGTCTTTCTTTTTTCATTTCCTTTCCTTTCCTTTCCTTTCCTTTCCTTTCCTTTCCTTTCCTTTCCTTTCTTTTCCTTCCCCGTCCCCGTCCCCGTCCCCGTCCCCGTCCCCGTCCCCGTCCCCTTCCCCTTCCTTTCTTTCTTTCTTTCTTTCTTTCTTTCTTTCTTTCTTTCTTTCTTTCTTTCTTTCTTTTCTTTTTCTTTTACTCCCGTCTCTTTAACAGTTGTGTAAAAGAGCATTTCAGTAGCTGGTACTTGTCACACAACCACATTAACCTTGTCACACAACCACACTAACAACAACACCTGATGAAATTCCAGCTTCTACCCAGTCACGAAAGGGACAAGAGCCGGTTCTCAGTCTGGCAGCTTCAGCGCTATATAAATCTTAGGAGTCCATCTTACGCAGGAGGCCCAGGAAGCCCCTTAGCCAGCCACAGGGACCGTAGACCACCTGCTATGTTGATTTCTCACCAGCAAAACTCATCCTGTAGCAGGCACGGGTTTTTGGCACCTCCGCACTATTCCCTTGGACTTACCTGCCCGCCCTTCCTGTGGTCCCACCCGGCCACCAGCAGGTGAGCCGAGAGCTCCTCCTTGTACTTGTAGCCGATGTTCTTCACCAGCGTGGCTGCAGCCAGGACTAGCGGGGCCTCGTCCATGTCCAAGCTGCCAAAGAGACACAAATGAAGCCATTTTCATACAGGGTAGCAAAGGAAGCAAATGTTTAAAATACACATGTAGCTAGGCTCTGCAACAAAATGTGGCCGTGTGGGTTTGTTCTGTCTCCCTTCCCCCATATTTTCCGTTCTCACCCCCACAAAAGCCAGTCAGCATTCTCAGTCCTCGGTGAGCGGGTTAGGGGAATATTCCCACACCCTTGAACATGTCACAGAGGGGAGTCGGAACATGTGTGGCCGAGCAACATAAAGAGCCTGGTCAAGATGGCCAAAGGCATTAACGTGGAAGAACCTGCAAGCCAGGAAAGGCTGCAAGCAGCGCGCTTTTTCCTGAGCCCACTGGGAAGGGCAAGAAATGCCCGCTCTTCTCCACTCTTCTGAGTTAACTGGGTACAAACTACTTCTACACTTGGAGCTCACTCTGCAGCAACTGAAAAAGATGAGGAGAAGGGGGGGGAAAAGGGAGGAAGGGAGAGAATCCAGGACATTTTAAAAATAGCTGTAAAAGTGGGGAGAACAGAGGATTAATAAGGACGGTCCCTGCCATATCAATACAGTTGGAGGGTACATGGTCATTGATGTACATAAACATTGACAGAATGAGACAGACCACTAATAACTAATTAACCACAGTCACTCTGAAATCTTGCATCTCACCATTGATTTCTACAAGAATCTCTCACTTGTGTTCCTAAGGAGATCTTGAAAACAGCTTCTAAGAGGTAAAGGCCTCCTGTGCCACTACAGTGGTCTATCCAGAGTACTATTATTCTCTCTATATCCTATTTATATCTTTGGCTGTTTCCGCACTAGCCTGTTATAGCGCTATGATTCCACTTTCAACATACTATGGAATCCTGGGATTTGCAGTTCTGGCCCCTCCCGGAACTCCAAACCCCAGGATTCCATAGGATGTTGAAAGTGGAATCATAGCGCTATAAAAGTCTAGTGCGGAAACGGCCATGCTGTCTGTGGGCCTTTCCACACAACACTGTTATAGTGCTATCATTCCACTTTCAACCTCTGGTGGAACCCCAGGATCTGAAGTTCAGGGAGAGACATCGAGAATTCTCAGCTAGAGAGCTCTTTGGCCTCTGTAAACTATAAACCTCAGAATTCTACTGGAGGTTGAAAGTGGAATAATAGCACTATAACAGTGTAGTGTCGAAATGGCCTCTGCCTCCAGCCTCACTTTCCAGGCAGTCATTCTGTTCTCTTTCCCCTCCTACCTTATTTTCAAGGTTCTCCCCTTCACTTCACTTCTCTTTTCCCCTCTTGATTAGTTTTTCCCCCCAAATCAGCATTCTGTGGGCCTTGGCCAAGATACCCACGACCCCAAGTTCTCCCCCTATTTTTATAAAAGCCGCTATTACTTCTGCAAAATCTGGGGTTCCTCCAAATCCGCTGGTGCCTCTCTCTTGTGCACAGCAGTTACCACTTTGCCTACATATGGAAAGGCTCTCCAATTAGAACTAAAATACAGTTTTCTGTTTCAAGATATATAGCAGACTTGAGAGGCTGCCCTTTCTCACAAAGAAGCATGTAGGCAAAATCTAAAAGAAGAGTGGTGAACGTTTCCTACTTGGCTGGGCATGCATGGGTTTTGTTTTCCAGTAGGAGAGCTTCTGTAAAATGGGTACAATAGTTATCGCTGTCACAACTATGCCACTGTTAAACCATTTTTAGCATACTAAATCACTCTGTATTCTTAAGCAGGAACACAGCTTAATGCCCCAAAGCCTAAGAAGTATGACTGAGTCCCCTGACCAAAGCTGAAGCCACAATCTCATCTGTCAGGACAAGGACGGCGGGCTACACAAATGGCAGCCGGGAGCCCCAACTGGCTGGAGCCAGGAAGGAATGCGCCACCCTCTTTACCACTACAATTAAGGCTATAACCCTCTTGCACGTTTACTTGGGAGTATGTCCTATTGAACTTGGGCCATTTCCACGCTACACTGTTATAGTGCTATTATTCCACTTTCAACATCCTATGGGATCCTGGGGTTTGCAGTTTAGGAAGGGCCATCTTTGGCCTCAGTAAACTGCAAATCCCAGAATTCCACAGGATGTTGCAAGTGGAATAATAGTGCTATAATAGTATAGCGCGGAAATGGCCTCGGTTGGGATGTATGTGTGAGTAAACATATGAAAACAGTGAAAATGTGTCCAAAAGGCACTGAGGCTAAAAAACAGCAGACCTGGGGAAGCAGAAAGTCACCTGCCAACAGAGGTGGAGATAAAATTATGCTAGATTGGGCTCAGTTGAGGAAACAATGTGCTCTCTGTTCTGTTGGCCGCTGGCAGCGGGCCTCTCTCTGTTACAGACCTGGGGAATCCCCAGTTCCACCTCCATAACAAGAACCACGTGGGACCTTTATCAAACAAGACGAAACCCATTAACAGCCACGCTGGGCTGGCACAGCCTTTTCTGGGAAATCAGGTGAGAAAAGAGAACCGCCCTCTCCCACTGTGGCCACCAGAGGGCGCTGCTTTACCCGTAGAAAAATTCTCGCAGAGCCTATCCCTCTCCAGCTGCATTTGAATGAGTAATGAGAATTAGCGTGCCTGTCTGGGAGCTGCAGAAACAGAGGACTTAGAGATGCCAACTGTGGAGGAAAAAATATAGTCTAGCTTACTAGTCTTCAACCTTTGATCGAAACATACACCTGAGGGCCTGTTTCTTAATTTATTATTTCTAAACTCTGTTTTTAGAGTCCTGCTGGTGCTGCTGTGTTCCACCTTAGCTCAGGATGTGGGTCCGAATCCATCTGCTAAGACCAATGGCCTGTCCAGCAAAATTCAGATCCAGGGTGCCAGATGCCTAAAGGACCAAAGCCCTGGTTCCTTTATTTGATGTCGAGGACAGTGAATTTACCATGGAGGCTACTCCTGACAAAACACCTTCATCACACAACTATTTAAGACACAGGAACCTCGTTTTCTTTTGCCTCTGGCCATCCTCACCCCACAGAGGAAGTCTTACTGCCAGCTAATGTGTTGCTATTAAGAACTTGCCATTAAAAGGCATAAGAGCAGCAGGGAGTTGGCAAGATGGCAACCCTGAAAGGATCACTGATCCCATTTGCCACAGGATTTATTTTGCTGTGTTCTTTTAGCCTGTATACTTTGGGTAACAGTGTTTCTGTTTTCAAAATGAAAATAATTATTAATGAATTGGGATTAATCGTTAAAGAAATAGGCCAGAGCTGCAATGGTAATTCTCATTCCATGCATCAGGGATACGAATCGTGTGGCCATTCAGGTGTTTTTGGACTGCAAGTCCCAGCAGCCTTAGCTAGCATAGCCCATGGTGAGGAATGCTGGGAACTGCACACCAAAAACATCTAGGGGAGCACTTAGCCCACCCTTGTAGTAAATGAAGGGCTGGCTAATAAAATAAGCTGCTGTAGAAACACAGGGGACCTCAAATTAGATGACTCAAACATCATCTAGTTCAACCCCCTGCCCTATCTTGCTACATATGCTTACAGCTTTTGCTTAAAAATATTCCCCAGAAGAACATCCAGCACTTTCCAAAGCAGTCTGTTTCGCTGTCAAACAGCTTGCATTTTCTGAATATTGTTCTTAACATTTAAGCCATTTCCGCACCGGACTGTTGTAGCGCTATTATTCCACTTTCAACATCCTACGGAATCCTGGGGTTTGCAGTTTCGGGAGGGGCCAAGTGGCCCCTCCCGAAACTGCAAACCCCAGGATTCCGTAGGATGTTGAAAGTGGAATAATAGCGCTACAACAGTCCGGTGCGGAAACTGCCGTAATCAAAATATCCCTTCCTGCAACTTTAACCTGCAGGTTCCGTTCCTCCCTTCTGGTGCAGCTGAAGACAGATTTGCTCTGTCCCCCATCTCTGCTACAGTCACACACGGACTCCAAAACTGACCTTCTGTGTTCTGGGTGTTTGTAGGCACTCCTGGGCTTATGGGTGCATTCACGCTCCCAGGGAATTCCACAGCAGACCTACCAGTCACCCCATCCCAAAGAAAATGTTCTCCAAAAAAAGACATAAAGCTAGTGGATTGAAATGAATTAGCAAATTTAACACTGTGCCTCTTGGGCTCAATGCAGACCAGGGGTGGTTCTCTCACTGCAGAAAGGCAGTGTTTACTTACGTTTATTTCTATTTTATTTATTTACCCTGTTCTTCTTACCTTGCAGATTCATCAGTGGTCACATGTGGGCCACATTCGTACTGAGAAGATCTTCTGTTAACTAGGTCTTCTATTACTAGAATGCACTTACTATACGTTCTTCTTATACCTTCTTCTTCCTTTTTTGTCCCCAATACACCTGTTCTCCTACACACCTGGCAATATGTATAGGCTCTTGCCAAGAAAGCTCATACCACAACAAGTGTGGTGTCACTAGAGTCGCGGTTGTTTTCATTACAGTACAGCTCCTACCCCCTGGCATGTGGCTTCCTGGGCGTTTATGGCCACAGCCAGGATTGGAGTCTGGCCCCCCTCCCCTGAGCCGCTCTCTCCCCACCTCACCTGTGGAGCTCCAGCTGGTAGTTCACCATGTCCGCCATTGCCTGGGCATCTGCTGCCGACCCGGAGAGGGCACAGTAAATCCGGTGATGGAGGGGCTCTAGCTTGTTGAAGACCTTGTTCACCACGGACTCCCTGAAGAGGGTACGGCAAGACTTTGAAAGCCCCAGTTTGACACCAAAGGAAAGAGAGGAAGGCAGCTAGAATGCCAGGATCCAAAACGGCACCACCAGTCTTAATCCAGAACACCTTTCCCCACAAAGTATGCATCTTCATGCCTTTGAGTTTCATCAAACGTCAAAGAATAATTCACCAGGTAATTCATTGAAATCACACTTTTTAATGGAATAAAAGTGCTCTTTATCTGATACAGAAAGAATCCGAAAGATGAACCTCTCTGAAGGCATCATTTCACAGCTGAGGGGCCACCCCTGAAAATGCCCCGTACTTGCACAAGCCTTACTTCACTTTCAGAAGTCACTGGGAACAAGGCTTCCGAAGATGGTTCAGGGAGGTGCATGTAGAAGAAGGCAGTTGTTTTTTTTCAGGCAATATGAAACCAGAAGTCCTCATTGTGGTGTGCCTTCAAGTTCTTTCTGATTTACGTGACCCTAAAATGAACCTATCGCAGTTGTTCAGGGAGGGTTTTACCTTTGCCTCTGAGGCTGAGAGAGTGTGACTTGCCCAAGGTTACCCAGTGTTTTTTTCCATAGCCAAATGCAAATCAAACCCAGGTCTCCAGAGTCCTGGTCCAATGCCCAAACCACTACCCCACGATGGCCCTCATAATGATAGATTTCCCATTGTTTCCATTTCTGCGCTACACTGTTATAGTCCTATTATTCCACTTTCAACATCCTATGGAATCCTGGGGTTTGCAGTTTAGGGAGGGGCCTTTAGAATTCCCAGCCAGAGAGCTCTTGGGCCTCAGGAAACTACAAACCTCAGAATTCCACAGGATTTTGAAATAGTAGCACTAACAATGCAGTGGAGAAAGGCCCTGTGATGCCTTCACCATGAATGAAGGAGTGACGAAATGTGTGACGTTCCATCCTTCTGCTCACAGATGTTTAGCTGTGCATGCACAGAGAGACAAATTTGCACAAAGTCCTTACCCTGCAGAGACTCGTGAGTCGGAGCCCACCACGACACCTCCGTCAAACTCCACAGCCATGATGGTTGTCTGTAGAAGGAAAAGAAATTGGAGGAAGCTCTTGGTTATTTGTAGGGAAGAACAACTGCTCTTGTGGTGGAAATACTTTTATATATGCATGTTCTCTGGTACTGCACCAGTTTTGAACACATTCCAACCAACTCACACAGAGAGATTGAGAGAGAGAGAAAGAATCATAGAAACATAGGCCATTTCCACGCTGGCCTGTTATAGCGCGATGATTCCACTTTCAACATCCTCTGGAATCCTGGGGTTTGCAGTTTCGGGAGGGGCCAGCGGCCCCTCCCGAAACTGCAAACCCCAGGATTCCAGAGGACGTTGAAAGTGGAATCATCGCGCTATACCAGGCCAGTGCAGAAACGGCCATAGAGTTGTAAGAGACCACAACAGCCATCAAGTCCAACCCTGTTCTGCCACACAGCAACACATACTCAAAACACCCCCAGCAAATGGCCATCCAGCCTTTGTTTAAAAAATGCCAAAGAACATGACGGCACCATACTCCGAGGCAGCATATTCCACTGTCGAATAGCTCTGACTTTCAGGAAGTTCTTCCTGATCTTTAAGTGAAATCTTTTTCTGTAGTTTGAATCCATTGCTCCATGTCCTAGTTTCTGGAGCAGCAAAAAACAAGCTTGCTCCACCTTCAACATGACACCCCTTCAAATATTTAAACATATTGGCCTCTGCTTAATTTCTAACACGGGCGGGCAATCTGTGGCCCCCAGATGTTGTTGAACTGTAACTCCCATTATCCCCAACCAAGCATTGGAGATTATGGCAGAAAGTGGAAGATATATGAAGATCAAACCTCCAAGGCGATCTTCAAGTGATCTGCAGTAGATCAACAAGGACTTCCTTTAGCTGCTTTGAAGACAATGGTTCAGTATCAACAGCAGAACATCTCTTTTCTGTCCAAATTAAGCTGCTGAAACAAAAAAGCAGTTGGTGGAAATCTGGAGCAGACGTGTATATGAAGGGCATTTGTGACAACTCCATTTCTGGAACGGAAAAGAAATTCTTAGGCTGAGCGTCTGCTAGGATGAATCTCAGTCTGTCATTCTCTGTGGCTTGAGCCACTATTTTGAACTTGGCTCCTGTTCAGGGAACTCAAGAGTCCAATGAGAGATGACATAGGTTCTGTCAGTCCTAAAGCCTGCCTTCCTCTGAATAATGGGAGTTGCAGTGGCCAGGGCTGATGGGAATTGCACTCCAACAATGTCAGGAAAACCAGGGGTAATCCACCAAGAATCATGTGGCACTACTTCGAAGAAGCTACACACTTTGGACAGGAATCTGTGACCACTCCCAGCCCCAAAACTGGTTTTGTTGGTTTTTGCTGTCAAGTCAGCTTTGACTTATGATACCATTTGAATGAGAAATCTCGGAGACCCTGTCGTGGACAGCCCCGCTCAGGTCTGGTAGACTCAGGACTGTGGCTTTCTTGACTTATAATCCTTACAATCTACTTGTAAGGTGGCCTTCCCTGCTTCCTAGTTTCCCAAGTTATTAAGCATCTTTGTCTTTTCCAATGAGTTGTGTCATCTCAAGATGTGTCCAAAGTACAATTGCCTCCGTTTAATCATTTTGGCTTCTAGGGAGAGTTCAAACTTAACTGACTCTGTCGTTTTTGTTGCTAAAAGTGAAAGATTTACACGATCTGAAGAGAAACCAGAGTATTGAGTTGTGGTTGAGTGCCTTCAAGTCATTTCCAACTTATGGTGACCCGAAGGCAAACCTATCACGGGGTTTTATGGGGCTGAGAGTATGTGATGCACCCAAGGTCACCCATGGGTTTCCATGGCTGAACGGGGAATCAGACTTTGGTCTTCAGAGTCATAGTCCAACGTTCAAACCACTATAATACGACGGCTCCCTAACTGGTTCTAGGATCCATTTATTTGTCTATCTGATGGACTGCAGTATCCAAGAACTCTCCTCTCGACCCAGCTTTCACATTTGTCAGCTTTCTTCGCTGTCCGGTTTTCACCTCCACGCACAAAAATGAGAAATGCTATGGCATGCTTGGTGCTATTCTAGTTGAGCTGGAGATCTTGAGTGGAGCCCCCGCCCCTGCAAAAAAAAAAAAAAAAAAACCTGAATAATTTATACCTCATCTCCTGCTTGGAGGTGACCCAGGAAAACTTGCAACTCAGGGAGAGGCCCTGAGATCTGGCAACCCTACGGACACCATCTGCTCAGGGAGCCCATTCTTTCCTTGAAGCCCTTGGAACTAAGGCCATTTCCGCACTAGGTTGTTATAGCGCTATGATTCCACTTTCAACATCCTATGGAATCCTGGGGTTTGCAGTTTAAGGAGGGGCATTTAAGAATTCTCAGCCAGAGAGCTCTTTGGCCTCAGGAAACTACAAACCCCAGAATCCCACAGGATGTTGAAAGTGGAATAATAGCACTACAACAGTGCAGGGCAGAAATGGCCATAGTTACAAGGTCTTCTCACCTCACACAGTAGATTGTATGGATTCCGTATGTGAGGAATCTTAAAGCTGAAATTAAAAACGAAAAGGGCTTCCAGAAAAACATAAATTGCACAAACTCAACAGAAAGAAGAAAAAAAAGCCAGTACATCAACGTCACCAGACAACACAAATTGGATTGGGGACTATGGGGAAAAGTTACAGGTACTGGAATAGGGCGGTTGCTACGGAGACGATGCCTAGCAGCAAGGAGGCGGACAGTGTATTTTCGCAGGAACCCAACCTCTATACGTTAACAACTCTGAATAAAGACTGGATTGGGGACTATGGGGAAAAGTTGCAAGTACTGGAATAGGCCGGCTGCTATGGACACGAGGCCTGGCAGCAAGGAGGAGGACAGTGTACTCGCTCAGGAACCCACACTGTGTATGTAAATAACTCCGAATATAGATTGCATTGAGAAATATGGAGCAAAGTTACAGGAAATGGAGAAGATAGTTTGGTGAGTTCTTAAGAGGAAAATAAGAACCCCAGGCAACACCAGGTAAATACTCTAGTATACAGTAAAACTTTTTTCTCACACTTTTCTAGTCTTTGAGTTTGAAGAATATCCTCAGTCATGTCTAATAAATAAAACTGTGGCTGCACTGGGTATTTATTATTATTATTATTGGGTATTTATTGCGAAGGGGCTCCTGTATCTTTAATGGTTGTATAGAAAAGGGCATTGCAGCCCATGTTGCTTATCAGACAACCAAACAGGAAGCAAAGCTGCCTGAAATTCCTTCTTCAACACAACTGTTGGTGCAGGAGCCCCCTCCAGTTCTCATTCTGGCAGGCTATGTGGCGTTCCCATAGCTCTTCCTCCAACAGTACACGTTCTCTGCCCCTCAACTTTTGCTGCCTCTGGCTGCCGCCTCACCGTGCCTCGTGGCAAGGAGACCCCGGAGGCTGGAGATGAATTTGACCCGCCTTTGCCAGCAGAAGTGCAAGCGACTTCTGCAATACAGTCCCTTTTTGCCGGCTTTGGCTGGTGTGTCTTCTTCTGGATAGAGACAGCCAGGCCTCCCTGATTCGTGCCATGGCACTCTCCCGATTAGATTGCCTTGTGCGTGGAGTTGTTTTGGAGAACTTCCCAGAAACATTGACTCAAAAGGCAGCTGCTAAATGGGAACAACCATGCAGAATTCCCTTCGCCGCTTCTGAAATAGCTTCGCTAGAGGCTGGCTCCCTTCCAAGCTCATTTCCAAGTACCATTGGAACGGCAATGGGAGTTACGTGGCCCTCCAGCTGTTGTCAGACTGTGCTCCCCAGCAGCCCTAACCAGGGCCTTTTCCACACTAGACTCTTATAGCGCGATGATTCCACTTGCAACATCCTACGGAATCCTGGGGTTTGCAGGCCCCTCTCGAAACTGCAAACCCCAGGATTCCATAGGATGTTGCAAGTGGAATCATAGCGCTACAAGAGTCTAGTGCGGAACTGGCCCAGCATAGCCAAGAGTGAGGAATGCTGGGACTTAGAGTCCCACAACATCTGGAAGGTCTCCCATTGCTCATCCTTGTAGAAGCTATAACAGCTTGGGCCTGGGGAACTGAAAAACTTTTTATGTATTAATGGTTTCCTTGGCAGTCCTCCCTGGGCTTCCCCCCTCTGTTTTCTGAGGGCCTTTTGGGGCATCTGGCAAAGACATTTTAACAAAAAAAAATTCCTTTAGCAATGACTGGCGGGAGACCTTTTGCTACGTGATGCGAGCGAAGGACAAGAGGGCCTCTCCTCCTCCAAGTCCCAGCAGAGAAGGCTGAATCGATTGGCAACTGAATCTTACTTCATTTTATGGCAAGTTTTTTTGGGGGGGGAGTACAAGACAGATTGTGTGACATTTTCCAACAGAGGGGAGCAGCCAGAGAAGAAAGGAGGGATAATTTTTGGGGTGTCCTTGAGGCCTCCCTCCCCCAGTATCTGCTGCTGACCAAGTCATATCACTTTGCCTAACAGTAGGGCCAGCCTTGTTCCAAAGTGGATTTGAATTGTGCAGGCTGTGTTTGTTATTTTTGTGCTCTTTTCTTTATCCATATCCCACCATTTCACCCTACAGCTTATGTTTCCAGAAAGCGGAGCACAGCATGTACGGCTGTCCTCCTTTGTCCCCACAACAACCCTGTGAGGTAGGCTAGGCTAGGATGGAACGACTGGGCCCGAGGTCACCCGGTGAGATTCATCAGCCGAGTGGAGACTTGCAGCCATCTCTCTTTAGTTTTAAGCTGAAATTCTAACCACTCCATCACTTAGGTTTACCAGTATTAGTCACTTTTCATTTTAATTATAGCAGTGCTGCTCTTTTCGTGTTAGCTTTGAGCTACAATTAGATTGAGCATTTTATCTGATTCTAAACCTGATGGGAAGTTAGGATATAGGGTGAGAATAATTAAAGTGAATCCTGAATTGATGAATGAGTTAAACAAATGAACAGAGTATTTATTCCGCTGGAAAAAGTCGGAACGATTGGTTTTAAAATCAGCCTCCTCAACAGATCACCTCAGTTTGGAAGTAACAGAACAAATTTGCTCCTCAGTTGCTGTGTGTAATTTACTGTTATTAACACTGGCCATGTCCACACTAGACTGTTATAGTGCGATGATTCCACTTTCAACCTCCTATGGAATCCTGGGGTTTGCAGTTTCGGGAGGGGCCGCCCGGCCCCTCCCGAAACTGCAAACCCCAGGATTCCATAGGAGGTTGAAAGTGGAATCATCGCACTATAATAGTCTAGTGCGGAAACAGCCACTGTGTGTGCCTGTGTAAAAGTAAAAATAGCCTGTGCACACAGACACACACAAAAGAGGAAGAAGATTATTTTAAAAAAAAGAGAAAAGCATGTCTCGGAATAACATTTTAAAACTCTGCTTAGTTCCTTCTGTATCGCTGTTAGGTTATGCAATTCTCCAATAGATTAAAAATGCATTTTTTTTTAAAAAAAAAAAAACATGAACAATTTTTCAGGTCTCAGAAACCAGGCCTTTCTTGATGCAAAACGCCTGTGTGTTCAGAGCAGTGTCTGCACGCACCCAGCCCAGGTTAAAGGACGTGGAACGTGTACGTGGTATTTCCACTGGATCTCATCTCCCTGCATGAGGATATGGAGAAGGGAGGAACTTGGGGCCCTCACAGTGGTTCTCAACCTGTGGGTCCCCAGATGTTCGTGGACTTCAGCTCCCAGAAGCCCTGAGCATTGACCATGGTGGCTGGGGCTTCTGGGAGCTGAAGTCCACAAACGTCTGGGGACCCACAGGTTGAGAACCACTGCTGGCCTGCAACACCCATTATCCCTGACCGTTGGCCATGCTAGCTGGGACAGCCTGAAGTAGAGAGTCCAACACTCACAGGTTCCTTAGTTTTGGTTAAGAGAGTGTGACCTCGTGGGTAGAGACTTGGCACTAGGAAGCCATGGGGTCAACTCCCATCTCCGAGGTGGACTTCCCGTCTAGAAACCAGCAGGGCAATCTCCCAGCCTCAGGCCATTTCCGCACTAGCCTGTTATAGTGCTATTATTCCTTTGAGGCCCCTTCTTAAACTGCAAACCCCAGGATTCCACAGGATATTGAAAGCGGAATGATAGCACTATAACAGGCTAGTGTGGAAATGGCCTCAGTTCCTGCCCTGCAAAATGGCAAAAGCAGGTGTCTTTAAAAAGCAAAAGAATTCAGTAAACTTTGCTGATTTGTCTTCCAGAATATATGCCCTTCAGACTATGAGCTGCTCCTGAATGTGTGTGTGCGTGTATACATATATTTCTAGATATATATTATTCTGCAAGACACGTCAGCATTCTGGGCTTGCCTCAAGCTTCATTGATATCTTTCCATTTTTCTCATGAGTAGCACACATGGTGGGCCTTCTCCTCACAAGTTTCTCCTCACAGCGACCTTGCGAGGCAGGTCTGTTACCGGCCCGTGGTCACTCGGGGAGTTTCATGACTTGAGCCTGGATTTTCCAAGGCCAAAATAAGGCAAAAATTCACTGCAGAAAGAAATTCGCCTTACGGTAGCTGCAAAACTTTAAAAAGCGCCAGATCTTGAGCAGTAACGGTACAAGGTTCACACCCTGCCTGCCGTCCAATCAACCATGGAAGAATGGGCTCAGTCCCCCTGGGCCCCCTCCCCTAATTAGCCCTCCACCCTCCCTCCCTCCCGGCCTGTTTGGTCAAATTTCTGCACCCCATTAGATCTCACTTTTAAATGTGAAACCTCCATCCCCATCTCTCCCTGCAAAACTCTTTAAGCGGTGGGGTGGACTCTCACTTGATCTCAGCCAGTTTTCCCTCCTCACCCTCCCCCAGGCGGCCCCACTCACCCCGAGGCTGATCTTCCGCGACCCCCGATGGTCCATGGCGCTGTAGCCCCCCCAAAACGCAGCGCCGCTTCTCCCTGGACTTGCGGAAGAGCCGCGGCCGAGACCGAAAGCGGTAGTGAGGAAGTCTCGTCTCCCTCCGCAGTGCCGCCCTTGGCCACCAGAGGGCACCCTCTTTGGCCCGCCATCGCGCATTTTTACCCGGGGAAAGGTTCCCATGGCCATTTCCGCGCTACACTCTTATAGCGCGATGATTCCACGGTCAACATCCTGTCCCTAAACTGCAAACCCCAGGATTCCATCGGACGTTGAAAGTGGAATCATCGCGCTATAAGAGTGTAGCGCGGAAATGGCCACATGTGTCCTCGAGGAAAGTAGACGGGAGGGGAGGGGTGGGTAGACCTCAGGCCCCGCGGGGAAGGGGGCGGCTCGCTCCTGAAGCATCCCACGCCGCTTCCCCCAGCGCTCAGATTGCAGGCAGACTGGGCACCCCGCCTGTTTCCAAGGGATGTGGTTTTAACTCACACCAGGTTCTCGTTGCCCCGACAGACGCAACCCTGGAAGGAGAAAAGCGTGCCTCTGAGCCACTGCAGAGTGCAAATCTTTCAAGCCACGGGGAACGATGTCTCCCTCGTATCAAAGGGCGACAGTTTCGAGACAATGGTACACCTGGGTTCATTTTGATTCTAGATTTAGTGATCTCTGCCCATTTAGGCGGCTCTGTGGTTTGCTTCCAAAGTGAAATACACAATGAACATCTCCAAATATTCGGTACTATAAACTACTTCTGCGTTCCTTCTCACATACATACATATATATATATATATATATATATTATAAAATACTATTTATATACCATATTGTATATAATGCTATATACTATATAAACTATGTAATAATATAAAATACTTCAGGGCAAAATACACCGGGAGAGTTTCCCAGCCCCAAGTTCTATAAAGAAACACGCTGATCGCGCACAGTTTTGCATGTTAGAAGGGTCACTGAAATAACAGTGCCACTCAATTTAAGGAATAAAACGTATTTTTTTTTCCTTTTTCAATCCCCAAACACATTTATGTAGGAATGTGTATTTTTTTTTAACATTTGTTTTTTTTTTCAGTGCACATTCTCTCCCTCCTTCAAGGAATTCATGGCCTTCCCTGCCACAGACACTTCATAGTCACAACAACCTTATGAGGTAGGTCAAGCTGAGAAGAATCAGTCCCCAGTCCCCCCGTGAACTCCTGGCCCACCAGCGAGGGGAATCTGGAGCTCCCAAACCCCAGACTAACCCCCGAAGGGGATTTACAGGTGGCGGTCCTTGAAAACTGTTGTGTGCTTTCAAGTCATTTCCAAGGCCATTTCCGCACTAGACTGTTGTAGCGCTATTATTCCACTTTCATCCTCCCATGGGAATCATGGGGCTATGCGGTTTAGGGAGGGGTCTTTAGAATCCTCAGCCAGA
This sequence comes from Iguana delicatissima, assembly GCA_948472985.1. Lineage (NCBI taxonomy): Eukaryota > Metazoa > Chordata > Lepidosauria > Squamata > Iguanidae > Iguana > Iguana delicatissima. The sequence continues at coordinate 49,947 of CAOKZL010000977.1, forward strand.
GAACCTTTGGCCCCAGGAAACTACAAACCCCAGAATTCCACAGAGGATGTTGAAAGTGGAACGATAGCGCTATAACAAGGTAGTGTGGAAAGGCCCTCTATCTCCCTTCTCAGTGTCCGATCGCCTGGCGGGGAGTCCCCCTCCGTCCGGCTGGGGAAAACCGGAGCACTGCAGCCCCTTCCCCCTCCCCGCCTCCCGCCGTGACACCGGGTCTCCTCCCCCGCCCGTTTCCCCCCTCCCTCCGTTTGTGAAGCAAACCGGTTTCACTTTCAGATTCCCGGAAACCGCAGCGCCTCCCCGAAGGACGAAAACCGGCGGAGGGGATTTCCAGAAAGGGAATCGCTGGGGTGTGGCGCTAAGGGACGTGCGAAAAGCCCCCCCGGCCCCCACCCCCGGAACCACTTCCTATTCCGATCCCACGAAAGGCTCGTCGCTCGTCTCGGCTGCCGAACGAGGCGGACGTCCCCCCCCGCTCCGCGCAGAGAGGCGCCGTGAGAGCGGCGGCCGCCAGGGGGCGCGCCGGTCCCCCTTTCGGCCACGCCGCCGCCGCCGCCGCCGCCGCCGGCTCGCGAAGCGCCCGGGAAGCGCCGCCGGGAAAGTCGCGAGCCTCGTCGAAGCCGGTCGGAGGGCCAGCGGGGCGCCCTCGCTCTGCCTTCCGTCGCAGCGGACCCGGCCTTCTGGGGAATTTCTGCTTGGAGTTTTTGCTTCTTAAAGCAAGGGATTGCAAGGCGTGCTTCCGGGGGACTCTGACGCCTGTGGGAAGGAAGAAGACTCCTCCGTCGGTCCAGCCAGCCGGGTTCTCCGGAGGTTCTCCGAGGCCTGCCCGGCGCTTCCCCTCCGGCCCTTGGAGACCCGTCCCCGGGCATGAAGCCGGCGGCCCCCTGGGCTGGGGTGCTCCTGGTGGCGCTGGTGGACCTCCTGGCCCTCCGCCTGGCCTGGCAGCGGCTGGGCCCCCCCGGGCGGCGCCCCCTGGCCTTCTGCTGGGCCCTCGCCCTGGGGCGCGGGGGGCTGCTGGCCCTCTCGGCCTCCGCCGCCGCCCGCCTCGGGCCCGGGCTCCCCGGCGCCCTCCCGCCCGCCGCCGCCCTCCTCGCCCTCCTGCCGCCCTGCTACGCCAGCCTGCGGTACCTGCTCCTGCCCGGAGGGGGCGCCCTGGAGCTGGTCCACGGCTGGGGCAGGGCCGACGTCCTCGCCCTCGGCTATGGCACTGTGGGGGCCGTTGCCCTCCTGTGGCATCACCTCGCCCCCCGGGGGCAGGCGGTGGCGGAGGAGGAGAGACCCTCGGCTTCCTTCGGGCGCCTCCTCTCCGGCTTGAGGCCGGAGGCGTTGCAGTTCGTGGCCATGGCGGGGCTCCTGGTGGCCTCCTCCCTGGGTGAGCGGGCGAGCGGGTCTGCAGAGTGAGGGGCCCCGTCAGCATCCCGAGCCTGGGGCCGCTCTCTGGAAGCGTGGCAGGTTGCATCGGTCCAGCGCTCTCAGCATCCTCACTGGATGCGCTCTCAGCATCCTCACTGGATGCGCTCTCAGCATCCTCGCTGGAAGCGCTCTCAGCATCCGGAGCCGGAGGAGAGGCGCAGGAACGGGAGCCAACAGGACATCGTGGCCGGAGTCTTGGACCGGAACGCTGTGGGAACCCGGGTTCGAATCGCCACTCGGCCATGGAAACAACCTTTGGGTGAGTCCCACTCTCTCAGCCTCAGAGGAAGCCAAGAGCAAACTCCCTCTGAATAAATTCTGCCAAGAAAACCCTGCAACAAGTGTGCCAAGAAAATGCCCTGGTTGTTTGCCTTGGGATTTCTGTAATCAGAAATGACTTGAGGGCACACAACAACAACAACAGGAAAAGTATAGTGGGCGAAATTGGAGTGCAAGAAACTAAATGACATTTTTTTTAAAAAAAAATGTCATTGCATTTTGCAAACAGCTGAATGCCTGGAATGAATCTTTCTTTCTTTCTTTCTTTTTTAAAAATAACATTCAAATTGTCAAATTTTTACTGTTAAAAAATTGATATTGAGATTTGCCAACAGCTAAATGTCGAGTTGTCAGTGGGAAAGGGACTAAGTACACTATAATCAACCATATAATTGATATCATAATCATTTAGTTCCCTTTAATATTAATTGTGGTTATTGCATGCCTTCAAGTTTTTTCTGACCTATACCGGTAGTAACCCTAAGGCAAATCTACCACAAGGTTTTCTTGGCAAGATTTGTTCAGAGGGGGTTTGTCTTTGCCTTCCTCCGAGGTTGAGAGAGTGTGACTTGTCCGAGGCCACCCAGTAGGTTGCCATGGTCGAGTGCAGATTTGAACCCTGTTCTCGTGGTTTTTGTTCCAACATCCAAACTTCTAAACCATGCTAGCTCTGAATATGTTTAAGGTTCCCATACAGATATAGATGTAGATAATCAAATATGAGTGGATTTTATTTGTTCATAATGAGAAGGAGGATTTTTAATGCATGTACTCATACCTAATGAAGAATTGATTTCTTTAATTCCAGAAAATTTTTAACCTACTGTATTGTACATATGTGTGTTTAAATTTTATGTACAGTATTTATAACTTTTGAAAAAAGCAAGCCTCCCTCCAGAATGGAGCCTTTGAGCTGTGGTTAGTGGCCATGGCGGGGCTCCTGGTGGCCTCCTCCTTGGGTGAGTGGGCGGGTGGGTGGGCGGAGTGAGGGTCCCCACCAGCATCCTAAGCCCGGGGCCGTTCTCTGGGAGCGTGGCTGGTCTTCTCCATCCGGCTCATGTAGCGTCCTAATGGAAGCAAAGCCACATTGATCAGGATGGGTGGGCAAAGGAAGGAGAGCCAGCGTGGGGTAGTGGTTTGAGTTTTGGACCGGAACGCTGGAGGACCCAGGTTCGAATTGCCACTGGGCCGTGGAAACCCACTGGAAACCTTTGGACAGGTCCCACTCTCTCAGCCTCAGAGGAAGCCAAGAGCAAACGCCCTCCGAATAAATTCTGCCAAGAAAACCCTGCAACAAGTGTGCCAGGAAAATGCCGTGATTTGTTTTAGGATTTCCAGAAGTCAGAAATGAATTGAGAGCACATAACAAAAGGCCACCTGCAGCCTCCCAAGGATTGTGGCCCCCTAGAAATTCATAACACAGTTTGCAAATGGTTATTATGTGCAGATTTTTTAAAAAAAAATTTCAAAAAATCACATCCTGGTTTGCAGACTGTGAATACCTAGAATGTCAAAGATTTTAAAAAATTTACTTGTAACTTTGCAGTGTCATTAAATGTCCAGAATTTTAATTTTTTAAATGGAAATTGCTGCTGTGATCTACAAACCACTAGATCCCTAGAAAGTTTCAGTTTAAGAAAAATTACGGTGCAGTTTGCAAGCAACTGAATGCCCTAAGATTTACTTTTTAAAAAATGGTGTAGTTTGCAAAGTATTAAGTACCTGGATTTTTAAAAATGACATTACAGTTAGCAAGTCACTAAATGCCCAGAGTTTTTATTTTTTCAAAATAAATGGCATTAAGAAAATCAGTGGAGTTTGCAAACAACTAAAGGACCCACTTTTAAACAGTTGGCATAGCAGTTTTCAAACAGCCAAATGCTTAGAATGATTATTTACCTATTTATTTATTAAAAATGACACTCTGGTTTTCAAACTGCTAAATGCCTATAATTTTTTCCTTTTCTTTTTTTCCTTTTTTCTTTAAAAAAATTATATTGAGATTTGCAAGCATGTAAACATCCGGTTGTCGAAGGGAAAAGGAATTAAATATGCTATAATCAATGATGTAATTAATATCATAATAATTTGGTTCCTTTTAGTTTAATATCAGTTCTTGTTGTTGTATGCCTTCAAGTTGTTAAGGAGTTGTGACCCTAAGGTGACCCTATCACAGGATTTTCTTGGTAAGATTTGTTCAGGGTAGATTGCCTTTGCCTTCCTCTGAGGCTGAGAGAGTGTGATATCTATCTTGCTGTGAGCCTTCAAGTCATTTGTGACTTATGGTGGCCCTAAGGCAGTGGTTCTCAACCTGTGGGTCCCCAGATGTTTGTGGACTTCAGCTCCCAGAAGCCCTGAACATTGACCATAATGGCTGGGGCTTCTGGGAACTGAAGTCCACAAACATCTGGGGACCCACAGGTTGAGAACCACTGCCCTAAGGCGACCCTATCGTGGGATTTTCTTGGCAGAATTTGTTCAGAAAGAGTTTACCCTCCCCTTCCTGAGGCTGAGAGAGTGTGACTTCCCCAGGGACACCCAGTGGGTTTCCATGGCCCTGCAGGGATTCAAACCCTGCTCTCCCAGTATCCTAGTCCAAAACCCAAATCACTACACTATTCTGGCTCTGAAGACGTTTACGGTTTATTCACAGAGTGGATGTTATTTGTTCATAATGAGTGGGGTGGTTTTTAATTATTTAATTAAAATTAATTTAAGTTTAATCATACCTATGGAAGAATTAATTTCATTAATTTTGGAATCTGCAGTACTGTACACATGTGCATTTAATTTTTAAGTACAATATTTTTAACTTTTTTAAAAGCAAAGTGCAGCCTTCGAGCCCTGGCCCAGCCTGAAAGGGGGCCCCAGTTATAGGGCCTTCTCACACTAGACTGTTATAGTGCTATTATTCCACTTTCAACGTCCTATGGAATCCTGGGGTTTGCAGTTTAGAGAACATTATTTGCATTTCCTAGCCAAAGAGCTCTTTGGCCTCAGTAAACTACAAACCCCAGAATTCCACAGGATGTTGAAAGTGGAATAATAGCACTATAAGAGTGTAGTGCGGAAATGGCCATAGTGTCCCATCCCTCATTCCCCTCCCGTGGCCCCCGGGGTCCTGAGGCCTGTCTCCTTGTGTGTCTAGGGGAGTTGGCAATCCCATATTGCACCGGACGGGTGACCGACTGGATTGTGACCGAGGCCGGCATGTCTGACTTCAAGGAAGCTCTTTGGCTGGTGACTCTTTTGACCGTGGGCAGGTATGGAAAAAGGAGGATACCTGGAGGAAATTAGTGGGAGGGCTGAATGGAAAATCGGGGGGAGGGAGAGAATAATGGGAGTGCTGGCATCCAGAAGCCCACCCTCCCTTTCTAAACGCCCCCAGTGCCGTGGCGGAGGCCGTCTGCGACTGCCTCTACACCACCACCATGAACCAGTTCCACACCCGCTTCCAGAGCACCGTCTTCAAATCCGTCCTGCGCCAGGAGATTGCGTTCTTCCGTGCCAACCGGACAGGTAAAGCACTCAGGTGTGGCCACTCCTTAAACTCATACTGTCCCTCTTCCCCATTGTACAGTTGTCCCTCCACATTCGCTCGGGTTAGGGGGCACAGGACCCCTGTGAAAATGGAAAAACCGTGAATACCTCTAGGCCCTCCCAAACCATATTTAGTACACGAAAAAGTACGATCGCCATGTTCAGCCCACCGTGGATTCCTTTGAGGCATCTAGGTTCTCATACAAAGCAGAAGTGGGGGGCTGGTGGGGCTTACGGCCACCTCCGCTGCTGTCCCACACCATTTTTAATAGGGACTTACAAGCCTCGTTTGCAATTTCTCAGTCCCACAAGGCTTACAGCCCCTATTAAAAATGGCAGAGGGAGGCAGCAGAGGTGACAGCAAATAATCCGTGAATAATCAAATCCGCAAAAGTGAAACCTGCAAATGTGGAGGGCTAACTCTATATCCAAAATCCCTGGCTTGATTTTTTTTGCATATTTTTATTAAAAACTTTTCAATATAACCAGAGAAACAAAGAAAAGAAAAAAGAAACAACAGAGAAAAAAGAATCAACGTTGACTTCCAACTTTCCTTATGATGCTTACAACTTCTCCAGTTATATACAATTCCTGCACTTCTTCAAATTAACCCAGACCTAATAATTATCAAAACGTACAGTTAGCATGTTATTCTCACTCTTCTGCCAAAATACAGTGGCCCCTCCACTTTTGTGAGGGCTCAGGGCACAGAACCATCACAAAAAGGGAAAAACTACAAGTAACTCCCCCATGCAACACTCCCTCCCATCCCGTTCTGGGGCTCCCCACTCTTGTTCCCTTCCGTTTCCATGCTAGGGCTAGAAACAAGAGCCATTTCTGCACTTGCCTGTTATGGTGCTATTCCACTTTCTTTTATTTTTATATATATATATACACACACACACACACATATACATATATATATATACACACACACATATTCATATATATACATATATATATACACACACATATATATATATACATATATATTAACATTTCAACAAATAAAAAAATACATATTTAATAAAGTACAGTTATAAAATCTATTGTGGCTTATTTGATGATATAGTTCTTCCTCACTTCTTTACCAGAGCATATAATTATTAATGTATATCTCATAAATAAGTACCTCTATTGAAAAAAAAGAAAACAAAGTTATTAATGTTTGTTTCAGATTAACCTTATCCTTAACCTTAAATATTTCTGGGTTCCTTGTTTGTATACTTTATTAATACTCATATAACTTCGTATCCTATTGAGTTTTGTAGTTAATGATATCTTCTTCTTTACAATCTCTTTTCTTTTTTTTTCCTTTTCTTTTAATCACACATTTGTTACCTGCTTTAAAACATCTATTCTTCCTCACGGTCAGCAAATATATTTATCTGTTTATTTTATGCTCTCTGTTTTTGATGAAATTGGTTTATAGGGACCCAGTCTTTTTCTATCTTCTCATCTGACAAACCTTTAAGTATTATTCCACTTTCAACATCCTATGGAATCTTTGCCTTTGAGGCCGCTCCCTAAATCGCAAACCCCAGGATTCCATAGAATGGTGAAAGTGGAATAATAGCACTATAACAGACTAATGCGGAAATGATGAAGGGAATGGGTGGGGGGAGCTCCGGAGGGGAGAAGGGAGGAGCGTGTGTGTGCCCCCAACCCAATTCCCTTGCCTTTTGTCCAGGTTCTTGACCTCCTTCACCACGCCTGGCAAAACGCAAGGGAATGGGAGGAGGAGAATGTGCGGGGAAGGCACGTACACGCCTCGTGAATAATCAAATTCACAAAGTCGAACCAGGGAATGTGGACGGAGGACTGTACAGTCAGAGGTTCCCAACCTTTCAAAAATGACGATTTCTCTCTAATGAATGTTGGTAGTTTGTCCGTTTCAGCTAGATCAGTCAATTGCAGCAACCAATCCTCGTTCACTGGAATTACGGTATTTTCCATTTCTGTGCATACGTTGACCTTCCTGCTGTGATCCTATATCGTAGTAATCTTGCATGTCTCTTCTCTGTTCGATCAATCTGACAGTCCCAGTAAGTACAGTTCAGGTTTTGATCGCATATTAACTTTCACAGTCTTCTGTATCAGGCTATGTATTTGTCTCCAAAATTGTTTAGCCTTCTTACAAATCCACCACATATGATAAAATGCCCCAACCTGTTCCTCCTATTTCCAACGTACATTAAAAATCCCTTTATGCATTTTGGCCATTCTTTCTGGAGTTATTTTAAATAATTTTATAAAAATTCTCCATAAAGTCATAAGTAAAGTCAAAGTAAATTTAATTCCCTTTGACCACATTTTATCCCCGTTGTCCCATCTGTATATTATATCCAGACACAATTCTTTTGAGGTTGAAAGACAGAAATGGCCGTAGGCCTGCTCCTCACCCAGGGCTTGGAGGAAATGCATTACATATAACGTTGTTACCTAAAACAGGTGACTTTTTAAAAGTACTGTGATAACGGGTTACTCTATATACACAAATATAAAAATAATGATTACTGAACCATATTCTCCCATGCAAGGCTGCCTGTATTTTGCGATTGTCTCGGGGGGGGCTCTTCTCTCTCAGGGACATTTGGTGGGAACATGGGAGACGGGGCCTTCTCGGTGGCTGCCCCCAGGCTCTCTGGAACTCCCTTCCCAGAGAAATTAGACTGACACTCTCCTAACTATCTTTCCGCAGGCATGTAGAAGAACTCTTTTTATTCTGCCAGGCCTTTGAGAATGGATTTTTTTTTAAAGGAGAAACAGGCCTTGTAGAATGTACCGAACTTTTATTTGTTCTTGTTCTTTTTAATGGTTTTTAGCTGATTTTAATTTGGTGATAGCTTAATTGGTTTTTAACTTGTCTGTCTTGTGAATACTTAACTCTGCTTTAACTGGCGTAAAGTGACTTGAGTTCAATGCATGGAAAAAAGGTGGGAGATTATTATTATTATTGTTGTTGTTGTTGTTAATATTTTAAATTTATACATCCACCACACATACATCACATACATACATGAATACTCACTGCTATAGGGCTTTTTTTCAGAGGAAGGAACAGGCAAAGCTACCTTTGAGTACTCCTTGCTTAAGAAAACCTTATGAAATTAATGAGATTGCCATAAATTGGCAGGTGATTTGCGTGCACGCAAACACACACTATGCATATGTTCATATCTGTGTGTGAGTGTGTGTGTATGCTTTCAGATAATTTAAATTTTTTAAAATAATTCTCCATATCATAAATCAGGCAAAAATTTGTCAAATTATTTATTTGAGTAGTAAACGTTCATACATTTCATACAAAAAAAAAATTAACACCTGAGAATTTTAACACAAAGAAGTACACAAACAAGAGATCCCTGCAGAACATGTAGATATCAAACCTGTCACAGTTACGACATTTACTCTGAAGTACTTCTCTTAAAAATTAACATGAGAAGAGGGAGAGCAAAAACGAGCATTCATGTTCATGTAGCTAATAAGCTGATAACATACTGCGTAAAAACCAAGGGCTTCTTGGTTATTGTTTAAAGCAGGCGTAGTCATTAAAAATACAAATATGCGTACAAAGCCAGTCCAGTTAAACGTAAAACCCAGACCAAGCTACTCTCCAAAGTGTCACTCAAAAACAATGTATGCTTCAATGGAGGTCCATAGGCAAAGTTCATTTCTGAAAGCAATGTGATAATGGGTAACCATCTAATTTCAACATTTTGCTCCATGATCTTTCTTCTTGCCTTATGAATTTTCAAACATTGGTCTTGGGTATTGCTTTTGATGAGTTTAGGGCTGTTTTAAGTTTTTTTTGTTTTTTATTCTGTTTATGTTTAAACAACTAAAAAGAACAAGTTAGGAATGCAATAGGGAGACGTTCCTTTGCGGACAGAAGGCAGTGAATAACGTTGGCTTGGCACTTTGAAAAAACTAAAAAAAACGAATGGCTAAAAATTATCTTATGAAAGATACACGCATGAGGAGAAACAAGATGTGCAAGACACGTGGAAGGTGTCCCAAAGGGATTGTGGGAGATATGGGAACGATTGCTGAAAGAGGTTGACATGTGTGGAGAGAATAAAGAGGCAGCAGCTAGACGGAATATTGACTCAGAGAAACATAGAATTAGAAAAGACCACATCCAGTCCAACCCCTGCTATGCAGGAAGGCATGGTCAAAACATTCCCAATAGACGGCCATGCAACCTCTGTTTAAAAACTTCCAAAGAAGGAGACTCCACCACACTCCAAGGCAGTGTATTTAATGTGCTTTTACCATCAGGAAGTTCTTACTAATATTTAGATGGAATCTCTTTTCTTGAAGTTTGAATCCATTGCTCTATGTCCTAGTCTCTGGAGCAGCAGAAAACGGGCTTGCTCCGTCCTCCATATGACATTCCTTCAACTATTTAAACATGGCTATCATGTCACCTCTTAACTTTCTCTTCTCAAGGTTAAACATACCCAGTTCCCTAAGCCACCCCTCATAAAGCAGTTTCCAGGCCTTTTCTCATATTGATTGTTCCCCTAGTGACGTGTTCCAGTTTGTCAATATCCTTCTTGATTTGTGGTACTTAGAACTGGGCACAGTATTCCAGGTGAGCTCTCAACAAAGCAGAATAGAGTGGTACTATTATTTCACTCAGGCTAAACACTATACTCCTATTTATGCGGCTTAGAATTGCATTGGCTTTTTTTAGCTGCTGCATCACGCCGTTGACTCATGTTCAGTTTGCAGTCGACGAAAACTCCTAGATCCCTTTCCCATGTACTGTGGTTGAGCCTAGTGTCAGCCATCCTATTTCTGTGCATTTTTTCTGCCTAAGGGTAATATCTTACATTTCTCCCTGTTGAAATTCATTTTGTTGGTTTTGGCCCAGCCCTCTAATCTGTCAAGGTCATTTTGAATTCTGATCCTGTCGTCTGGGATATTAGCTATCCCTCCTTATTTCATGTCGTTTATTCCATCGTCCCAAAGCCTCTCTGGAGCTGGGGAGGTTTAGCCCGACAGATACAAGCTCCCCTTATGCTGTCTCTTCCACCATGTGAAAACTTGTTGGCCAAACTCCTGTTCACCAAACTCCTGGTGACCCTCAACGTGAAGAAAAAGCAAGGCCACTAGGAAGGTAAGAAATACGTCGTCCTGTCTTTCCCGGCCATTCCTTCACAGCCTGCCTCTGCCGCTACTTGACCCTCTCTTTCCATCCACGCCTCGCTTCTGCCCTCGCTTGACCCTCTCTTTCCCCCACCCAGGGGACATCACTTCCCGCGTGACGTCCGACACCGACGCCATGAGTGAGGCTCTGAGCGGGGACCTGAGCCTGCTGATGTGGTACCTGATGAGGGGGATCTTCTTCTACGGGATGATGCTCTGGCTCTCGGTGCCGTTAGCCCTGTTCGTCGTCGTGGCCCTGCCCTTCCTCTTTGTGGTCCCAAAGCTCTCTGGGAGGTTTCACCAGGTACCCTGACAGAAGCCTGTGTGTCCTGTGAGCCCATAACAGCAAGAGTTGTTTGAATTGCACTTGCTGGTCCCTTTCACACTACTCAGCTATAGTGCTTTGTTTCCGCTTTAATTACTGTGGCAACATCCTTTGGAAGCCTGAGGCCATTTCCGCACTGCACTCTTATAGTTTCGGGAGGGCCCGGCTGCAAACTGCAAACCCCAGGATTCCATAGGATGTTGCAAGTGGAATCGTCACGCTATAAGAGTGCAGTGCGGAAATGGCCTGAGATTTGCAGTTTGGAGAGGCCAGAGGTGTATCTAGGGTGGGGAAACTGGCGCACATGCTCTGGGTGCCAATGCCAGGCCCCCTCCTACCCGGGCCTGGCTGCCACCCCCTTTCCCCACCGGGATCATACTTGTTCCAGCATGGAGCTGGTGTCGTCATCGTCAGCAGCCCTTCCACCCGCTGCAGCCCCCCTACATCCGCCAGGGCCTTCCTCATCCCGGGGTGGCGGCCGGCGAAGCAGCACCTGAGGGAGCAACTTCCACACTTGCCCTAGGTGCTGTTGAACCTGGATACACCACTGGGTGAGGCACTAGAGTTTACTCCAGATCCTAAAATTCCATAGGACAGAACAATGTCCGTTAAAGTAAAATCATAGTGCTATAAAGGTGTTGTGTGAAAGGACCCATGTCTTTAGCTGGGGACATGTATATCTCCCTCCCCCTGCAAAAAAAAAAAACCCCGAAGGGAGACTGTGCTGGATCAGGCCAAAGATCCAATTAATCCAGTACCCTGTTTCTCTCCGAACACACTTCTGGGAAGCTCACAAGCAGAGCATGAGTGCGATCATGTTCCCCGGCAGTGGGGTATTTAGATGTTATCCCTCCCCCGAATGCAACTGAGGATGAATGAATGAATTCTTAGTTTTCAAAATAGGTGTTTATGCACCACTTGGAGGCACACAACAACATAAAGACTTTAAAGAATTTTAATGCTTAATTTTCTCTTAAATAAATTGTTTAACTGTCTCTAAAATAACTAATATGTTTGTACTTCTGTTGAAATTTTGTGGAGTTTTTTTTTTTTAACCTGCATTGTTTTGGAGTATGTTGTAGACTGCCTTGGGTCACATTATTTGTGGAAAGGAAGGATATGAATTAATAAAATATTATGATGACGATGATGGGGGTGCAGCTTAAGTGCTTGGTTGACCGAGTTCTGATCCACATTCTTCCCTTCCAGAACCTGTCGCGAAAGGTCCAGGACTCCCTGGCCAAGGCCAATGAAGTGGCCGTGGAGAATTTCCAGGCCATCGCCACCGTGCGCAGCTTTGCTAATGAGGATGGGGCGGCTCAGTGCTATGAGGGGAAGCTTCAGGAAACCTACAGGCTCAACAAATGGGAGGCCATGGCCTGTGGTGCCTCTGCGTGCATCACCGAGGTACGTTCTGGGTCCTCAAGGAGGGAGGTGTTCCCCTCTCCCACAGGATGGGGGAGAGTGGTGTGATGTTATCTGGAATCCTAGGCAAAGGATTTGAGACTAAACCCTAATTTCCTTCCCTGCAGCTCTCAGTACTGGCTGTCATAGGTGGCATCTTGTTTTACGGTGGCCATCTGGTCTCGCTGGGGCATGTGAGCAGTGGGGATCTTGTTACCTTCGTCCTCTACAAGCTGAAGTTCTCCACAGCCGTGCGGGTAAGCCAGCGAGGGGCACCTGAAGGAGGGACATGTCAAAGAAAATGTAACCAGAACTTGGACATTACTGTTTCTTTATAATTAATTCCCTTTCAACCTAAAAACATTTAGCTGCTTAAAAGTTTTAGCGGTTTAGTAACTCAGACTTTGGCCATTTCCGCACTAGACTTTTATAGCGCTATGATTCCACTTTCAACATCCTATGGAATCCTGGGGTTTGCAGTTTCGGGAGGGGCCAGCCGGCCCCTCCCGAAACTGCAAACCCCAGGATTCCATAGGATGTTGAAGTGAATGATCACGCTATGACAGCCCAGTGCGGAAATAGCCTTTCTAATTACATTACAGATGTAAACTATCAAGACATAACCTCCCTCCTTTGGCTCTATCAAGAGACGACTCATTGCTTTTGCTACGTAACAGTAAAATTTTAGTTTCCTTTACCGTTATAGGGGCCTGTCCTTGATGAATAGTGGAGGAGGAATATCACATGGTTCACATGCTGGCTTATGTTGCCGAATGTAAAGCTGTCAAGTGGTTGTTGTTGTTTGGGAAAAAAACTATCTCTACTACTTTTGAGAGGCATAGTAAATGGTTACTTTCAAGATATCTATAACAGTAACTGAATTATCTTTTGGGAGGTCTTAAAAGTAGAACTTATAAGTTACTAGCGTATATACCCGGCATTGCCCAGGATTTTATTTTCTTACAGGTAATACCTGTTAGAAATACCTTAAGACAGCTTTACAATTTTTGGAACAGCTCTGTAAGAAAGGATGAAAAGTAGTTGTTACAACTTTTCTTTTCCTTGTTTTTCATATTATTACTAAGTAGATAAGGCAATTTTTTTCGTCTTTAGAACTCACCAAACTGTCTTGTCCAGTACCTGTACCTTTTCTCCATATTCCCCAGTCCAGTCTGTATTCAGAGTTATTAACATACAGAGCTGGGGTTCCTGAGGGAATACACTGTCCTCTTCCTTGCTGCTAGGCCTTGTCTCCGTAGCAACCAGCCTATTAAAGACAGGCGCAGTTGACTGAGGCCCAAGAGCTCTCTGGCTGAGAATCCTAAAGGCCCCTCCCTAAACTGCAAACCCCAGGATTCCGTAAAATCTTCACAGGCAGCCAATCATATGAGGTCTTCACCGGACGCAACCAACCGTATGAGGTCTTCACCTGACACAGACAAACAAACTTTGAGTTTTATATATTTCAGATAACTGTAACTACTTAAAAATTATTTTCTGAGCTTCACCTGTCTCTGGCTGTTTCCCATTTCCCCCCGGCTCTCCTCCTCCACCCAAGCAAATATTTTCTTCCTCCGAGAACGTCTGTGTCCGTCTTCCAGGTCCTCCTCACTGTTTACCCCAGGGTGCAGAAGGCGGTTGGCTCCTCGGAGAAGGCGTTTGAGTACATCGACCGGACACCCAGGATCAGACCCTCCGGCACATTGGCCTCCAAGGATTTGCAGGGCCACGTGGTGATGGAGGACGTTTCTTCGCCTACCCTGACCGGGACAATTCCCTCGTTGTGAAGGTAATGTGGGGCGAGACCAGAACTGTGGGGAGCCAGAGGAGACAAGGAAGGGAACGGAAAGAGAAATATGAACTTCCCTCGGGATGAGGTGAAAAGAAAAATGTCTGTGGAGGTGGGTAGGGCCCAGGGAGGTCCAGAAGCCAAAGGGAAATGAGGACAGCCGTGAGGAGGCCATCCCACTGAAAGCCTCGTGGCCACCAGTCAGCAACCAAGAAGACCTGGGCCATTTCCACACTAGCCTGTTATAGCGCGATGATTCCACTTTCAACATCCTCTGGAATCCTGGGGTTTGCAGTTTCGGGAGGGGCCAACTGGATTCCATAGGATGTTGAAAGTGGAATCATAGCGCTATAACAGGCTAGTGCAGAAATGGCCTAAGTATTACCCCCACCCTCTCCCAGCCAGCCGCACCAAGGCATTTGAGTCCCCGGCGGCCCACCTTCCTTCAGTTTTCAGGACCGGGAGGCCTTGACAGTCAGGAGGAACAAATTAGACCTTTTGGGGTAGTTTAGAAGGGGGTTGGGGGACATGGTTCATCTTTAAAAAGTTTCATAAGAAAGCAAAGTCTGGGAGCCTTCAAGGTGTGCTGAAAGGCTTGGGGCTTCAAGAAAAGGGGTTGGGGGTCTTCCATCCTTCCGCAGGCCGGTAAAATGAGTACCCAGCTTGGCAATCTGTTAACACACTGTAAACCACTTAGGGGGTGCCCGGCACTGATAAGCGGTATAGAAATGTAACTGCTATTGCTGTTGCTATGTGGCCTGTGAGCCCCACTCTGTCCACCCCCCAAGACCAGCCCTGAAAGCTGGATGCAACACTCAGTGGTAGGACTAAGTTTAACCACAACTGTTCTCTCTCCACGCCTTGGCACATCCTGAACAGAAAGGAAGTGGAGCAAGAAGGTCAGAGCAAGATGTTGGGTGGAAAGTCCAGGTCTTCCCCAGCAGAATGAATGGCTGGCCCTATTTTAGGGTTCTATATGCCCCCATATGAGCCAGGCTGAGGTTTTTTTTTTTAATTTTTTATTAAAAAAGTTTCAAACATTAAAATAAGCATCAGCAGATGTATTACAAAAACAAAACTCATGAATATACTATACAACTTAGACTAAAACAACATAAACAAAGAAAAGAAAAAAAATTCTCACTTGATTAGACTTGTTGATATTACAATATTTTATATTCAGAATCTGGATCCCAACTTCTGTATCTATTAATCAATTCACCGTTAATTCTTTTTGCCTCAAAAGATACGAATTTTGTCAATGAGAGTAGGTTAAACGTTTGTGTGTGTGTATATATATATATATATGCATATCTATTAGGTTCCGTATCACAATCCCACTCACCTTTCTGCAAATATTTCTCCTTTCCATTTCCCTTTAAAAAAAGATATGAACGGTTCCCAAGTTTTATTAAATTCTCCTATATTTTTATTATTAAGAGACAGAGTTATTTTGTCCACAATCATCATATCCCACAGGGCTTTTTCCCATTCTTCTTCCATAGGGATTTCATGAGATTTCCAATATCTCACAAATACGATTCTGGCACATACTATCATATAAAACATAATCCTTCCATGCTTCTTTTCCATTACATCTTCCAAGATATTCAATAAATATGTTTCTGGAATCATCCTATATTTAACTCCTAGAACTTTCTCCATGGTTAAATGAATAGATTTCCAATATCTCTGTGTGTGAATACAGAGCCACCATTGATGGTAAAAGGTGCCTTTTTCTGTATGGCACTTCCAGCATCTATCATCACACTTATACATTTTAGCTAATCTTTTGGGTGGGAGATACCATCTCAGATGCATTTTATAGATGTTTTCTCTCAAATTTTGACAAACAGTATACGTCATTCTTTTTTGCCAAGTTTTTTGCCACTGGTCTAAGAACCAGGCTGAGTTTTAAGATCCTCATGACCACGACTTTCACAGACATGGTTGGTGGGGAGATGGGAGAGAGACTTCTTGGTGGTGGCTCCCAGGCTGTGGAAGCCAGGCCAGCCCCCTCCCTGCTCTCCTTCTACCAGCAGGTAACGAAAGGCCTCTGAATGAGCATTTAGTGACTCAGTGGCAATGTGGAAAGGACTTCAACTGGCGGGAAGGGTGTTTCACTGTCTGTAGTGTCCTTGTCGTAATTTTAAATGATTTAATTTTGTTTTAACAGGCTTGATGTTTTAATATGGTTGCTTATTTAATTCTTTTAGAAGCATTTTAAATTTGGTGAATTTTTAATTCATGTACCTTTGTTTTGATTTGTTGTGACACCTTGGGTCCCATTCAAAAAATAATACAAAAATTAAATGAAGTTAAATTGGAGTGAGTCAAATAATACAAAGTGCAGTCCTCTAGGTGTTCTTGGACTGCAGCTCCCAGCAGCCACAGCTAGTAATGAGAAATGCTGGGAGCTAAAGGGCTGTATGATACCCGTCCCATCTCGTCTAAAGAGCATCTCCCACATAAAAAACCATGAAGTCTAGAAATTAAAATCACTAGATTTGCTTGAGGAAAGAGGCACCTCTCCCCAAATTGGAGCCTGCTCACGTCCTCTCTTCCCCACAGGGGGTGTCTCTGGAGCTGCGCCCTGGCACGGTGACGGCCCTGGTGGGCCCTTCAGGGTCCGGGAAGAGCACCCTGGTGGCCCTGCTGGAACGGTTTTATGAACCCCAGAAAGGCCAAGTGTTGCTGGATGGCAGAAACCTGAGTGAATACGAGGATAGTTTCCTGCGTCAAAAGGTAAGGTCTTCCTCTCATGAAAACAGTGAGGTTTCTGGTCCCATACAAAGGTCTTGCTTGGTTTGGTTTGGTTTTTTTAAGTTAAACCTAAGACCTGAGGTGGATGCTCATCCACAGAATCCTAGGGTTGGAAGGGGCCTCATGGGCCGTTGAGTCCAATCCCTTACTCAGTGCAGGAAGTCCAGCTGCAGTGCCCTTTCCCAGTAGCTGGCTACCCTCTATTTGAGAAAACACTAGACCACCACCTCTCTAGGTCATTGGTTCCATCGCCAGATTGTTCTTACTATCAAGTAGTTCCTTCTGACGTTCAATCCAAATCCAGCTTCCTGTAACTTGAAACTATTTGACCTAGTTCTGCCCCCTGAGGAAGCAGAGAACAAGCTGCCCCTCTTCTTCGGGAGAAGCCCTTGAGGGATTTAAAAGTGCAATCACATTCCCTCCTCAGTCTTCTCTTCACCAGGCTGAACATGCCCAGCTCCCTCAACTTCTCCCCTTAGGTTTTGTTCTGCATGTCAGAGGGATGGTGGCTGATGGGAGCTACACAAAAACCTCGGTAGCACTTCCCTCCGTCACTGAGCTCTGGCAAGAAACAGCTTCACCAGAGCCAAGTGTTTAAAAATCACCATACAGCAGAGTTTACTCACACAGCTTGAAGTGTCCCAGCAGAGTGTTAACCATTAGCAGCAAAAACCTTGAAGCCAGGAAAAATACTCCCATGCAAATGTTATCTTCTGACAGGAGGCTTTTACTCTTGAGTTAAAATACATACAGTATATACAAGTCTCCAATGAGTTTTCAGCACTCAACAGCATGGAGAACATAGCCTCCGGCCGCTCTCCAGTCATCAAGAGGGCATAGAGGGCTAGAACACCCCCCTTATATACAGCCATTGCTGATGCAACTCTAGCAGCCCTTGCTAGAGGTATGATGCAACCTTCCTGCCCTGGTTACCCAACCCAATGACTCATGCAGGTATTACATGGGATTGCATCATCCACTGTCATTCCCAGGTGCAAATTTTAATTTACGTCATGTATATTTTATTTGGACTTAGGTTCTGTCCAGCCTTTCCTCACGCTCCATACCTCTTTTCATCTTTGTTGCTCTTCTTTGAACTCACTTCAGCTTGTCTATATCCTCCTTAAAATGAGCCACCCAGAACCAAACACAGTACCTCCAGATGAGGCCTGCCCAGTGCAGAATATAGTGGCACTATTACTTCCCTTGACTTGGAAAGTATGGTTCTGTTAATGCAGGCTAAAATATTATTTCGCATGCTGACATGGGAGCCATCCTCCACTACTGTCTTGTAGCCTTTGCCTTGCCCTCTTCTCCTTCTTGTCCACACTCTTGATTGGGATTTTTCTGGTATCGACCTGGAACAAAGACTCTTTTTACCCTTCTGTCCTCCCTGCAGGTGGCGCTGGTGAGCCAAAGGCCGGTGCTTCTTGCTCGGTCCTTACACAGGAACATCACTTACGGCTTGGGGAGCGGAGTCAGGAGGAGGTGGCCCAGGCAGCCCAGCGAGTAGGAGCCCATCGGTTTGTGGCCCGAATGAGCCGTGGCTACGACACAGGTAGGGGGGCCTTCCTCCCAGTGGTCCCCCTAGTCCCCATCTGTTCACAAAAAATGGACTCTGCCTCTAGCTCAGTGGTGGAGCCCCTGGTTTGCATGCAGAAGGTTGTAGATCTCCTCCTGATCTCCCCTTTAAAAATCAAAAAAGGATCATCTAAGAAATCATGGGGAGGCCTTATGCCAGGAACTTAGACAGCTGGTGTTGCCCAGCATTGGGCCAGGTCAGGAACTGGCAACCTCTGAAGTTCTGGGTACCATTCCTTAGATCTTTGAGGAACCCACAGCCCCAAACACCCAAAATAGATCACCTACCAAAGCTTCTGGGGCAATACTTGACATTTCAGCACAATCTCACTTCCTTTTTAAAAATCTCACTACCTTTTAAAAAAATCTCACTTCCTGGTCACTTCTAGCTTCTAAAAAAAAAACTTTTCAGGTAGAGAAATATGATGTTTCATGTCATGCTCCCAAGAGACTTTGCTGGTTGTGTGGGACAAAAGATTGGGGAAGAGAGATGGAGGGAGTTTTGTGGGTCCTGACAGCTGGATGTGAGTGACAAGCCATGCTTTGCCCTCCCCTCTTAGGCTAGCGGGACAACAAATCTGACTTGGGATAAGGCCTGTGGTCTCATCCTCCAGTTAGAGGATGGGATGCTGAGCTACTGTGATGGAGGAAAGCTATGCATGACCTGAGCTGCATAAATTAGGAATTTCTCACACCCCTCCCAACGTTCCATACATTGAAAATTTCTGGGTCAAAAGCAATGCTTTGAATTGCAACAGATAAGCCAGAATCCTGCTGGTGACAAATGTGCATGTAACTCTGGGTTACGTGACTCACTAACATGATTCACTAGAAAAGGCAATAATGTTTGGTAAGGTAGAAGGCAATAGGAAAAGAGGAAGACCGCATTCGAGATGGATAAACTCAACCTAGGAGGCCACAGCCCTGAGTGTGCAAGACCTGAGGAGAGCTGTTGACATAGAGGTCTCTCATTTGTAGGGTCATCGTAAGTTGGAGTTAACAGCAGTTAACAACAACTCTGGGTTATGTGCACATATTTTCTAGCCCTTTATGCCCCATCCAAAATTTTAACCAGTGGCCGCTGTCACGCCCCAGGTATGGGGTATTATGCTGTTGCCGTTTACCAGCAAGGATAGAAAGGAAGGGAAGGGGCTCGGAGGACAAGGAAGGAGCTGGTCTCAGCTGCAAGCGGAAGAGAAATGAGGGTGCATTCCATGTGGGAGACCACATATGTTTCCCTTTTCCTCGCAGCAAAACTAGCTGCTGCTGCTTCCTCCTCTGTTTCATCTCTGCCACTCTGTCCCTGGCCAGACCAGTAAACAGCCATAGTAGTGACCTCCCCAGAGCATGACAGCTGCCAGGGTGGATGTAATGTGAGCAAAGCATTATGCTCCACCTGTTTGGTCCAGAATCTCAGCCACAGATGCTTCTGCTGGAAGATAACAAAGGAATGAGTTTGCAGGAGTCTGGCTGAGCTGAAAAGCATCTTCATCTCTCTGCCTTTATTTAGATGCTGGGGAAACGGGGGGCCAGATCTCTGGGGGACAGAGGCAGGGGATTGCCATTGCCAGGGCGTTGATCCGAGACCCCAGAGTGCTGATCCTGGATGATGCCACCAGCACCCTCGACACGGAGAGCCAGCAGGAGGTGAGTTGGGTGGGGAGCGAGCTGGTAATGAGCAGGAGTGGGCAACATGCTATCTTTACCTGTTTTGGGGAGCCCTGTACCACCCTCCCCCCCCAAAAAAAATCATGAGTGTGTTTTAGGAGAGGAAAGAATATTCTTCTTCCTCATTCATTTCCTGGTTGGAAGACATGTTTCCCAATAGCTGGAAAACCCTGTTGAGAAGAATAAAAGAGCAGCAAGACTTTTGCATGGAATCCTCCCAGTATTTGAATAACCCAAAATGTTATGAGAAGATTGTTCGATGCAGAAATACATGTGCTCTTTTTCTGTTGAACCGTGTGTTTTCTGTGCAGAAAGCAGATTTGAAACATGTTTTCTGAGCTAAAACATTTTTTCTGCAGAAGTAATGCATGTATGCAGAATAATTTTCCTAGAATATTTTGCAGTGTTTGAATATAGAAAGCATACTGCATAGGAACAGAGAATCAGCATGGTTTGAGGGTTGGGCAAGGACTCCAGGAGAACTGGGTTCAAATCCCCACTCAGCCATGGAAACCCCCTGGATGACCTTGAACAGGTCACACACTCTCAGAAGAAGGTGGGAAGTGAAGAGGTATTAAAAGATAACTAAAATCTAGCACATAGCTTGGCTCACTTGCTCAGGCTTTTGTTAGAACTGCATCTTGTCCAGGCATATAATTTCTGCAGTTCTCTATGATGTTTGTGTAGTGTGTGTCATTTGGATTTTATATTAGTGGGTTTTTACATCTCCAGGAGAATGGAGAGGAGTTTCACAAAAGAAGTGACATGTTCCTTTTGCAGTTTTTATCATTCCAAGGAAGGATGTGGGTGCAGGGCACACAACAGAAGTACTTCCCTTTTGTCCTTTTCAGGTGGAGAAGGAGATTTACGAAGGGGAGGCTCGAGACAGACGCTCCGTGCTGCTCATCTCTCACCGCCTCAGCAGCGTGGAACGTGCAGACGTCATCCTGGTCATGGAAGAGGGGGAGATCCGGGAGAGGGGGACCCACGAGGAGCTGATGGAGAGGAAGGGGGCCTATTGGCAGCTGGTGCAGAGGCAGGAGAATGGGACCAATGGGGGAGAAAGCAACGGCGCCCCCAAAGTGGAGAATGGGCCTCTCTAAAGGGAGCAGGAACAGAGGATCACCTTGGCCTAGGCTCTGGAGTCTCACCTATGGAAGGAGACTTTCCTTCCTCTGCAACTCTAGGAGAAATTAGAAGACCAGTCCTGGTGAATCAAAAAACAAACTTTATTTAGGAAAGAAATGTGTTTCTATCTCCCATCCTGACAGACCAGAATCCAAAAAAAATGGTAGCCTTGAACCATGAACTCTTACACTCTGATATAGTTTGCCAAGGTTGACAGGTCACTCCTGCAAAGCCCTTGTGCTGGGAAAATCCCATCAAGTGAATGAATGCAATAGGATTTTCCTCTTCTAGGCGCCAGTTGGCCATGGACAGCTCCTATAAGTAAGGAAAACAGCCATTTCCCACTTCTTGCTAGATAACCTCTTCCCCAGTCCCTTGGCCTTCTAGGGGAGGAGATGCACCATGTACATTCACAGTGTCCATTTGTTCTTCTGGGGGAAATTTCTTGAGAGCAAAACACACAATTTTAAAAGGATACAGGCAGTTTTCCAGGTTAGCCCATGTGAAGCCGTGTTCATTTCTCCTTCATTATCATTCCACAGTGGGCTGGCAGAGGCAACACAACATACATCCAGGTCATCGTTCCAGAATCACCCCTTTAACAAACTGAGAGAAGTCTAAAGAAACACACTGCCCCCCCTTTCACATCCTCCCAATCATAATATTGTTTGTGTGAATGCACTTCTTAGACCTGTGAGGGGTAAACCTGCACAATTCCAAACACAGTCTCTCTATGGGGAAAAGAGAGGAAAACATGCCCAGAAAATGCTGCTTGCTGTGTGAAAGAAGGTTTTCGCACAAAAAAATTTCTTGTGTGGAAAAACCACTCTAGATTCTTTTTCTGCGTGCTTCAGGGTTTTATTTATTTATTTCTTTGAAGAAATTTTGAAGCTGCAGAGGTGTTGGAGAATACTGTTGTTATGTAATCCTTAAGTAAGATTTGCCCCCCATACACACAGTCCCTCCAACGTCTGTATGTAGAACAGAACACTGTTCTACATACAAATGTTGTGACACATTTGTGTGTCGACTGCAGTATGTAGGTGTGTCGCGCAAATGTAATGGGTCTGCTGCTGCTGCCCTGGGCCAAGGAAGACCCTGGCAAGGTCAGCAGCGGTGGCAGGCCAGGCCCAGGTGGAGGGGCTGCCTCTCCCACCTCTGCTGCCCCGAGTGGAGGAAGACCCCGGTGAGAGTGGCAGCGGGCTAGCTCAGGTGGAGGGTGCCTCCACTTACTGAATTACTGTGTCGCGAAATGACGCACGTCTAAAAAATGTGTCACCAACATGAAAAGTTTGGAAAGCTCTGATGTAGAATTTTGTACTTGGTCCGTGCCTTAGTCTGCAAAGTGTCTTATATTTACTGGAGTGGAGGTGTTTTCTGTGTGCATGAGTGAAAGAAAACAAATATTGTTGAGTGTGTTGTCCTTGTGTGCCTTGTGAACAGGGACAGAAGTGGCTATTTTCTACTGTGTGTATAAATTAAAAATATTAGGAATGTTGTCTCCTTCGTATTCTTATTTATGTATTTTTTTTATTGGCCTGTTATTTACTAGAGTGATGGAATCTCTTTACATGTTCCTTGTATCCAGTCTGAATTATGATTGAGGCCAGGGTCCTTTATTACTTTAGCGTAGCATAAATAGCTACTGGTGGGGTTACATTCCTCTTGCCCTACACCAGATAGCAACACAGCACAACAAATGCATATTGGAGGCGTCCAGGAAAGATTGTCCAGAGTTTGAAGGGATGTCATGTTGAACATGGAGCAAGCTTGTTTTTGCTGCTCCAGAAGCTAGGACATGGAGCAGTGGATTCGAACAACAGGAAAAGAGATTTCATCTAAATAACAGGAAGACCTTCCTGATAGTCAGAGTCATTTGACAGTGAAATATGCTGCCCAGAGTGTGATGGAGTCTCCTGCTTTTGGAGGTTTTTAAGCAGAGGCTGGATGTCCATTTTCTGGGGGTGCTTTGAGTGTGTGTTCCTGCATGGCAAGGGCTTGGACTGGATGGCCCTTGTGGTCTCTTCCAACTCTATGTTTCTACGATTCTATAGGGGTGCAGTGCTATCAGCATGCAAGTAACACCCAATTCTACTACTCCTTTCCACCTCAACCCAAGGAGGCTGTCTTCATCCTAAACCAGTGTCATCAGGAATGGGCTCCATGAGGATGAAAAAACTGGAACAATCCAGACAAGACAGAGGTTCTCCTGGTCATTCATAAGACAGTTCAGGGCATAGGAATTCCACCTGTGTTAGATGGGTTTGGTACTCCTGGACTCAGCTTTTGAAATGAGTGGATGACATTTTCACCGTGCTCCTGCCAACAACTGAGGCTGCAATGACCAGGACCTCTGTTGGAATTCCTGATAGCCGCACTGGGGGGAAGGAGATGGAAGCATCATCCAACATCGCCCCATCTCCAGCAGAAAAGACCTTCGTTGCTCAGAGCATCTGCCTGGCTAAGGAGGCTTGGCATGGGGGTTGGGCCAGGAGACGTTCACTAGGCATACCTAACAAAGTAGTTGATGTAGAACTGGGCCAATAACAAAAATAGTGTTGGAAAATTCTAGCATTCTCTCTAACCCTCCCCCAACCCTTCTTGTCTTTTGAAGTTTGGAACCTGAAACTGCCTGCCTTGTTCCGCTTTCAAGTCAGCCTCCAGTTCAGGGAAGCCACACACAGATTGGGACTTGCTTTTTCTGCAACTCTGCTTTAAAAAAAGACTGATTCTTAGGAGCTTTAGCATTCATAGAATTTCCCCAAAGGGCTAACACCCTGGAAACTCTAACTCCCAACAAATATTTGTATTTCCAGCAGAAGATCCAAGTACAACTGATGGATTTTTGTAACTGGCTTCAAACTGCAAGACTGATGAGCAGAAAGACCCTAGGTTCTGGGAAATGATAGCTGAGCTCAGCAACAGGGGAACCCAAATGGGAGGGAGAGTTTGGGCGACCCCTCACAGCAATGGTAGGTGGCTCCCTTCAGCCCAAGGGTCAGTTTCTGTTGCAGAGAAGTTAATGAGAGACCCCATTTCATTGGTGAGCGAGGCGCCTTATGATTCCAGTGGGGGGGGGGAGGATTAGCCTTGGCAAGGGTCATGAATGAAATAATGTACTAAAACAAGCTGCCTTAAACTGAGTCTAACTATGAAGCCATCTAGTTGAATATTGTCCAATATTCAGTAATGTCCACTATCGTCCATACTGATCAGGAGCAACTCTGGATTTTTGTCAAGGGGTCTTTCCCCACCCCTGCCTGGAGCCAGCACTGAACCTGGAACCTTCTGCAGACACAGCAACAGCTTTTCCACTTAATGACGGGCCCTCCATTTTCCCTGGCCCATTGGAGGATGAAATGAAAAAGGAGGATAAAAAGGGGGCCACTTTTTCCAAGCAATAAATTTCTCTAGCTGCTGCTAAAGAAGAGGACTGGAACTTGGAGTATGCTAGGAAAAGATGATGTCTTGGCAACTCCCAAACCAAGACAACAACATTCAGAAAATATACTCAGGGGTAACACGTTGGCAACGTAGCAAAATACAACAGATGCCCAAACCCGCAGAACAGTGATACTTTTATCATGCAAACTTTTGAAGCTCCCTTGGCTTCTTTGGACCTTTCCACACTACACTGTTATAATGCTATTATTCCACTTTTAACCTCCTGTGGAGTCCTGGGGTTTGCAGTTTAGGGAGGGGCCTTGAGAGTTCTCAACCGGAGAGCTCTTTGGCCTCAGTATAAACTACAAATCCCAGAATTTCCACAGGAGGGTGAAATTGGAATAGTAGCACTAGAACAGTGTAGTGGAGAATGGCCTTTGTCAGACAAAAATGTTAAAAGATACACAGAGATGATTGGAGTCACAGGCATCCTTTTTGTCTTAAGATGTTGCTTTTGGTGTCAGTTAAAATGGTCTGGAGGGATATCTGTGCCTCTTTGGCCACGTGGGAACTGGGAAACAAAGAGTCATAAAATCCAAGCAACGAAATTTCAACTCCATTGGCAAGAGAAAAAGTAACTTCGCGTAAGATCCAGGCTCCTGTGCGAGGCTCTGGCTGACAATGCCAAACTGAGCGCTTGGGAGCCCTTTCCCTTCAGCGAGCGCAGCGCGGGCTCCGCCTGCCGGCCTTCGGTGGAACTGCAGCTGCGAGGGCGCTTCCTTCCCTGCAGTGAAAGTGAAAGTGAAAGTAACCGGGGGAGACCCGGGGCTGCCCGTTTTGGAAGCGGCTCTTCCCCTGTGGGGGCCAGAGTGCAGGTAAGACGGGGTTGGGGGCCACCCCAACGAGCAGAGCCAATACAGACCGTGGTTGAGGATTTTTGGAAGGGCTGGGCGGTGCAATGCATGTGCCCCCCCCGCCCCGCAGCCAGGAAGAGAAAACGTGGTGCAAACGGTGGGGGCGTTTTCCCGTTACCAGGAGGTAGGAAAAGAGGCTCCAAGTATGTGTGGATACTTCCTTTTTTTTTTTTAAATCAGATTAATTAATCTAGCATGCCTGCTGTTCCCAGCTCTCTCACCCACTTTTCAAAGCAGCTGACTCATTGGACCGACCCAAGACATTTTGCTGCCTGAGTCGGAGTAGTAACAAACGCTCCCCCCCCCGTGCACGCAAAATAATTTGGATCGGGAGATAGGAAATAAAGCTACGAGCCCTTTTCCCAGGACAAGGCTGATCGTGAACTTCACTTCTCATCAGTCCTGGCTAAAGGCGGCATAAGATGGGATTTGCAGTTCTCTGCCTTCTGGATAGCTGAACGATCCCCACCTCCTCTTTGTATTAAAGCTTTCAGGGACTAATTTATTTCAAGGGAACATGTTGTTTTTGTGTGTCTTCAAGTCTTTCTGACTTATGTCAACCCTAAGGGGAGACTTGCTCAGAGGGGGCTTGCCTTTGGCTTCTTCTGAGGCTGAGAGAGTGTGACTTGCCCAAGGCCACCCAGTGGGTTTCCATGGCTGAGTGGAGATTCCGTCTGATCTCCCAGTGTCCTGGTCCAACACTGAAATCACAACACCAGGCTGTCAAGGGTATCTGGACATGGTTTTAAATTGTTGTCGTTTTTCAAAAATGATTTTAACATGTTGCTTTTAAAGTGGTTTTAATTGCTGTTGTGTTTAATATATTTTTATATTGTTAAAAAAAAATTTTGATCCGTAGTGCACATGCTGCCCTGAGGCCTTGGCCATTTCCGCACTAGCCTGTTATAGCGCGATGATTCCACTTTCAACATCCTCTGGAATCCTCTGGAATCTGGGGTTTGCAGTTTCGGGAGGGGCCGGCTGGCCCCTCCTGAAACTGCAAACCCCAGGATTCCAGAGGACATTGAAAGTGGAATCATCGCGCTATAACAGGCTAGTGCGGAAATGGCTCCTGTGATAAAGAATGAGTTGGAAGTGTTTTAGTAACTTCACAAAATAATGACAATTTTAGCCTTTAGGTGGGTTTGGAAGCTACACATGACATGCGGGGGAGGCCTTTCAGGTTTAAATGATGGGAACCAGAATATGGATTGGGACCCTTCTCCATGGACTTGCTGTGGTTGTTTTTGGGTGCCTTCAAGTTGGTTCTGACTTACGGCAACCTTAAAGTGACCCAGTCATGGGGTTTTCTGGGCCTGAGAGTGTGTGATGTGCCCAAGGCCACCCAGTGAGTTTCCATTGCTGAGTGAGGAATTGAATCCTGGTCTCCAGCATTGTAGCCCAACGCTCAAACCACTATGCCATGTTGTCTCTCTCCCCATAAGTAGCCCCTCTAATCCCCCTCCTCTCTCCGCAGGCCCTGCTGCCACGATGCCGCCCTCGGTCTTCCTTCAGGGCAGCTCCCTGCTCCTATGTGATGTTCTCTTCCTCTCCTTGCTAGATGTGGGGTGGCCCTCCTTGGCCCTCTTGGGGGTCCCAGCAGCTTGGCTGGAGGCTGCTTTGCGTCTTCTGGCCCTTGGGGGATTCCGGGGGCTGCTTGTGCTGGGCTGGCCCTCCCGGATCCCCCTTGTAGCGGTGGCCACTATGGGCCTCCTGCACCCCTTCTATCTGGCTGTGGGGCACTGGTTGGGAGACCCCCCTCTGCTGCTGTCCTCGGCCCCCTGGTCCTGGCTGCTGGTGGGCTATGGGGCGGTGGGCCTGGCCTTCCTCATCTGGGAGATCCTGGGTCAGGGGGGCACCCCAGAGGGAGGCACGGAAGGAGACAAAGACACCCTCTGGAAACTGGTGAAGCTCTTCCGTCTGGACGCTCCGTATCTCGTCGGAGCCTTTTTCTTCCTCGTTGGGGCATCGGTGGGTGAGTATGAGACAAATGGACTGATGTATTTTGGGAAGCAATCTGTCCACTTTTTTCTATGTAGGGATAGAATTGGGAGTGAGCCTGCCCACTTAATTTGTTAAAAAAAAAATAGTAGGGAAAGTGAGGCTGATAGGCTGTACCTGGACCAAGCCCCATTTTTGCAAACTCAGCAAACCACCCAGAAAATCTATTTTGAACGATTTGCACTCAGAAATGGCTGCAAATGCATTGGAAGAACATTCAAATGCAGCTGTTTACTTGTGTCTCCCCAGCCTAGCCCTAAAGCTGCTCAGTTGTTGTGAGCTTTCCAGTTGTTTTTGACTTATGGGGACCCTGTCATGGGGTTTTCTTGGCCAAATTTGTTCAGAGAAGGTTGGCCATTACCTCCTTTGAGGCTGAGAGTCTCACAATAGGTGCCCGTGGCTGAGTGGGGATTTGAACCCTGGTCTCCTGAAGTCTCCATAGTCAAATCACTACTGTTATCACTGTGAACTGGCCTGGCTTCGGTAGACATTAGATATCATTTTGATATCCCAATTCAGTCTTATTTTGGCACCCTCAGCCAAGTGTTTGTGAGGCTATTAAATGCTGAATCATCTCAGTTTACCTAAGCAAGCCAGACACAGCCAGATCTTGCTTTAGGAGACCTCCCGAAACAAACGCTTCATTAAGTATGCACGCTAATACAAAGAGCTCCCTGCCGCGAGCTGGACACTCAACCGCCCAGGCAAGCTGCATCTGCGTACTGGTCGTTCCTTTGCCAATTCAAACTTAACTCAGTCATGTTAAAATCTGACCTTTCAGAGACATTGTCTCTCGCCCCAAATTCATTGTTCTCTCCCAAGTACAGACTAGCCCACAGTCATACTTCCCCCATAAAAACCCCAAGCTCCGAGAGCTTCCTCGGATCGCTCCGGACTTCCATCCAGCCTTGCTGCCGCTCTGTCGAGCGAACTCCCCTCAGCCTCCACGCTGAGTTTCTCGACTACCATCTTCAGCTTCTCCAGGACTACGAGAAAGGTGTCGTATCACCCATTTCCCCCGAAAACTCTCATTTCCTATTTCTTAGTTAGCTGTGTGCATGTGTTGTCTTATTTGTTGTTTGTCTGTTGGTAAAACTATCAGTTTTGTTACTTTAAAACTTGTCTGGCTGCTCTTCTGACCTGACGCTGTAGACATAGGGTTGCAAGATCCCTGCTAAGTTACCTTGCCTCTCATTTAGCTTAAGTGAGTGCTCGAGTTAATTTCCCCATCTTGTGTTGTTGTTGCTTGGTTATTTGGGAGCCCCTCCCGGGACCCCCAGCACACAGGGTAACACTACACCACTTGGACTCGCACAACTCCTCAGGCCTTTGGAAAAATGGCTGAAAACTGG
The DNA here is from genome assembly GCA_948472985.1 of Iguana delicatissima. NCBI lineage: Eukaryota > Metazoa > Chordata > Lepidosauria > Squamata > Iguanidae > Iguana > Iguana delicatissima. Next base: position 78,639 of record CAOKZL010000977.1, read on the forward strand.
CCTAAGCAGGGCTCAGTCCTGGTTCACCCTTGTTCAGTGCATCCCACCGAGGGTGTGAAGCCCCATTTATTGGCCCCTGGCCCGATGCAGTTGCAAACCACTGTTTTCCTTTTGTTAAAAATTTTAATTACTAATCAACACAATACATATAAATCAATATGCAACAAATCCGTATGTATATGTTGCCATACATTCCATAATAGGTTATCAACAAACAGTGTAAATGGAGCATTACAGTATTATTCAATATACAGTTATACCCCCAGAGAAAATATAAATGAAACAGATCAATCATTAGATAATTTTGAGTTTATCTATAACTAATACAACCTAATATAACCTAGAAGAACAATCATTATTTTAGCCCAACGGTTATTATACCCCTTTTTTATTTGTAATGGTATTGGAAATACTGAATAGAAATATAAGGAGCAATATTAGGATCAAGGGGGTGCAAATTAAAGATCAACAGTATACATTGAAAGCCTTTGCGGATGATCTAGTTATAATTTTAGAAGATCCCTTAAAGAGCAAACCAGTGTTTTCAAAGACAGGCCTTGCTTGGCCTGTCGTTACCATCTTGCGGTCTTGGTATTTAAGTTTTTACCTGTGTGAGGTTAGCAGGGAAGGAAAAAAAAGATGTGTTTAGAAATGATCACTACTGCATTCTCTATGTCTAACTCTTTGAATTCCATAGGATGTTGAAAGTGGAATAATCACGCTATAAGAGTGCAGTGCGGATATGGCCTCTCTCTTTGGAGCCAACTTCTTGTAATGGTGTCGGTTCCTACTCATGTCTTCCTTCCCTAACTTCATCCTTCCTTCCCTTTGGATATCTTAACAGTCAAAACTTGGATTGTAAACAAGAGACAAATGTTGAAATGGGCCCAGAACATAGGTCGACCACTAGAATTACAACAGTGGGAGAAAATATGGATTAAAAGATTAAAATGTACAGCTAATCAAAATATAAAACACCTATAAAATGCATTATAGACGGTACCTCTCCTCAGAAGAATTATCTAGAATGTATAAAAATTGTAAAAGTGCTTGTTGGAAGTGTAAACAAAAGAGGTTTTGAAAGTCTGTTCACTTAACTACTGCAAAGATTTTAAAGATTACATTTTTTAGGATTACATTTAAAATAGAACCGGGAATGTATCTTCTTGCTATGGTTAATGCTATAGAAAATTTTGGAAGACTTATTTTCTATATGACTGCGGCAGCTAGACCGTTATTTGCAAAAAAATGGAAGTCAGAAGAGGTACCATCAGTAGATGAATGGTTGTTGAAGGTATTGGATATGACAATTATGGACAAGTTAACAATTTTGTTAAGAGATGGTTGTATAGATAATTATTTAAAAACTTGGGATTTGATTATTAATTTTGTCAGAAACAATTATTCTGTAATAACAGTAGTTGGCTTCTCTGATTAGAAATTATATACATGTATACACACACCTATACATATATACATATATAGACACATACATATAATGAGAAAATTAGATTTATGATAGAATTAGATAAAAATTATGAAAACGTTCAAGGATCTTTAATTATATAGCTTAAGAAATAACCAAAGACACTCAGGGGGAAATGTTTTTTGTCCGTTTTTGTTTTTGTTGTTGTATTTATATAAGTTTACTGACTTTGGTCCCTTTTTCCCTTCTCATCTTTGTCCTTCTAATTTTTATAAACCAAGTTTTATTATTATTATCCTTTCTCCAACACAAATAGATTTAAAAAAACTTGGATTGTAAGGTCTTTGATGCAGGGACCTGGGTTTTTGGTTTGAGTACCACATGTGTTGCTGCTGGTGTTTTAAAAATAAATAATCACGATCTTTGGTTTCATTCTTTGGAAGTCTCTTCAGAATTTGATATGGAAGGAAGAGGCACATTAAGATACCTCCTTTGTTTTGAAAGCGATGCCTCTGTCTTCTGTTTCTGTCCTGTGGAGCTCTGGGATCTGTAGTTTACTTGAGGCATTTAGCTTTCTTTCTGTGAGAGAGCTCTGGTCTCTTACTAGACTACGAATCCCAGAATTGTGCGAGACGAAATCATGCCCGTTGAAACTGGATCAAACTGCTGTAATGGTGTAGTGTGAACATGAACTTTGATCTAATCTGGTCCATCCATGCAGGCGAACTCTTCGTCCCGTACTGTGCTGGACGCATGATTGACAGCTTGAGCACCAAATACGACGCAAGTGCTTTCTTTGGGGCCGCCCTCCTCGTGACCCTGGCATCCCTGGGCAGGTTAGTTTCCCGATCTGTCACTCCCGTCAAAATAGGCAGCCCTGAAGAGGCTATATGCCCACATGAGCACCTATGAGTGTTACCCTCTCTTCGTGTAAGCTGGGAAGTTGTGGCTTTTGATATAAAAAAAATTAAAATTAGCATTGACATTAAGGGATGGATTCAAAGGAAGAAGTGACAGACTGACTTTCAATCTCAGTCTGAATTTAAAAAAAAATCCTCAAGTTCATTATAGCTGGAAGTCACAGACCTTCTGTCCTACTAATCCCTAATTTCCAAATGTGTCACATGATTCAGGAAATTTTGGGGGTGGGTGGGAGGAAGGGCCAGCAAGTGTTCGTAGCGTCAGAGCTAGCAAAGGTTCTCGGTTCGTGGCTTTTTATTCCTTGTAGGGCTCTTGTCCTTAAATTTATTGTATCATTTTATTAAAGTATGTCAACACTTGAGCAGATCCAAAATGAGAAAAATATCCAGACTAGAATTCTGTTGGTGACAGACACTGGGATTGATACCTCCTTGTGCCACATGTTGTCCAAGGAGGTGTCTTGTACCTACTTGTCTGTAATCCTGTCCCGGTGTGCAGGGGCAGACAGATGACTCCCAAGGCTTCGTACCTGATTAGTGATTGGCCATGGGAATGCTAATTTATGCTGGGAGAAAAGAGAAAGAAGTGTCCTTCTGCTGGAAGGTGACAGCCATCCCTTCTTCCTCAGGTGGCAGAAATTCTGGTGTATGCTGCGCGTGGTCATTGCGAAAGGAGGTTCAGGATACCTGTGTGCACAACGTCCATAAAATGCATGCAGTGATTGAACTGTGTTGATGAAGCCGTTGTTGCTTCTGATTTTTTTAAAAGTTTGCTTGGCTTGAATGCTTTTGCTGGAAGTAGGGGCAGCAGCAGCTGCAAGATCTTGACCTGCACTGTGATCCTGACCTGTATCACTTGGAGGCTGAAAATTGCCTCCTCCTTGCATGTTACATTGTCCTTAAAGGTGTTCTTTCCATGCTCCTGCAGAGCAGAGGGTAGACGACACATCGTCCACGGGTCATTTGTAGCCCCCACTAGTTCCTGTGGTCTCGAAACCTTCTGAAATCTCCCTCAGTGAAGAAAATGTTGAGATGTTGCTCCCGAAAGCCTCAGGAGTGGCAGTGCAGAACGGATAGACTCTGGGAACTCAAGCTGCTCCTACAAGACCGCAGGAGGCCACAGTGGTCCCCCCTGCCCGGCCCGTGGCATGTGGAAGTCACTTCTTTCCCGGCCCCCCCCCCAACATTGTTTAAATGCTGTGTTTGTTGGCAGGGACGAAACAGAATTCAGAGGGCAGAACCAGAGTCCCTGCAGTCACTCTGGCGCTGTAAACAGTGCTTTTTAAAAGATGAATCTAATTTTTTTTTTAAAAAAAAAATGTAGGACAGAGTTTGGGGGCCACATGGGACTCCCCAAAGAGCCCCATATGGTCCACAGAGTTCCCACCTTATTTTTTTTCCCCAAATCAAAAGGGAGCTTTGCAGGGGGGGGAATGCATTTTTGCAGCAAATGTAGGAGGTGGAGGTGCGAGGTGTTGGCAACACCTTGGCAGGAGGTGTTGGCCCCTGGACATGGCAAAGTTGCTCACCCCAGTTGTAGATCTGACCTGTCTCTTGCTCTCTTTTTGTCTCGGATCCCTCCGTTCTAGTTCTCTGTCTATTGGCGGCCGTGAGGGACTCTTTGGGTTCATCACCTCCCGGATGATCATCCGGATGCGCCGTCTCCTCTTCTCTTCCTTGCTGAGGCAGGACTTGACTTTCTTCCAGGAGGTGAAAACAGGTGAGTAGGCCCAGAACACCAACCCCCCCCCAATTATGAATTTTTTTGCCTCAAAATGTCAGTGACTGCTCTCTGGGGGGTATGGGGGCATGCTTCCCCTGTGGTTTTGTGCCCCCTGGACCAGTCTGGGCCCGGGAGAGGCTCTTTGTTAACAGGAAGTGACTTCTGCTCACTTCTTTTTGTTAAGGGATGCCTCTCCTGAACCTTAGAGGGGCAGGGAGGCCCTAGAGGCGTGCTGGGGAAGCCCTGGAGAATGTTCGGGGGCAAAAAAAAAAATTGTGAGGAGTGCAGCCTTCCAAATTCTCCTGGGAGGCTGATGCGGCCCCCTAACCTTCCACAGTTCCCCACTCTGGCTTAGTGCCTGGTTGTCCAGGGAAAAAAAGTACAAGTGCTTCGCCTCACAAACTGTAGTGGAACTGAGATAGAGACCCACGGTTTTAGAAAAAAGATTTATTGTGCACAATGTCCCAGTGAGATCCTTTCTCAAAAGTCTGGGCCCCGCCTCTTTACATTTAAAGCAATTTATACATCTCCAGTGCAAATACATCACATGTCCAAGAAAGGAAATTGACACAAACAATAGTTCTCATCCTCCTCCTGCATAATCTTACTAATGTTGCAAAGTAAAGGAAGCATAGCGAGGCACATTTCATCTTCCCTAACATTCCATTTCACAGTGTCCTATTGTTCTTCTTTCAAACACAGAGTCACTTCAATTGCAGGGAAAATTAACTGCTTTTCTCAACTGCTTTTCCCTCACACCTAGAGGACATCTAGCCTGACCCACATTAAAACTAACAGTGGATAGAAGCGGGCAAGTGACAGCAGGCTGGCATCCCAGAAGCCACGCCCTCCCCGATGCAAGAGTTTTCTGCCAGTGAGAGAGGGTTCATCCTCAGGAAAATCCATCTCCTCCTCCTTTCCCTCTTGCCAATACTGTCTTGTGACTCCCCAGGGGACTTGACCTCCCGCCTCTCCAACGACACGACCATGATGAGCCAGTCAGTGCCTCAGAACACCAACCTCTTCCTGCGGACCCTGATCAAGCTGCTTGGCCTGTACGGGTTCATGCTCAGCGTGTCCTGGCGGCTGGCCCTGCTGCCGCTCATCCAGACACCTGTCATGTTGGCCAGCCAGAAACTCTACAACAGACATCGCCAGGTATGCCCCAGTGGGCCCTGTTGCCCTGCAGGAAGGTGTCCGTTCTTAGAAATCACCCCCCGCCAACGAGTCAGACCAGAGGAGAGTTGGGTGTGTTCAACCTGGTGAAGAGAAAACTGAGGGATGGAAGGATTGCCTTCTTTCAATACTTCAAGAGCTGCCACGGAGAAGAAGGAGCAGGCCTCTTCTCTGCTGCCCCAGAGGGTAGGATCAGGTCCAGTGGGTTGGGGTTACAGGAGGGTAGATTTCAGCTGAATATTGGCGGGAACTTCTTGACAGTGAGAGTGGTTCAGCCGGGGAACCAACTGGCTGGAGAGATGGTGGGGTCTCCTTCTCAGGATGTCTTCAGAAAGCTACCTACTGGAGATCCTGCATTGGACTAGATGGCCCATGAGGCCCCTTTCAATTCTATGATTCTCTGAACTGTTTCGTTCTTTGTGCTTTTTCTTTATGTTTGCTACTGGCTCCAGCCAACATATTAGTGCTGAGCTGGGAGGCCAGGGTTGCCTCCACAGCTGTGCAGATTTCTGCTCCAGTGTGTGAACTACCCTCTAATATTTGTGTGTAAGTCGACCTCATGTATAAGTCAAAGGCAGGTATTAGAGCCAAAGCTGTGGATTTTGATACAACTTTTGCATAACTCAGGGGTCATTCTGCGGAGAGGCAAAAGTGCCACCTCAAGGAACTAGCCGCCCTGGCTACTGCTGCCCCCATTTTCCCACCTCAGCATTCAGAAAGGCCTTTCGCCATTCTACTCAAAGAAAGGGATGCTTCTTCTTTTTTTCCTTGATAAAAGTTAAAGTGCAGTATTAACTCTTATCGAAAAAGCAGCCATCCTCTTCTCTAAGTAGAATGGCGAAGGTGAGAGCTTAGTCTGTTGCAAGAGAACCGACCCTCCACTCTCTTGGCTCTCTCTTTCGAGGGGAAGCGCCAAACGGCTGTCACTGCTGCCGCCAGACATTCGTAAAGGCCAGAAGCAATGCGATGGTGGAAAAAGTAGAGGGGGCCAGTGCTTGTTTTAGGGTGTCCCAGGATGGACTAAGCTCTCACCTTTCACCACTGTACTCAGAGAAAGGGATGGGTCCTTTTCTTGATAAGAGTTAATGTGGATACATCGATCCAGGTTTTGGGGGATTGATTTTTTGACTAAAATTTCTAGTGTATATGCAACTCCTCTATAATACCTTCTTCCACTTAGAAGTTTATGGTTATTTTCTGGTATTTAAGTACTCCCTTCTATATTTCCATTTGCACAACAGATAGAACACATCTAAATACCACATACCCATGAGCATAGCCAGTCAAGTTGTGTGGGTGTGAAGAATAACTTTATTATAAGCAGAACTGAATTAAAAAGCTGATGATCCCTCCATGTAGAGAAACCGATGGTTTCAGATACAGTGTGCACTTTCTTATATGTTGCTGTTTTTCATATAAACAACAATCTGCTTAAATCTGGCCATCAAAAGAAATCTAATTTGAATCCATTCTCACCATCCGAACAAAACAAAAGCCAGGGCTGATCCTGGTCTCTCTCTCTTTCTTTCTTTAATCTTCACATCTGACAATAACTGCTCTCTGACTCTTCCAGCTCCTACCTGCAACTGGCTCCCTTCCACTGTCGTTGTTGTGTGCCTTCAGTTCAGTTCCGTTTACAACAATCATAAGCCAAATGTATCACAAAGTTTTCTTGGCAAGATTTGTTTTGGGGGGAGGCGGTGCCTTTGCCTTTCTCTGAAGCTGAGAGAGTGTGACTTGCCCAAGGTGATCCAGTGGGTTTCCATGTCTGGGTTTCAAATCCTGGTCTCCAGAGTTGTAGTCCAGTGCCCAAACCACTAAACTGTACTGCCTTTCTCAACCGTCATACGCCAGCTTTTAAACGCTCTCTTTCAGACTCCTCTAATCAGTCAACACCAGTATTCCAAACACATGCTTTCATCCCTTCTGACGGATCACTTGCCATAAACCATATAATATTTTTGCACAAACTTTTATACAAAACAATAAAACATAAAACCTTCCATATTCCACATACTATGCAACAGTACCATTTACACGGGTTTCAGAACACCTAACCTCTGTTTAAAGACCTCTGAAGATGGAAAGTCCACTACCTTCCACGGCGTTTTTTCCACTCTTACGAGAAGAGAAAGTTCATCCTAATATTTAGGTGAAATCTCTTTTTCTATCATTTGAATCCCTTGGCTTGTGTTCTAATTTCTAGAGCAGCAGAAAACTCCATCTTCTACATGACATCACTTTAGATATTTAAAGATAGCTGTCATGTCGCCTCTTAGTCTTCTCTTTTCCAAGCTATACATACCCAGCTCCCTGAGTTGTTCCTCGTAAGGCTTGGTCTTCAGACCTTTGACTATCTTGGTTCCCTTCCTCTGGACGCGTTCCAGATTGTCAGTGCACTTCGTGAACTCTGATGCCAAGAACAGCACTCAGTAGTCCAGAAGAGACTTGTCCAAAGCAGAATCTCACCTTTGCCTTCTCCCTGCTTTGTGTAGGCCTTGCTACAGGAGATCCAGGACTCCCGAGCACGCTCTGCAGAAGTGGTCCGTGAGACAGTTTCTTCCATTGAGACGGTGCGCAGCTTTGGCACCGAGGAGGAAGAGTCACAGCGCTATGACACAGCATTGAAAGAGACCTGTCGGCTCAAGAACCAGAGAGATCTGGCATCAGTAATCTACCAACTCTTCCAACGGGTAAGTTTTTGAGATCCCTGTGAAGGTGGTGTAAAAAAAAAAAAAGATAGAGTTCTTCTAGTTTATTTTCTTTAATTTTACCATTTTATTCAAAGTGTAATCTTTTATATGTTTTGAATATATATTTAACTATATTAATGTTTTGGCTCGATTGTTTGTTTAATGGTTCCTAAACTTTTGTATTGTGTTTTTTTTAAGCCATATTTTGTTTTAAGTTGTATTGCAAGCTGCCTTTAGTCCCATGTTGAGAAAAAGGCAGGATATAAATAAATAAGTTCTTAGAATAGATTGCTGCTTTCTAAAGCAGTTATGTTTCCAAGCTCTGGTTAGCAGGAATTGAAATCTCACACACCCCCCAATGCAATTTTTATTTCTCTTTTCCTTCCTCTCTTAGTTATTTCATCTGGGCCTGAAGCTGATGCTCCTTTACTACGGATACCGGCAGATCCTCGCTGGCCTCATAACCAAAGGGAACCTGGTTTCCTTCATCCTTTACCAGATAGAAGTGGGGGACCATGTTCAGGTACGGACGGATAGATCCGTCCATCTCAGTTTCTCAGTTTTTCCAATCCTTAATTGGTTAGGCTCTATTTCCATCTCACAGCAATTTTTGCTCCACTGGAGAGAGGGGGCTGAACACAACATTGTTCAGTGTCCATCTCGCCAGCTCTGTAGAACAGCTGCCTGGCTTTTAAGGTGGGTTGGGGAGACTGGATTAGGAGACAGATCATAGCTGTTTCTCCCATGCAGGATCACAAACTGTGTATTTAGTTTAGCCCCTGTCTTTTTTTTTCTTTTCTTTTTCTTTCTCAGACTCTGATGAATATGTATGGAGAGGCCCTCTGCAATGTGGTGGCTGCTAAAAAGGTATTTGAGTACCTCCATCGAGAGCCTTCAGTCCGCACAGAAGGGACACTGGCCCCAGATTCTCTCCGTGGACACGTCTTGTTCAGGAACGTTTCCTTTTCCTATCCTTCTCGCCCTGACATCCAGGTCTTAAAGGTATGGCTGTATATCTCGGTAAAGACAGTATACTGGACTGGAGAATTTCAGAGTTTCCTCTTTTCTGCAAAAAGAAAATTCTGTGTCAAAAAGAATTCAGTGCATGTTCCTCCCTCCTCCATATAATTCCAGGCAGCAGAGATACGTCGTTTTTTCCCTGCTCTTCCATTCTGCCTTCACAAACTGCCTTCCTTCCCTCTGCAGAATGTCTCCTTTGAGCTCCGCCCAGGAGAAGTGACGGCGCTGGTGGGGCTGAATGGCAGCGGGAAGAGCACCTGCGTGGCCCTCCTGGAGCGGTTCTATGAGCCCCAATCAGGGGAGATCCTGCTGGATGGGATTCCGATCGGAGAGTACAAACACAAATACCTCCACAGACAGGTGAGGGGCCACAAAATGTGGCTGAGAGCAACAACCTGTGGCCTGCACATCTTGTTCTCCCCCTGCTCCTAAATCAGAGTGTGGATGTAAGGTGGACTTCTCTGAGTAGAAAGTTCCCCAGTGGCAGGGGGCGGGGGCAGCTGTATCTCCCAAAGCCACCAGCAGTGCGGGCGGCTGTGCCCACAAAATTTTGGTTCTAAGATTGTGTGCTATGAGAACAGTGAATCCAGGCAGGCTAAAATGTAATAAAAGTCCTTCTCCTTGTTCCTTCCATGGAGACAAAACTGGGAAATGGTGTTGCCACGAGTGAACTTCTGCTCAGTTCTCAGCCGCTCTTCCATCAGATGGAGGAAGTGTGAATTAGGCTTAGCTTTCAGATCTGTGATTTGGGAGGTGCCGTGAGTCTTCTGTTCCGGCTGATCATATGAGACCCCACCTTGAGAGCTGTTGCTGATAATTATATTAATAAATACCATAATTAATTTATATCCTGCCCACTTCTCAAACCTGGAGCTTAAAGTGTTAAGGCTGAGTGAAAGCCAAAGCACCAGCAGAGCATCAGATAGTTATGTTCACTGAATCTGCCACAAAGATGAGCAGAAATCTGTGTAATGGGTACAATCCAGCCCTGCCACAGCAGCACTCCCGCCACAGAGGCTTTTTACCTGTAGCCCCAAGACAGCCACCTTCCACATCTGGGGCTGCTTCCTTATACCTTCTCCTGTCTGCAGGTGGCGCTTGTGGGCCAGGAGCCCATCCTCTTCTCTGGGTCCATTCGGGACAACATTGCCTATGGGGTGGAGGGCTGCAGCATGGAGGAAATGATTGCTGCAGCCAAAGCAGCCAGTGCCTTGGGATTCATCAATGAGCTGGAAGGAGAGTTCAGTGCTGGTGGGTGCTATTTGTTACTTCTTACTGTGGAAAGACTCCACATTCCTTCCAGAAAATCCAGCCATCCTGATACCTGTCCCCACTTCCAACCCCACCTCAGAAGCAATGATTTTACACCACCTACTGAAATCCTCTGGGACAGTGAGGGGTGGGAGAGAAATGAGAAAGAAAACAATCGGCTTGTGGCAGAGATGGCTTCTTTAAAGGGTTACACGAAGTCATGGAGGCCTATGTATAGCTCAGAACCCTAAGGGATCAAAAGAACAAAATAGGAGCTCATGTTCAGGAACAGTTTATCTCAGAGTATCTGAAGTCAAGGACAAGTAGTGATGGAAGATAAGCCCATAGTGTGGCTAGAGCAGTGGTTCTCAACCTGTGGGTCCCCAGATGTTTTTGGACTTCAGCTCCCAGAAGCCCTGAGCATTGACCATAGTGGCTGGGGCTTCTGTGAGCTGAAGTCCAAAAACATCTGGGGACCCACAGGTTGAGAACCACTGGGCTAGAGCAACAACCATGATCGGGGAAATCCAAATCCAAATCTTTACTGTGAAGGTGGCCTTGTGCCAGTCAGTCTTTCTCTCTGCCTAACCTCCCTCACAGGCTTGTTCTGAATATGAAAGGAGGGAAAGCCTTGTATGTCACCCTGGCCTACTACAAGGAAAGGCTGCCCTGCTTTACCTCCTGCTATTGCTCAAAATTTGGATTGTAAGATCCATGGGGCAAAGATCTGCCTCTTTTGCCTCATGTGCACTGATGATTCTAATATTAGTATAATCAGAATACCAGAAGTTTGGGCAGAAGGAAGGAGGAATATGGAACAGCCAGTGGGATGAAGTGGTTTGAGCATTGGACTAGGACTGGAGACCAGGGTTCGAATTCCCAGTCTTCCGTGGAGATCCACTAAGTGACCTTTGGCAAGTTCCACTCTCTCAGCCTTAGAGGAAGGCAAAGCCAAACCCCCTCTGAACAAACCTTGCTCAGAAAACCCTCTGATAAGTTCGCCCAAAGGGTCACTGCAAGTCAGAAACTACTTGGAAGGCAAACATCCACAACAACAAAGGGCAATGTGAGCCATTGGTATTTCCCTCTCTAGATTGCAGAGCAGGGCAAACTAGCTATCCGTCTCCTAGGACATCTGGCAAGTTGCCTCTCCAATTCCTTTCTGAGACAGAGCTAGTTCACTCCCCTCTCGCTAATTTCAGTGTGCCCTGCTAAATGAACTCATGATTTTCCCTTTCTTGTAAATCCTTTCCAGTCACATGCAAACACCTTCCCCTCCATGTGCAGGCTTGACCCTCTTCCCCTTGCCTCTTTCTCTCTCCTTCCTTCCTTGCAGATGTGGGGGAGAAGGGAGGCCAGCTGTCCGTAGGGCAGAAGCAGCGGCTGGCCATTGCCCGGGCCCTGATCCGGAAGCCAAAGGTCTTGGTGCTGGATGAAGCCACAAGCGCCCTGGACGTGGAGAGTGAAGCTGCGGTGAGTTGGCAGCCGGGTGGAGGGGCAGGAGTTGAACCCCAGTGAGGCCGAGGGTGGGTCAGATGGAAAGCATCACCCCGGGCTCCCTAAAGACTTAAAAATTGCACTCATAAGGATACTTTAAAAAATTATCCAGTAACAGGAAGCAGCTACCGCCATCATTGGGGGTCCCTTCCCTTTTCACTCGGGAAGCTCCTGACTGCCCTTCCTGTTCTCCCCTCCACTCTGGAGCAGTCTCTCTGCACTAGACTGTTATAGTGCTACTATTCCACTTTCAGCATCCTATGGAATTCTGGGGCTTGTAGTTTCCTGAAGCCAAAGAGCTCTCTGGCTGACAGTTCTCAAGACCCCTCCCTAAACTGCAAACGCCAGGATTCCATAGGAGGTTGAAAGTAGAATAATAGCAGTATACCAGTCTAGTGCAGAATGGCCTCTGTTGCAGCAGAGAGAAACAGGACTCCTGTCACCATTCCCCCTCGCACTAGAGATCACTCGTGCAAGGGATGGTTGGAACATCAGTCAGCTGCTTCTCAAGCGGCAAATCCTCATCGATCACAGCAGCTGCTGCCCAGGAAGTGGGAATCAGGGAAGTCTCCGCTCCTTCCTGGTCTCCTAAACCAGCAACTGCATAGGGATCATAAATACCAAATAGTTACGCATGCATAACTCCCCAACAGGATTCTGGCCAATAACAATATAAACAGGTGGACAAGGATAGCTCAGCTCAACCCGTAATAATAAGTAAAAAGACAAATGTCTGATCCACAGGTAAAAGAAAGTCTGAGAAATAATCAGCAGCAGCCTGGTAAAAAAAAAAAAAATCTTATGAAAAAGCTATCTAGAATGGACAGACCTATCAAAACAGACACCGCAATGCGTACTGGTTCTGGGACCCATTTTCTGTGCCCTACCAAAAAATGGGGGGGGGTGAGGAGAAGTCTCTGGAACTCTACTTCTGCTTCTGAGAAATGAGTTATTTAATACTAAACAATGCTGAAGGGCCCTGCAACCATTTTCAAAAGGTGAATTGTCCACCTTAGGGCCCTTTCACACTGCACAATTATAGCACTACGATTCCACTTTACTGTGGCAATGTTCTGTGGAATCCTGGGATATGTAGCTGGATAAGACACTGTATCTCTCTTGCTGGGGGGAAAAATCCCTGCCTAAACTCCTAATCCCTGGATTCCATCGCCTGCTTAAAGTGGAATCACAGTGCTATAATTGTGTAGTGCGAAGGGACCCCAGAGGCTTCCAGTTTACCTGAGATAGAAAAAGGGTGGTTGAAGGACACTGGAATGGTTGAAAGCCACAAAAACCACATTGCCATTTGTTGTGGATTATACACGACATCCCACAAATATGGCCTTCTGGAGTTGTCACAAAGAGTACTAAATCTGTGAACGGCTTTGAAGACATTGCAAGCTGTGTCTAAACACTAGGCAACCTAGTTACATTTCCGTATGTGGTGGAGGAGGATCTTTGTGTGGGAAAGGAAGAGAAACATGGGAAGTCTTGCAGCGCTTACCAAGACATTTCGTTCCAGTAGATCCAGCAGTCGGTGCTAAGCTGCCATGGCCGGACGGTGCTGGTGATTGCTCATCGGATGCAGACGGTGGAAAATGCCCACAAAATTGTGGTGTTGGAAGGTGGGAAGGTTGTCGAGGAGGGGACTCACTCCAAACTATGGCCCAGAGGGGCCCCTACTACAGGCTGGTCCAGAGGAGCTCCACAGAGTACTTTGGAGTGGAATCGTAGAGCTGGAAGAGACCACAAGGGCCATCGAGTCCAACCCCCTGCCATGCAGGAATACACAAAGCATTCCTGAGAAATGGCCATCCAGCCTGTTTAAAAACCTCCAAAGCAGGAGACTCCACCACACTCCCAGGCAGCATATTCCATGGTTGAATTGCTCTTACCATCAGAAAATTCTTCCTACTATTTATATGGAATCTTTTCTTCTGACACTTGAGGCCATTGTTCCATGTCCTAGTCTCTCGAGCAGCAGAAAACAGGCTTTTTCCATCTTCCATGTGATATCGCATCAAAATATAGTATGGGGGAGTTGGATACTTTGGGGTCAAATAATTCAATTTTTTTTGGGTGGCAAGGATATGTTTGATAAGATACTGGATACTGAACAGACTGTCCCAAAGGGAGAAAGTGGACTGCACAAGAACCAAGAGACATTGCATAGACGCAGTGGTTCTCAACCTATGGGTTCCCAGATGTTTTTGGACTTCAGCTCCCAGAAGCCCTGAGCATTGACCGTAGTGGCTGGGGCTTCTGGGAGCTGAAGTCCACAAACATCTGGGGACCCACAGGTTGAGAACCACTGGATACTGTAGAGGATTGAGATGGGTTTATTTGGGATTTATATTCTAACCTTTAAAATAACATCAAGAGGACATAGAAGTCCTATGCAGCAATTTAAATACTGATTTTCAAAAATGGACTTGAGTTGTTTAGGTATAATTCCTGTACACTGTAACTTTAAAAGTCTGTTGCAGACAGACCTCATATTTTGGAAGGCCCAGATGCCCCATTTCAAGCTTGAGTGCCTTTGCCTCGCCAGTGTAGTCCTACACCTGTCCACCCAGGCGTAAGTTCCATTGTTGCAGAACAGAGAGAGAGACCCACGGATTAAGGAAAATTGTTTATTTGTCTCAGTGGGATCATTCCCAAAAGACTGAGCCCCGCCTCTTCATATTCACAGCAATTTATACATTTCCAGTACAATCATCACATGTCACAGAATCATAGAAATGGAGAGTTTGGAAGAGACCCCAGGGGCCATCCAGTCCAACCTCCTGCCATGCAGGAACACCCTCAAAGCACTCCCAACAGATGGCCATCCAGCCTCTGCTTAAAAACCTCCAAGGAAGGAGACTCCACCACACTCCGGGGCAGCCTATTCCACAGCCGGACAGCCCTGACCATCAGGAAGTTCTTCCTGAGGTTCAGGTGGAATCTCCTTTCCTGAAGCTTGAATCCATTGCTCCTTGTCCTGGTCTCTGAAGCAGCAGAAAACAAGCCCTCTCCTTCCTCTACATGGCATCCCTTCAGATATTTAAACATGGTTATCACGTCTTCTCTTAACCTCCTCTTCTGCAGCCTAAACATCCCCAGCTCTCCAAGTCTGTCCTCATAGGGCATGGCTTCCAGGCCTCTCACCATTTTGGTCGCCCTCCTCTGGACTTGCTCCAGATTGACCAGGTCCTTCTCGAATTGGGGTGCCCAGAACTGGACACAGGATTCAAGATGAGGTCTAACCAAAGCAGAGTAGAGTGGTACCAGTACCTCCCTCGATCTAGACACTATACTCCTATTGTTGCGACCAAGAATTGCATTGGCTTTCTTGGCTGCCGCATCACACTACTGACTCATGTTCAGCTTGTGGTCTGTGAAGACTCCTAGATCCCTTTCACACATACTGCTATCCAGCCACATGTCCCCCATCCTATATTTCTGTATTCCACTTTTTCTACCTAAGTGTAGGACCTTACACTTCTCTCTGTTGACTTTCATTTTGTTAGCCTTGGCTCAGCTCTCCAATCTGTCCAGGTCATTTTGAATTTTGATCCTGTCCTCTTGCGTATTAGCAACCCCTCCAAATTTGGTGTCATCTGCAGATTTGATGAGCATGCCCTCTATTCCTTCATCCAAGTCATTGATGAAGATATTGAACAGCACTGGGCCCAGGACAGAACCCTGTGGCACCCCACTAGTCACTTCTCTCCAGGATGAAAAGCAGCCATTCACCATTCTCTAGCGTAATCTTACAAATGTTGCAAAGTAAGGGAAGCATAAGCGTAGCGTGCCACATTTCATCCTCCCTAACATTTTATCTTACAGAGCTCTATTGTATTCCCCTCAAACACAAAGAGAGAGAGAGTTCATCTGCAAAGACATTTCCCATACCTAGTGGTCATCTAGCCTGACCCGAAACTGTCTCCACCACACCATTGCTTTTAGTAGATTTTACACCTACATAAATGATTGACGCCTGTATCTTTCCTTGTGTAAATTCCTTGCCCCAACTTTACAATACTTCTGTTTTCTTGACTTGGTTCAATCAGGGCTGGATGAATTTCAGGGGTCTGGCAGCTGCATACATTCAGATGCATGCATACTTATGTACACACACCCCAGACCGTAGAAGGCCATAGTCCCATGGTAGCTTGAAACCTCCAAAGAAGCCTTTCTAAAATGTGAAAATACTCCTTCTGCCTTCGAGATGCTGTGGGGGAGCAATTTCCTTGGACGAGGCAGGCGGGGAACCCTAGGCCCAGAAGAGGCCTTTTTTCCAAACCCAGAAATGTCTGAAACTCATTTCTTGTTTTGAAAATAGGCCTTCCTAGGGCTAAAACAGGTTGGAGATAAGCAAAAACACACAGAATGGGAAAGACCATGTGCATTTGGGAAATAAAGTTGGCCATTTTGGACACAAAAACTTTCATTTTCTTTTGCAAAATATTTCAGGTGAGGGTAGAGGGGCCTTTTGACATCCAAATAAGCTTGTGGGCCCCATTTTGCCCATCCCTGGATTATGTCTTGTTAAGTATAATACTGTCAGAGGCTGCTTGGCCGCCTGCTCTTGATTTTCCAGGCTTGTGGAAGTTAGGAAAAAATGTTATTTTCTAAAATAAATCGAGGGAGACTATCCTTTAATTTCTGGAATCTTTCTGTTTTGAAGTTACTCAGTGGTGGTTCCATGACACAATTAATATATTCTTGTATCACCCACTCGCACTCGCACACACAAAAATATCCAGTGGTTCAAGATTTAAGTTAATTAATTAATTAATGAGCAACTGTTCTGCTGCAAGTGGGCAAGCATAGGAAATGGCACAATTAGTCTCCTTTAGCCAAGCTGTGCCCAAGTGAGCAGGAAGCAACTAACCAAGGGGAAAGAAGACAGTTTACTTTTTTAAAAGGCAAGATGGAAACTATCATATAAAGGCACAGTTGCACATGGACATTTTGTATGAACTATTTTTAACTGGTTTGTCTCTTCAGTTTTATTATAGTGATTTCATTGAACTGATTTACATTTGATTCAGCTCAGTAAAATGCGCCCATCCTTCTGAAAGACTCTTTCGGTTAATTTTTGGTAGATACTTTTACAACAGAGTTGAGCAACTGCAGCAGGATGCTCTGAAGCCACAAATAATAAACTTTGGCCATCATGCAGCTCTTAAAAGCGGAAGGCGTTTGCTCCCAGGCCTCCTTATACCTCAGAACCTTTCACCTGCTTTCACCCCCTCAAACTATCCCAATTAATTCTCCATCATCTGTGACAAAGTTGCTTTGAATGCAAGTCCAACTTGATGGTGGGCTGCTGGGCACCAGGAGTCATGCCTTAATAGTGAAAGCGAAGCCAGTGGTCTGCGTGGGAGGGGCTCATGGATGAAAGCAATTATATTTAGAGCAAGAGATTCTGTTTGAAACAGAGCCTTCAGTGAGATCTTGGCCAGGCTGTGCGTAAGCAGCCAAGGAAAAGCTACAGCGAACCGTTGTCTAAGGCTGGGAGTTACTGGGATTGACTGTCAGAAATCTGAACTGGTTAATATAGCAACACGAACCTTAATAAAATACTTTATTTGTAACGTTATTGCAATAAAAGATACAGTTCATTTTAAAAGTACTGTCTTGGCCTGTGTTATCCAAAGTCATTGGTAACTAGGGATGGGCCAACCAAATCCTCAAATTGTTGCAGAACAGAGATAGAGACCCACAGATTAAGGAAAATCGTTTATTTGTCTCAGTGGGATCATTCCCAAAAGACTGAGCCCCGCCCCTTCATATTCACAGCAATTTATACATTGCCAGTGTAATCATCACATGCTCAAGAAAGAAAACAAACCTCTTGTACATAAGTTCCCACCAGTGTCTACAAATGTTGCAAATCTTCTGTAGCGCAGCCAAGGACTAGCGCGTCAAGCCAAACCGATAATATTCCATTATACAAAGTTTCTTTGTTTTTCCTTCAAACACAGAGGGACTTCAATTGCAGAGGAAATTAACTGCTTTTCCCTCACACCCAGAGGTCATCTACACTGACCCAAATCTGTCTCCACCACATTCCCCCCTTTATGCTGAATTCATTAGCAATTCAAGCATAACTATTTTGTTTGTGCCATCACAGTATATACAGCAGCTTTTTCCTTCTATTAACCTAATCATTACAGACTGAAAACACTTTTAACAAGCAGAGTACTGACAGGCAGATTTCGGAAGGCCATTATTTATGTGCAAAGCAATTCTACAAGCAGTGCCTTTACCCATGCTTACTTAGGAACCAGATTATCATGTCCACATGCTTGCAGACTACAAGAATGATTTTCTAATATTGAAAACTTCAGAATGCATTTTCCCTTTTCACAGTTAAACTCATTTACATAATAGGAGATAGTCTAAAGCTATTTCATGCTGGGCTGACAGCCAACAATGCATCTGCCTTACATGAAAAGCAACTTCCACCATGGGCATCATGGTACTCCCAACCTCTCAGATATGTGTTGCTAGGATCATACCCATAGCTTTCATCATAAGCTCTTTTCATTCTTGCCCAGCCAAACTGTTTATCCCATGCCTATATTGGTTAGAGTACTGGGTGAAAGGTCATACCCTCAGTGGCCAACCCAATTCATCTCAGAAGACAAACCATATGTCCATTTCCTATTTTGAAAGCTGGTTTCTTCCTAGAACTTATTTAAGGGGGACCAGCCCCCTTTATTCCCATATAACTCAATGAAACCATTGCTATAATTAAGGAAGAAGTCAAAATTGGGATGCTTTCCTGGGCATGCCTGTAGAGATTTAGGGATTTCAAACATTACATTACAATTGGGATAGTCTCCTAAGCTTAGCCCATGAGAACATACCCAGCCATTACTGACATCCAAGGTGCTCAAGATCTGATTGACCAGTTGGTGAAATTGATTCACCTCCCAGCCTCCCTTGCTCAGCATCATCCTCATCATCACCAACAATTGCCATATACACATATCTTCCAATCCCACAAAACATCCTTCTGCAGTGATAAAATAGGTAGGCCAGGCTTCCTGTCCCTCCTATGCCACAACCCATAATATTGTCTCCCACATCCAGGATCTGGCCGTATGTGGAACAGTGCGTCCTTGGTAGCAACTGCAGGAAGGCCTAGTCCTAATTCTTCTTTCCTTCTCTAGGTGGAGATCTGGCCATGCACTGGGTGTCCAGCTTCCAGGTATGCAGACACAACAGGGCCTAGTCTCATATCTTCTTACCGCTTTCTGGTAATTTTCAGCTTCAGAGGTTGCCCTGTGTTTGGGGCAGCAGTCCAATCAGAGTGACCCTTTTTTTATCCCAAGGCTTCATCCTGGCCACCTTCACTACAGTGGGAGTTGTCACTACTACCTGATAGGGTCTCCTCCACCCATGACCAAGTTGCCCCCAATCCTTCACCCATATCTCCTGGTTGGAAGGGGTGTGCCTGTGTCTGTAGAAAGGGGAGTCACTATTCTTACATTTACTCCCTTATTTTACTCATAGCTTTTCCTAATGCACTGATTTCCTCCTGTAGAGTTATGTTTCCTAATTCCTTTGTGTCTCTCCTTAATCCACCCCAAATGGCTTCATACTCTGGCTAAAAAGGGGACAACCTTATGGTTCTGTGAGGTGTGCATCTTATCCTATGCCTTATCATAATGGGGCTACGGGAAGAGCAAAAAAACACTCCTGGTTTCTCTGTTGCGGGCTACACATGGAATGAGAGTGAGAAGTCTCTGTAAAAAGGGCTAGGAAGATGGTGGTATCGTACCACTTGCCCTGTGGTGGCATCCAGTTCAAAGACATAGCCAGGGCTGTTGTCTGGGCCATACACGTTGAACTACTGAGTCTTCAGGATTTTGTTTCATCCTCTCCACGATTCCTAGAGCAGTGGTTTAATCTTTGATGATCTTGTGGACAAATGCAGGTCTGTTGTTTGAGCCTATATGGTGTGGGCTTTTTGGGCTGGCGTTGGTTTCCTGGCTGTCTCACAGCCTTCAACTCTCCCTCTTCTCCACCTTCTCAGTCAGAGTCCTTCAGCTGCAGTTCCACTTCAGTTGGAGAGGCGCCCTATCGCCTCTTCCTCCCAGCTCAGAGGTGCGCTATCACCTTCTTCTCCCAGCCTGAAGGGGTGCTCTATCACCTCCTTAGCTTGCCTTACCAATTGCCGCTCTATCTGGAACTGGTGGGGGGCCCTTTCGCAATTTGGACTGCCTTGCATCTAGGACTCTGCCTTTCCCTGTGTTCTCCATGCTCTTGCTGCCAACTTCTCCTTCCAGGATGTCACAGCTCCAAGCCCTTGCCCTTCTCTGTCTGTGAGATGAGGGACAAAACCTTTTCCTCAGTCTTCACTTGACATGTGGCCACAGACACCTTGGTTCAGCTTTGCTTCTCTCTCCTTCAGTGCCTTCACAGAAGCCAGCAAAGAAGCTTGCTGGCAGTTTGTCTTTGCAGGTCTCTCAGTTCTTCGCTGCTAGAGTTGTTCTCCAAGCACAATTCTTCCATCTCCCTCTTTCCTCTACCAGCTCCTGGACTCTGGTTGCCTCTTCCTGGAGGCCAGAGACCTCCACACGGTGCTCATTGGTGGGGTCTTTGCAGCTGGATCTCCAACGTTGCCTTGCCAGCCTTTTCTGTGGCCAGTCGTCTTGGCTCGTTTCTCCTTCCCTTTCAGCCGCTTTGCTTCCTTCACAGAGCCAGCCCTCTCCTAGCTTGCCTGTCTCCCTTTTGGTGGCAGGGGATGGTTCTGCCAGCTGCTGCTGGAGCTCCTGGACTTTTGGTCCTGAATTCTTCCTGACCTCCCAGCATCAGTCTTTTGGCTTTCTTCTGCTGCCCAGTTCTAAAATCCTAAACATCAGATGGAATAAGGAAGGGGGGGTGAATCCCCCTTTCAAGTCTGACAAGTTGGGATAGAGAGCAAGGGTAATGGCAAGGATAGGGCTAGCCGGGTTTCCCAGTGGTGCCGCCGCTGCCGCCTTCTTGCACTTTTTGGCGCCTCCCGCGGGCTTCTTGGCTCCCGCCGCCTTCTTACTCTTCACCTCTGCCGCCATCAGGGGGGCCATGCCTCCTCCCCGCTGCCTCGCCCAGCCTCGGCTGCATCCTGTCAGCCGCCCTCCTGCCGCCATCTCTGCTGCCCACACCCTCAGGCAGCCTCCGCTGCTTCTGCTGGCTTCGGCTCCGCTGGCTGCTGCACCTTCCTCTGCATTGGGCATCGCTGGCGATCTGCTGCCACTTCCATTCTCCTGGCCTTCTTGGCAGGCACCTCGGCCGGGAGAGGGGAGAGCCGCGGTAGCCATTGCTTCTCTTCCAGGAAGCCTCTTCCCCTCACAATGTCACGCGCCTGCGGCTGGTGGTCCTGCCGGTCTCGCTCTCTTCTCCTCAGTGTTGCTGCCGTCGCTGTCTCCGCGCTGGAGAGGCAGGCAGGCTGGCAAGCAAGCGAGCGAGTGCAAAAATGGGTAGAGGTGGGCGGGCTTGGCTGTTTTCTGAGGAGTCGCCGCTGTAGCTTCAGGAGCTGTCTCGGACATGGTGCCTCTGGGGGTTGGTGTGCTAGATTCCTCTGAGGGGGCTATCTAATACTTTACTTCTCTGTTCCTTACGTTTTGCAAGTCTTGGAGGGGAATTCAGTTACTACAATTCCCATGAATCCATATAGGGCTACTGAGCTGGTAATCCCACGCCAACTGCTTTTTTCAAAAACACATTGTCAGAGTTTTGCAGCCTTAAAAATCCATCTCCCCTATAAAAGTGACAGGAGGAAAAAGCCAAAAGTCACTCATTCCTAAATTCCCCCCTTTCCCCCTCCTTTCTGTTTGATAAATTACAGAAGGCAGGCTTCTCCAACAAGGAAGGGGTGGTGGTGAATGGATGGAAGTTCTTTGTGTTGCAAATTGACACCTCATTGAATCTTCACTGAGGCAGTTTCCTTTTCTTCTGTTTTTTTTTTTTTTCTTTCTAAGACATGAGAGAACTGTCTGAAGAGGTCTTAAGCAATGTTGCCAAAGCTTACTTGGATGCACATTTGCTGAGCAAATCAGACTTGCTTCTGAGGAGGCATGCATGTGTCCAGGTGGGAAGATTCTAATCTTGCATTGTCTGCTTCTTTAATAATTTAGTGCTGCCTCTGATGTGCCCTTTTCAACAAACTGACAGAATTCCTGTTATAGCCAAGCCTCATGGCTTAAATGGGTTTGCCAATCCATTGAAAACAGGCATTTTCTCATTACTTACTCCTAGAAATTCCTATTCCTAGTCTTCCTCTAATATCAGCCCCTATGGAATATTGAACTGAATGCTAGGGAGTTGGTCCTTCAAGGGTTAAATCTGAATCTTAGAGCCTGAGGAGGAGGAGGGGCCGTGGGGGAATGGAGCAGCTTCAAGCACAAAAGACAAACAGAAAACAGATAGAAAGCCACTTTCCTTTCCTGGAATTTTCCTACATACATTAAAGCAATATCTGACCTCAAACCAGGCGAGAAGGCACAGAAAAGTAAAGTTTCCACTTAACCCTTTTTTTGGAATTTTTCAGCATACATTGAAGCAGAATCTGATTGAAGCAGTGTCTGTCAACTGCCACCCTCCACCCAAATCTCTCCCCAAAACGACAACACACAGTAGGGGAGGGGGTTGAGCTGAGGGTGATGGGGTCCCAACAGCTTGAGACATTAAGGGTTAACACTCAATCTTACGCATCGACCCACGCACCCGGAAATTCAACGGCGTGAACTGGGAATTGCGATGCCATTCGCTCATACGTACACTTTCGCTCAACAACACAGCCTCCCACAGCCTCCCATCTTCCCTGTGTGTCTAAGGAATCTGCGGCTTCAGTGGACCCTCCAGTTTGGAGCCACAACTCCCATCCAAAAAGAGACATATGTAACTACCAGGATTCCAGAAAATTTATATCCATTCCAGACCTATTGTTTTTCTCTTAAGCAGAGATGATTCATTTAATTTAATCAAAGTATCAATGAACTAATTTTCTTTAATCAGATGAAAAGCCTAGGTTGATCCTTTCAGCTGCAAATGTATCTTAAGAGCTTTATTCCTGCAAAAATGCAAATCACCTCAAGCATAGTTCTCTGCAATCAAAAAAACTTCTCAAGTTCTGCACAGGTGACAGTCAGTGAAAAACACTGAAGAAATCTTCAAAGGGCACAGAAGAATTCGGTGCTCAGATGGATGGACTCTTCTTCTGTTACAGGGCAGATCTACCAGTTATGCTAGGGACAGAAAAACAGAGAAATGCTTTAAGGACAAGATAGTGAAAGCTAAAGCATTTGATCCAGACGGAAACTGGGCTGGGGAAGAGGAACCTCAAGTGTGCACTGGAGAGATCTGTGAGCAGAGGAGGATAAGTGGAACTTTGTGAGGAGAGGAGGGAAATATCGTTCTTCCCTTCTTCTTGAAACCCAAATTAAAATGTCACCAGAGCAGAGTGTGAGAAAGAAAGGAGCATTCCACACAGTCCAGAGAAAGCATCAGCATGAAGTGAAGGGCAGGACAAGGTTTCAAGAGGTATGCAAAGAGATGAAGGGAATCTTTTTCAGCCAAAGATTCCGGGACTGGAAATTTGGGAAATTTACTTGCAGACCCATAATCTAACATGCCTGGAAAAAGTTCAGTTGCTTAGGATGGAAGCTACTTTCTATTCCAGCCAAACCAAGTGTACAAACAGGGAAAGAAAAGTTTCCTTTGTCCTGCAGGGCACCTGCCTTCCCTGGAAAACTGCAGACTCTTTCCCTGCTACCATTTCTTCTTCTTCAAGGTGTTAAAAGAAAAATGCATGGCAGCCAAGGGCTCAAGATGGAAATGGCAAAACCTCCTCTGGAAGGGGCAGCAGTGAAAAGACGACAGAGAGGACCCTCTTGGCCGAAGTGGTACAGGGATGAGCAGATGGTAATGCAAGCGTCCTGAAGGCCACAGGCAAAAGACAGACATACCTCCAGAAGTTGGAAGATGGCCTTTGACAGCTACTGCTAAGTATCCCAACTCAAATATATTTGGAGCACCTCCTTCAGGGGCTCTAGCCAATTCAGACCATCTTCTAGCATCTGGAGACATGGCTGCCTTTTCTCCTGAGGATTTTATTGGATGCCCCCCAAGTTCAGGCATACCTCAGTTAACCAAACTCTGACAGAGAAGATCCTTTTCACAAAATCTTTTTATCACCACCCAGCCCTCCTTTTCTTCCTTGTCCTTCACCTAGCTGGAAGTTTTTCTAGCAGCACTGGCACTGGGAGGATAGTAAAGGAGGGATGCAGAAACGCAGATTTTTGCTTTCAGCTTCTAGCGCCATGGCTTTCAGGTGGGATTCACTGAACACTTACCTCTCTCAGAGTTGTTGGATCCTTGGTCACTTGCTGAAAAGGAGAGAAAGGACAGAGGAGTCAGTTCCTTGGACAGGAAAGGATTGTTTAAATGTTTGTCCTTTTTTCTCAGGACAAATATGTATGCATACATATAATACATGGCAGAGAGAGAGAGTTATCAGATACTCTTAACCGCTTCAACAACAAAAATACACAGATAAAAACTGGATGCCTTGCAGTTCCAATGTTCAGCATATAGAGTGCTAAAAATCACTGCTCTTTGGTAGGCCCTGGCTCGTCTGGGTCTGCAAAATGTCTTTCTACCTGTTTGGTGTGTGAGAGTGAAGGACAACAAGAAGTGGCATGTGAAAACTGTTGGTTAATTTGGAATCTCTCTGGGAAAGAAAGGACTGGCTGTGAGTCATGTAGTTTCTCAGGGCAACCAGCGGTTAACTGGTGCCCTTCAGTTGGTTCTGGGAAAAGCACAAACCACGTAGATACTGGAACTAGAACTCCAATCAACCACTATAATTAAGAAGGTTCCCCAAACGTTGTGAGGAACACCGATTTGATAACTAAGTGCACCCACACATAGAGCTTTACCCCAGGCCTCTTCTACTCGCAGCTGGAAAAGGACCAATGTCCTCTTCGATGTTAAATGGAACGATCACCTTGTTGTTTTCTCTTTTTTTTTGGTCACATTTTACCCCACCAGCCATCTTTTCAGGCTGTCTTTTTGTATTATGTTTGTATTATCCACATTTTAACTGCATTTTGTTCTAACATACAGTATATTAACTTCTGTGGCTCACTCCATGTTATTTGTTGCTGTTGTTTTAGGGATTCGAACCTTGGTCTCCAGAGTCGTAGTCCAATTCTCAAACCACTACATCATGTTGGCTCTCAAATACAGGTGACCAACTGGTCCAGGTATGCTACTGCCAATATTAAGAGCCTTTATATCAGGGCAGGCAAATGTGGAGGGCTGGGAGGGGGGCATTAGAGAAAGTTCTGTGAGTTTAAGAGGAAAATAAAATCCTGGGCACTGCGTAAATACACACACATGCGCGAGCTCACACACACATAAACGTATGTGCTCGTTACATGTTTCAGACCTGATCTGTGGCTGTTTTCAATTAAAACAGATTGAATGCTACCAAGGCTTTTCAAGGCTACCGTACTTCTAATTAGGTGTGCTCTGCTGGCAGTTGCTGTTATGTTTTGTGCTTGTTGGGTCATCTAATGCCATCGCTGCGGTTGGCTCTTGCAAGGATCTGCTACCAACACCTTAATCCAGCAAATGAATGAAGAACTGTGTGAAACAACTGACAGTTTAACTTCAGTGACCTCACACAATCCCTCTACCTAAACACTGTGACCAGGGAGTGTTGACTATTACCCGTGCCTCAGCTTGCTGTCAGTGGGAGAAGCCCAGTTAGAACTGTCAACATGCAAAGCCAAGCTTCCTTCCTTCTTCTCCCCATATCACAGCACCTTGGTATGTTCTTTGGCTTTAGAGACGCACTATGTCTCCCATCCCAACACCATTTTTGATGTCCAAATCGCTGGACTAGGCAGGATCTCTTGTGAATACAGACAATCTTTCCCATCTGGACATGGTACAGATCAACGCAGTGTGGTCAGGATTTGTCCAAATCAGCTGTACAGCTTGAGCCACAACTTTGAAGTGTTGCCTGCTTTCCACCATTTGCTATTTAGAGGCACACAGTCACTAAATACACTAAAAGCACCAGATTCCATCTGATCTTGACAGCAAAGCAGGGTCAGCCCTTGTTCTATATGGTATTTCAGAGGAAGAAACAGGCAAAACCACTCATTCATATTCCTTGTGTAAGAAAACCCTATGAGTTTCATGAGGTCACTATAAGTCAGCCAATGACTTGAAGGCACACCCCCACATACACAACTACTAAACACAGAGGTTCTAATTAAGCCATTGTGCCAATTATGTCATTATGAATAATGACTGGTGGTAAGACTTGTCGACTACCAAGCTGCCTAATCCCATGTCAATATCAATCAAGGTTATACTTCCTTTTAATCTAATACACAGTCCAAAATTTCATTTTATATATCCCAGTTCTGTAACCCATAAATTTCAGAGGATGACCCTGAGTTCTTGTATTATAATAAGAGGACAAAAAACTGTCTACTGAGACAACAAGAGAAGGAGGCAGCCCAGAACTCAGGAGAAGGGGCTGGGAAAAATGTCACAGAGAGGCTACGGCACACTTTCAAAATGGCTGCCTTCAGGAATTTCTGGGGCAGCTGTTTCTTTTCTGTCTAAGCAACAAATCCTTGGATCTGAACGGAATCAATGAAAAATCTGCAATCAAGGGTGGGGTAGAACCTTCAAAGGAAGAGCATCCCCTGGGATGACTGGCTCCCCACCTTCAGAGTCTGAGAATAGGTGTTTAACTCCTTCTACCAAATGCCGTGCCATCCTCAGACTATAAATGCTGGAAGATGCCATACAAATCTATTTATGAAACAAATAAAAGGATAGTTCCATTCCTCGGCCTGACTCACTCTGCACCTGACATCTGGGGGCCAGATGTCTTTCTTTGGGATCTACTTCCAGGAGATGCAGACTGGCTTAAAACCATCTATCGACCTATGCTTTCCGTGTTGTTTGTTGTCTATGGAAGGGGCTGGACAGGTAAGTTCAATGCCAGTGGCTCCACTGCGACTGAAAGGACAGCCTGACAATTGGACAGACAGGCACACGTGCCTCAACTAATCCACCTGTATCCTCATTCCCACTCCAGCCTCAACCAGCATGGAGTAAAAATGCGAAGGAGGAGGCATCACTCACTTGAGGTTGTTTTGTAGCCATCTCGACGTCTTTCTGCAGAGACAGAATCAGCGAGTTAGAGCTGACCCTCAGAGATCAACGCAATCTCATTCTGTAATGAAGAAGACACACCCTCCTCCCAACAACCCACAGAGATGGAAGTCTTCAGGCTTTCTAGGAAAGACAGGAAGAGACAGGAAACTTTCCCAGGGAAGAGGCTGAGACTCCTGCTCATGATTTGGCCTGACAGAAGGGAAACAATGTAGTCCATGACTCCAAGTTGTTGGCTAAGCTGAGCCTTCCTCTTGGGGTGGGAGACTCACCATAAAAATGAACTTCCCCACCACTACAGAATGCCTCCTCCTCACAAGTAAATACATTCAGAATTCACTCACTGATACACACAGCAGCCCCAGTGATCCCAGCTACCAGGAAGACAGCACCCACGATGATACAGGCAATGATGAGCCCCAGGTTGGAAGCTGAAGGTGAAATAGAAAAGAACAAGAGAATTAAAAGGAAACCATCCAAATAAACCCTTTATGGAACAGACAGTAGACAGTCAAAGAACTGGGGACTCCATGGAGTTTTAAAAAAAGGCTCAAGTAGGAATGCGACTTTTTGTTTCCATTCAAGGAACAGCCCAGCCCCCGTGACCACCTGTCAAGGTCTGGAGAACTGGACTGGAAGTGGCAATCTCTGTTCATAGGGAGAAGCCCTACTGGAAGAGCAGCCAGACCCAGGTCCATCATGCCTGGGTCCCCCTGGCTGGCGAGAGTCCCTTCCTCCGGTATTCCAACTGCCATTGCTTTGGGCCTCGGAAGGAGAGAAGAGCAGCCAGACACAGATCCATCACATGTCTGCACCTCAGTGGCTGCTGAAAGCTCAGCCTTCCAAGTTCCAACTACCATTCTCCTAGGTCTCTGAGAGAGAGAAGAGCAGCAGGGAACTGTCAAATTAACGACTTGTAAGTCACTCTGGATATAAATACACTAAAGAAATAAATACAGAATGTAAGAATAAGTAACAAGTGTTATTTATTGTGTTTTTCTGGAACATTTGCATCAAATTATTTAAACATTTGCAAACGTATCATCACAGCCACTCAGGATTAGAGGTGGAAAGATGCCAGCTGGCCTTTGTGGAGAGTACAGAATGTGAATTTATGGCCTACAAGACACAAGGTACTTCTCAGAGACGGTAATATTGGTGCTATATAATTGGGGTTTGATGTCACAGTCTACAATGGTACTGATGGTGTCTGTTTTTTACCCCACCTTTTGCACCTCCAATAATCCTCCCCACAAATCACTTACCAGGCTCCTCCCAGGCCAAGTCCACAGGTCTCGGAAGACCATCATGCTCCACATGGCATTTGTAGCGTTCCCTGTCCTTGGGGTCAATCTTGATGCTCAGCCAGGTGTAGTAGGTCCCATCTGAGTTGGGGGATAAAAGTCCACGGAAGGTATCTTGTAAAAAGACCTCCCCATCCTTTGTCCAGGCAGTATCAATCTCCTTAGGGTAGAAGCCACCAACCCGACAGATCAAGGTTTCCATATTGTCAAAGTCTGCCTTGCGTGTCACCTTCACTTCTGGAGGCTCTGCCAAAATGACATCAAAATCAGCACAGGACCTTTCCAAATGCCAGGCAGGGGGCATGCTTTTAGCTTTAGAAAAGCAAGATACCCCATGTGACTATCCTATCCAACCTCACAGATTCTGCATCACATCTAGAGCACCTCCAAAGAACCTTTTTTTTAATTGCATGGAAGGGGATTCTGTAGCACCCCAAGATGCTTTGAAAATTTTCAACTCTAGCCCAGCAGCCCATGGTTGTGAAGTTTCTCCAAGGCTTCTCAGGGGCAAACGTCACCAGGTGTTCATGTTTGAAGAGGTCCACATTTCTACAAACCAGAAGCAGTAACTGAGCATAACTCTAGACAGATCCTGGATATTTCCATCAATAAATACTCACTCTCTTGAACCTGTCATTGCTCTTTTCCTTCAATGCATACATTTTATATCCCTAAAAGATCTACCTATTTGGCCTAAATACCCTAAAGGCATGAGATCCTATCTGAACTTGGAAGCTAAGCAGAGTCAAGCCCTGGTTAGTACCTTGGATGGGAGACTACTAATGAATATCAGGTGCTGTAGACTATTTCAGAGGAAGGAATAGGCAAAATCACCTCTGAGTATTTTTTACCAAAAAAAACCCCTATGAAATTCATGGGGTCTCCATAAGTCAATAGGTGACCTGAAGGCACATGCACACAGATAGAAAAGGTTATGTATAAATAAAGGCAATTAGCGTGAAAGCTGATTGCCATAACTGTTTTGTATATTTATTTCATTCATCCCAAATTATGACATTAAGAATTTAAATAGTTTTTCAGTAACTCAGATCTTCATATTTTTTTAAAAAAATTATTACACAAATATAAAAACAAAACAAAGTCAGCAGTCATAACAAAACATACCAGTCATTCCACCACAAAGATTCCCATTGACTTCCTCCTGACAGTTCTTCATATATTACCCATTATATATGTCGCATATGTTTTTTACCCTCTAATTCTAACAATTACTAAAGATACCTGAATTTTCTATACTACCTTAATATATGTTATATATATATATGAAAAAATTCAACATAATCATATTACATTAACCTGATAAAGAATATACATATTACTGACCTTCAATCTTTAAATCACTTTATTGCCAATTCTCCTCATGTATTACGCATATAACGAATTACAATGTACCACTCATTCTGAAAGCTATCCAATCTCCCTTCTTTTATTAGATGGGTCACTCATCCATCTGCACCATATCTACTCATTTTAATAACCAATCATTTGTTGTCAGGAATGAGCTTTGTTTCCACTTCCGAGCAAGTAAAATCCTAGCTGCTGCTGCCATCTAAAATATGATCTTCCCATATTGCTTTTCTAATTTATCATCTAGCATTCCAATTGAATACATTTCAGACATCATCGGCATTTGGTTTTTTAAGATTTTTCTTCAATTTTGTAGAAGTACCGATTCCAAATATTTCTCTACTTTCTCACATGACCATCAAAGATAGTAAAATGTTCCTCTTTCTGTATTGCATTTCCAATATATGTCATCATGGGTTTTGTACATCTTTGACAATTTATTTGGTGTCATATACCATCTATAATACATCCTGTAATGGTTTTCTCTAATGTCTTGAGATACTGAGCATTTCATTCTTTTAGTCCATGTTTTTTTCCCACCGAGTCTATTTGATTTGTTGACCAATATTCTGCACGCATTTTATCATTACTTCTTTAACAGTTTCTTCCTTCATTTCCCATCTTAATAGTATTTTATAAAATTTAGATAGAGCGTTATTATTATCACTGGAGATTATCATTTCTAGTTCTGTATTTTTTTTCCTGTATACCATTTAGTCCTAGTTCTATTTTCAACTTTTCCTTTAATTGCCTATACAGGAGCCAGTGACAGTTAACTTTACCCTTCTTGAGCAATTCTTGAATCTAAATCATCTAACTTTCCCCATGGAATGCCAACATATCCTTATGGGTAATCCACTTATCCCTCAATATATTCTCTCTTCTTATGAGGACAGAGCCAAAGAGGTGTTTTGGGACAACATCTGAGTTTGTATCTTTTCCAAACTTTCAGTAATGGTTATTGAAAACTCTATTTACGATACCTTTATTGTACCATAAACATATATGCCACCCAAACCGAAGATCTTCAAGCTGAAACAACTGTTTATTCTTTAAACATGCCCAAGCTTTTAACCATTTATAACCAGCTCATGTGACTATAAAATGTAAGGTTCAGTAGGCCAAGACCTTTTCTTTCTTTCACATCTTGCAGAATTTTCAATTTAATCCTGTTTCCCCCCCCATCCCATATAAACTTCTTTTGCCATTTCTTAAATACTATCTCATTTCCACGAATTGGGATTTGTTGAAATAGGAATAACAACTTTGGTAGTACATTCACCTTGATCACAGAGGTCCTTCCTCCAGGTTTGTTTTTTTTTAACTTCCATCCATACCTACTTGTAACTTATTTTTTTAAAGATCAGAATTATTCTTCATTATGACAATTCCTAGATATTTCCTCTTCTTATTTACAGTATATCCAGTTATTTCATGTATCTCTTTCTCCTCCTCCTCCTCTTTTGTCATATTTTTAATGAATATGTTTGCCTTATGCTTGTTTACTTTAAGATCAGATATATTCTCAGATTTTGTTAATTTTTTTTCTCAATTCATCTACACTTTCTAATGGATCTTCTAGGATTATTACTGGATCATCAGCAAATGCCCTCACTTTGTACTCACAGCCTCTTATTTTGATTCCCTTGATCTTATTTTCTTCTCTTATCTTTCTATTTAAAATTTCAATTATCATTAGGACCATCAGAAGAGATAACAGTCAAGCCTGTCTAGTTTCTCTCTTCATTTTTTCATCATTTATCACAATTTGAGCTGTGTGATTAGTGGAGATCACTTCAGTCCATCTTAATTCCTTTTCCCATCTTCACTCTTTCCAAAATTTCCAACATTATATTCCAATTCACACTATTTAAAGCTTTTTCAATATTCAGGAATGGTAAGGGCAGCTTCTTACATGGTTGCCACTCGTAATGTTCTATTATATTCAATATTATTCTTATATTAGCTTTTAGATATCTTTTGGGTAGAAACTCACACTGATCTTCATGTAGCCAATCCCTTAAAACCTTTTTCAATCTATTTGCAAGTACTGAGGTAAAAATTTTGTAATCTAAATACAACCAAAGATTGGACTGTAATTTTGGGGATTCGTTGGCTCTCTATCTTCAATATGTATCAGGACTAAGTTTGCTTATCCCTCATTCTTGGAATTTCCCCCTTTAGCATGGCATTAACTTTTTTTTTTGAAATGGCAAAATTAGTTGTTCCTCAAACGTTTTATAATACGTTGCAGTAAATCCACCTGAATCGGAAGCATTACCTTTTTTGCATTTCTAGATTGCCTCCACAATTTCTGCATCCATTATCGGTTTATTTAAGTTTTTCTTCTACTTGTCTGTCAACTCAGGTATCTTCTATTTAAGAATTCACTCGTTTCCTCTTTTTTTATTGTTTATATAATTCTTAACAATATTTTGTAAATATCTTTTTCACACTCCACATACGTTTCATCACCTTTTTTTCATGTGCAAGCCATTTTCCAGACTTGTTAGCAGAGTCAAAGTAATTTTGTCTTGAATACATTGGCTTCTTTCTAATTTCTAAGGTTAAATCCAAGTCTAATTATTTTTGAGGTACTTTTATTTCTTCCTATACCTCTTGATGGATTTTTGCTTCTTCAGTTCTAATTTGCTCACTGGTTTTCTTAAATCATATCTTTCTGTTTTCTATTTACTCTGAACTTTTCTGGATGAAGAAGACACACATCACAACTTACTTGCCTCCAAGCCATATTTATATTCATTCCATTCCTCAAGTTTTCCAGAAAGCATAGCTGAAATGTATTCTTTACTTTTGCTATCATCCTTTCATCTTGCAGCAGTCTACCATTAAGATACCCAACAACAATCTTGTTTATTATTCTCTGTTACAAATAAAATCGAATTATGATCAGATGTTTCTTGGGTAAGTCTCCAACTTAATTATACTTTTACTATAATTATATTAATTATAATTAATATTTTATTAATTAATAATTTTTTATTTTAAGTTTTAGACGTTAGAAACCTATCGGCTCAGGATAGAGATTCATGACTATCCCAAAAGGTGAATTCTTTTGTTGATCTGTACAGTCTCCACACATCAATCAATGCCAGCTTCTTCATAAGTTCACTGAAGGATTTTGGGAGCTTTCCTTGACTCATCTTAATTTTCTTCTCTGACTTCTTGCCCAAAGATGGATCAATAACTCTATTTCAATCTCCAAGCAATAATATTTTCTCATAATTGTATTCCACTTTTATCACTGAAAATTTCTTTAGTTTCTATTTTAGAATTCATATAAATAACTTCTTTCATGTTCTTATCTGCTGTTGGTGGCACAGTGGTTAAATGCCGGTACTGCAGCCAGAAGATTGTGAGTTTAATCCCGGCTCCAGGTTGACTCAGCCTTCCATCCTTCTGTAGGTCGGTAAAATGAGTACCCAGTTTGTTTGGGGCAATTAGCTAACACATTGTAAATCGCTTAGAGAGCACTTAGCTGAAAAGCAGTATAGAAATACACATGCTATTGTTATTGCTTAAAAGAATTCTTTCCCTAATTTCTTATATTGAAGCAACTTTTTGTTTTCCCAGTTTCTTGCAAACACACAATATCATTCCTTTT
The DNA here is from genome assembly GCA_948472985.1 of Iguana delicatissima. Taxonomy (NCBI): domain Eukaryota; kingdom Metazoa; phylum Chordata; class Lepidosauria; order Squamata; family Iguanidae; genus Iguana; species Iguana delicatissima. The sequence goes on from CAOKZL010000977.1 coordinate 111,825, forward strand.
TAACCTATACAGTAAATATTTTTTTTGTTTCTAAGTTGTATTTATTCCTTTTATGTTCCAAGAGAGTATTTTCATATTCATTTTGACTCCTAATCCTTTTCTTCCTAAGGCTACTGTTTCTTCTTTACTGGTTTCTATTTCTTCTTCTCCGACTTCTGACTCTTCTCCTTCCTCCTCTTCTTCTGACAGGCTCTTCTGATCTCTTTTTGGCACCATTTCTTCTTGGTTTCTTTTAGAACTTCATTCAAATACTTTCCTGTGCTTTTTTCCAAAATAGTTTGCTTTCTTTAATGAACTAATTTCGTAAGTTTTATCTCTGAAATAAAATTCCTTTTAACTTCCCTCATCTGTATGGGATCTATTTGCATCTTAGTCAAGAGGTCAGAAATTTATAATCTTGCCTTTTCCAAAGAATTCTTTTTTTCTTTATATTATTTACTATACAAAAAAAAAAAACACAGAAGACTCCAATCACAAACTAAACAAACAAAACATAAAAAGAAAAAAAGCATTCTTGCAAAACAAAGCATTCTTACAAAAACAAACCAAAATCCACTGTACAATGTAATACTAAATCAGTGGTTCTCAACCTGTGGGTCCCCAGATGTTCGTGGACTTCAGCTCCCAGAAGCCCTGAGCATTGAACATAGTAGCTGGGGCTTCTGGGAGCTGAAGTCCACGAACATCTGGGGACTCACAGGTTGAGAACCACTGTACTAAATAATAACCACAAACCCAATCTAATCTAAGAAAATGATAACTATACATAATTAAAAAGGTGGTTCCTGCCCCAGTACCAACAACCAATAATAACTCTACAGAAACACTAATATATCAAAAATTATCACTAAATTTAATATTCATTGCTAAAATTTAATTCTATGATAAAAAGTAATGGAAATTTATATACACACACACATACGTACATCTGTATCTACTTTTTCTCTTTATTATCCAAATAAAGAAAATGGAATATTTATGACATTCATATTAAAATTGTTCTGTTTCTTAGTTCAGCAGTTCTAGCCTCTATCTCTCTATTTATGCACTATATATAAATAGATATATTACTATAGCAGCAAATTTAAGTCATCTATAATTTTCTTTAACCCATTCTCATGATATCACAATAAATAGATGTCTAATAGTTGAAAATAAGAAAATAAAAACTCAAGTTCAAAACCCCAGAATCATCATATCGCCCTCACTGTCTCTTAAATAATCGATCAGTAATTTCCACTCCCTTACAAAATCTTCTTCTGTAGAACCTTGGTCTAGCTGTTAGTTTATCCATTTCCACTATTGCCATCAGTCTGTTAAACTATTTGGTCATTCATGGGACTTCCATTTTCTTCCAGTGCTTTGCATAGACTAATCTCGCTGCTTAATAAAACACATTGAAGCAATTTCTGTTGTTGCTTGTCATAGCTAGTATTTTCTCACCAGACTCCAAGTAAAAATAATTCATGAGACTTAGTGATTTGACATTTCAGAATTTTTTGAATTATATTCCATACTATCCTCCAAAACTGTTTAGCCTTATGGCAAGTCCATCACATATGGTATAAAGATCCAACACGGTCCTGGCACTTCCAACAGCTGTTGCTTATCCATCTTTTCCAAAGAATTCTTGCTAGAATATCTTTATATAGCATTATTTATTCATTTTCTAGCTTAAAGTTGTTTTCAAAATTTTGTTGAAAAATCTTCTTTTCTCTTTTTCTTTTTTAGAAAATAAATTACAATGTCTCTAGGACGGTTTTACTATATCGCTGAGCTAATTCTAAAAATCTTGTCCACTGTCTACTCAAACTGTTCATGAGTTTGTTCTAACAAATTAGCAAAGGCCAGTATTAGAAGTTCATATAGGTTTTTTTACATTGTTCCTTTAGGTCTCTAATTTTTAATAAATTTCCCCACAATTTTAACTCTGATAGTGCTTTATCATCAAGATTCCTTTTGCATTCTGAGGGCATTTTGTCCATATTTCCTTCAACTTTTTTCCCTCTCCCTTCTATATCTTCCACCTTATTCATAGTTCTTTCCAAATCTTGTGACATTTGTTCAATAGATTTTTGCACATACTTTAATTCTGTTTTAAAATTCTGTTTTATCTCATTTCCCATGTCTCTGATTTCATTTCCAAGTTCATCCACTTCATTTCCACTAGCATTGTATTCTGGTCCAGTATTCTTGGAGCAGTCCCTAAAGATGTCCTCGTTTGGGCTTGCAGCGCAGTCTGCCCTCGTGTTTTCCTTGTTTCGACTGACATTTTCATCTGTGGTTTATAGTTGCCACTTTTTATTTTTTATTTTTCTCTTAATTAGACCTCTGGTCAAAGATGTCATTATGTATTTATTATCCCTCTTGTCCTCTATTATAGGTTACTTCAGGGTTAAGGTGCCTTACTCCAAAGTTAGTTTTTGTTTTGGTCCCTTATCTCTCTGTATATTCTGACCTTCAGAGATAGATAACGGTTCCTCTATAATTCCGTCTATGCAACTCAGTCTCTGCCTATGCCCTGCGAGCATTCATCCCTTTATCCATTTACTTCATCTCAATGCCACCAATTTCCCCCTCTTCCACTGCAGTTTACCTCATTCAAACTAATACATTTTCCAGAGATCTACTGCTACAGTCTCCTGAAATATAACCACCCTCGAAGAAGTCTCTTATCCCCTCTTCTTCAAGCAAAGAAATTAAATTATATACTATATTCCAATTCTCAAAATTATGTAACAATTTATAATCAACTATTATCTTAATATACTAATACAGTGTTGCAATATATTATAGTATATTTGTATGTGTTCTGATATAGTAAGTTTTTCAAAATATGATAAGCATAATTGAATATATTAAACAATATAATCCTGTTATATTTCTGTCTTATTGCTACTTATCAATTTATTTTTCCTATATTCTTTGTCCACTGTCATATATAGTGTTTACCAAGAATCAGGTCCTCTCCAGTTAATAATACGCTTCCCAACTTTTTCCTGTTTCACTAATATTTCCAACAGAGTTCTAATTAAATTCAACTTCTCACCTTATAGTCTATGCAGTCTTTTAGATTTCATTCTGCAGCCTTAGACTTTAGAAATTTTATCACCTGTTTTAAGCCTTACATAGTCTCTTCCAAATGTATAAGACTAAGTCTCTTCTTGTTTCACTTTCTTTCTTCATCAATCATTTCATTCCTCAACTCTTCCTTTCATATCACCCATGTCCTTCTTTTTCTCTTCTTTGCCTCTCTATTTGCCTTTTGCTTTGCTTTCTCTTGTTTCTCTGCCTTCTTCACTTGCTTTCTGCTTCTTTTCACTTTTTCTCCCCTTCTTTCTTTCTTCTCACACTCCGCTTCAGTCCCTCACTAATTTATGAGAGTCTTTTCTCTCACACCAGGACAGCAAAATACAGTTTACCAACTCAGAATATCAGTGCAAATTATTCCCAATGCTGATTTCACTTATGCCCCATCTTGTCAAAGCTTTTCCACTCCCTTACTCTTTGTGCTTCAGATTCTCAGTTCTCCATTTTTCAATCTCCTTTTTTGAATTTTCACTTTCACTATGCTTTCACTTCACTTTCATTTCCTTCTACTCTCCATCTTGATTACTCAGTTGCTCTACATGACAAGAACATTACACATAAGCTTTCAGAAAAACAAATATTCAGTTCTCCAGCAACAGGTAATACAGCTTACCACTCTCTCATTGTGTCCTATAGCACTCCTTCACAAAATGTAGAGTTATTTCTCTGTAGATAGTTGTCACCAAAAGATTTCTGCCTAGTTACTTAATAAGTTTGGTGTTGTTGTTTTTGCCAGGAGACTGGCTACATGCACAAGTTGATGGCTGCTCCAATCCCCTCACTTTGTTCCACTTCTGTCTCTGATCTATAAGACTATAAGCTGGAAGCAGCCAATGGATCTCTGGGAACCCCTTTCACTATCCTTATACCAGGGAAAGATTTAGGCAGCCCTAAATTTGTCTAAGCTGACTGCTGCCCTGAGATGTAAGCAACTCAGGCTGGTGCTACCGGAGATAGCTCCTTGCACCACCAACTCCCAAACCAGGGCCATTTCCGCACTAGACTGTTATAGTGCTGTTATTCCACTTTCAACATCCTATGGAATCCTGGGGTTTGCAGTTTAGGGAGGGGCCTCAAAGTGGAATAATAGCACTATGACAGTCTAGTGTGGAAACGGAACAGAAATTTAGGTCTTCTTCGTTTCAAGCTTTTCTCCATCAAAATGTAACTGTCAAGCAAGGTCCTTCTACAAAGTGTGATAATATTATAACCCCATCCCATATCTCTTTCTAATGCAATGTAACTCATATCTCATTGCTTACCTTTTTAACCAATATATTGCTCCATTCTCTTTTATGGACCTCTTTTACATCTCTTTTACATGATATGAACCTGTTCCTGACAAAGATGGAAAGTGCTGGAGATTGTGATACATATAAATCATTTAATAAATAATAATAAACCACACTTAATATAAATCATTTAACAAATAATAATAAACTGCAACATTTTTGGACTTTTCTTGGGGATGTAGCTATACTGCCCTGGGTCAAGCTTGCACCACAAAGTTTACCAGTAACACTACAAGATACTACTTCCACAAGCTCCCTCACCTTACCTTTCCTGAGCAGCCTCTCCTGCCCAGAGTCCCAGTCCTTCTGCACCCACTCAGCACAGGTCTCCTCCAGGTAGGACTTGAGGCGCTGGACAAGGGCTGTTTCACTTTCCCAGCTCCTCTTGATCACCTGGGCCTCCATATCAGCCGCTGTCCAGCCAAGGGTCTCCAAATTAAAGGTGAGGAAGTCCCTCCCGTCATAGCCGTACTGCCAGTGCCCTCCTTTGCTTCCATCTTTCCTCATCTCACAGACTATCATCATCTGTACGGTGTGAAACCCTGGAAGAGACATGCAAACAATCCCAGGGATGGTAGAACAGGGACAAACCCTCTTCCCTTCATTCCTGCCCTGTGTGAAGACCCCTTTCCCAAAATTTGGATGGCTCTGTATAAAGAATCAGAAGAATTCTGCTCTAATTACAGTTCAACCAACATACAGTCTTCTCAACATATCTGCTGAAATTCTCCCTTCTGCTGAGAAACAGAGTCCCATCTTCTTTTCCTTTAAGAGTAACTGAACTCTAATTGGATCTGGTCAGAGAGTGTGACCTAGATTGGGGGTTTCGCCTTTGAGGGGACTCTAGGTAAAGGGATGATACATAACTGTGCCTTTTATGAAAGTTTAAAGATATAGCTGAACTGTTTCTGAACTGTTAATACTGTTTGAAGAGTGTACTAAACAAATGTATCCACACTGAACTTCATATGAACCCTAACAGGCTACTTTATTCTTATTGTTATCTTAATAAATATTACAATTTATTTTTGTAAACACTGACTCGGCTTGAGTTGTATACAATAACACAGAAAACAAAATACCAGAAAATTATTAAGTGCTTTGAAATGAACACTGAAAACCCTCACCCTTTTACACAAAGGTGATGCCATAAGGCAAGAGGCAGAGCTATGTGGTAAAGACAGGACATCTTGTCAGATTGGGAACTGCCACACCAATCTGGGAGAAGGGCCTATCACACCCTCTAAACAAATCCAGCCAAGGAAACCCCATGGTAGGTTCACCGTAGGGACACAATAAATCAAAAACAACTTGAAGACACATAGCAATAATAATAATGCTTTGAATCCAATTTAAAACCATTTCCACTAAAAACAAGAAATAAAAATAGCAGAGCACATTATGAAGGATCCTTATCAAGTGTCAGTTCCCAGGATCTAGTTCTGGTCAGGTTAATGGCAGACACGATCTAGCAAGAACTTGCTAGACTGCGAACCTTGAAGCCTTCTGCTTGATGCCAGGAGAGCTCCTGACAAGCTTGAGGACTCACTGATACACGAGAGCGCAAAGACGCCAAAGCTGCTGGGATCGGGATCGGCAGGATGTCTGCTCAGGAACAGAGCAGCCGCAGCAGATCCCAAGGCTCAAGGGACATTGTGTGCTTTGGTGGAGCTGGGGCCGGGGTGAGTGTTCTCCACCCCCCACAAGGACATTACATTAACTTTCATCTGGACTTCTTGTATGTAAATACTTTGCTTTTATTAACATTATTGCTTATGGAAGACAAGAAGACCTCGATTGTAGCAGCAGAAACTGTCTCCCTAGGGTTTAAGAGTCTTCCTGTGAATCCAAGAATTTAAAGTCAGTATCTCTTTTTGACTCCTAAGGGAATAGATAAGCTGAACAAGTTAAACAATTCAACTCTTGTTTTTTCTTTTCTTTTCTACTTTGCTTCTACTTTACTTTAAAGCAGTGGTTCTCAACCTGTGGGTCCCCAGATGTTTGTGGACTTCAGCTCCCAGAAGCTCCAGCCACTATGGCAGTGGTTCTCAACCTGTGGGTCCCCAGATGTTTGTGGACTTCAGCTCCCAGAAGCCCTGAGCATTGACCATAGTGGCTGGGGCTTCTGGGAGCTGAAGTCCACGAACATCTGGGGACCCACAGGTTGAGAACCACTGCACTATGGTCAATGTTCAGGGCTTCTGGGAGCTGTCCAAAAACATCTGGGGATCCACAGGTTGAGAACCACTGCTTTAAAGGATATCATTAGTATGTAAAGTCGAAGGTTTTCACAGCCAGAATCCATAGGTTGTTGTGGGTTTTCCGGGCTCTGAGGCCGTGTCCTATTAGTATTAGCTCCTGATGGTTCGTCTGCATCTGTGGCTGGCATTTTCAGAGGAGCTGGAGGATCTTGAGAGGATCTGGCCACCAGATCCTCTGAAGATGCCAGCCACAGATGCAGGCAAAATGTCAGGAGCTAATACTAATAGGACACGGCTTCAAAGCCTGGAAAACCCATAACAACAAGATGATTAGTAGTTTTATAACTGTTTTTGTACCTGTGGACTTTGATTTTGGACTCTTTGAGCAATGACTCTTTTTTTGTCTCTTTCTGAATGAACTTAGCTTGGTTATTTGGATTTTTATGCTCGGACTACAATTTATCTTCATGGTATACATAACTGAACAGGATTTTGCTGTTACTTGCAAGTTTGTCGTGTTTGGAATTGTGAAGATTAGAGTTTAAGACAATCTTGCTAGTCCACTTGCTAATTGGTATTGTGCCAGTTTTTATTGTCCTCAAAAAGTTTATGCAAGAACTGTTCTTATCCATGTTTGGGAATACAAGCTGTCTTGTTCAAGAATTCACTGAACAACAGATAGTTATGAAACAATAACACTGGAGAAAAGGGAAGTTTCATACTGTTTAATTATGGCTCCAACTTTGGAAAATGACGATGAGGCTACCAAAGATCTAGTTGAGGAGGATAATGTGCCTGAGTATTTTGTGAGATTCCTGGAAGAATTAAGGCAATTTAAAGTTTCCATTGAAAACAAGCTTGATGCATTTATAGAGCGAGTGATAGGAGAACTTCAACATGGGATAGGTGAAGTTATAAAAGCTCAACAGATACCTGGAAAAATATCTGTTCAGGATAAAGAGAATGAGGTAGCCACCTGAATCCTGTGAAAAATGATTCAAGACTTGGAAATCATGATTATCCAAACTGAGACAAGTATACAGGAAGAACTGGAGAGAGCCAATATAGCTTATGTAAGAAGGATAAAGGTTCCAAGTGATATTAAAACCCAGTTTTCAACTAAAAAGTAGAAAGATCAAATTTTAGAGTTTGATCACAAGCTATTATGGAAAACTTATGACAACCCGTTTGTATTTTTAGAAGATCTCAGGAAAAGGAATATTACATATTTTTGTTAGACAAATTTATTAGAAAGATTATATCTTCCAGCTGGGACCAACTTGAAGACTTGATTTTTCCTAGGGATGCGCCAACCAAATCCGCGAATCCTCAAATCTTTGTGAAGGATTCGAGATTCGTGGATCCGAATCCCTGGGCCAAAACAGGCGAATCGAATCTTTCGAATCCTTGCACGCCCCAGGGCCTGAGCTGGTGCAAGTGCCCCAGATCAGGCCCACGCGGGCTTGCAGGGCTGGTGAGAGCCGCTTTCTTGCGCACCCAGAGGCGTGAGTTGGCGCAAGAGCCCCGACCACACCCGCACGGGCCAGCGAGAGCCGCTTTCCTGCATGTTCAGAGGCCTGAGCTGGCGTGAGAGCCCCGGATCAAGCCTGCACGAGTGTGCAGGGCCGGCAAGAGCTCCTTTCCTGCACGCCCGGAGGCCTGAGCTGGCGCGGGTGCCCCGGATCAGGGCTGCACGTGTGTGGAAGGCCAGCGAGAGCCACATCCCTGCATGCCCCGGGGCCTGAGCTGACATGAGCACCTCAGATCAAGCTCCTTCCTGCTGCCTGCCCCTATGGTTGCCTCCCTCTGCAAAGTAATTATTGTCTTCTTCCTATCCTTTTGACTTGAGACTGGAGGGTAGGGATTGGGACTGGACTAGAGGTTGGTGTTAGTTTGGTTTTGTTAAGTGCCTTCCTTGTTTTAGGACTTGAGACTGGACATCAGGGTTGAGAATTGAGACTTGGCTAGAGGCTGGTGTTTTTTGTTTTTTTAAAGTGCCTTCCTTGTTGCAGGACTTGAGACTTGACTGGAAAGTACAGTGTTTTTGAGATTTCAAGGACAGCTGAAGAAGATTCCTGTGCATGACTCCCTTGCAAAGCTCCTTCATACACAGTTCTGGGGTGTGTAGCCTTCTCTGCCCAAGTATGCTAGAGCATCATCAAACTATAAACCCCTGGATGCTATAAGGGGCTATGCAAAGAAAAGCCAGTTTTGACCTGGATTATATCCGTACTGTAGTATGTGGCCCTGTTTACACAGGCAGAAAAATGTGGGATTAATAATCCACATTTTCCTGCTTGTGTAGAAAGGGCTTTCGTGTCATTTTCAATCTGGGGAGATCCTGAGGCAAAATTATGACAATTGTCTTGGCCAGATTTCTTCAGAGGGAGGTTTGCATTTGCCTAGGCTTTTGCTCAGGCTGAGAGAGTGTGTCTTTCCCTTGCCCTTTTTTTTTTTTTTCTTTTGTAATAGTCAATCCAGGAGATGGCATCATCTCGAGCATCTTCCAACATCTGGAGATACTTCCATATTACATGTAATTCTTAATAAGAAGTATATGGGTACATTTTCCTGAAAGTGAAAACTATTATTTAATTTGTTTTTCACTAAACAAAGATGTCAAATTCTGCTTCATAACACATTTCAGAAGTGTTTTGTTTCCCTTGCTTTTTAAACTCTTTCATAAAAAACAATTCGAAAAATTCGAGATTCGTGGATTCGCAGAACCTTCCAGGGATTCAGATCCAGATTTGGAAAATTCTGGATTTGTCTCATCTCCAATTTTTACTTATAAGAATGAAAGACATAGGTTGAGCATGATTGATCTGATAAATGGCCCTCTGAAAATATCTAAAAAGGATCTTGTTCTTGGAAAGAAAGAAAGAAAGAAAGAAAGAAAGAAAGAAAGAAAGAAAGAAAGAGCAAGCAAGCGAGCAAGCAAAGGAAAAGGAAAGAGAAAAGGGAAGAGTGATTCTGATGAAGAAAGAGGTTTCTAAGAATCAAGAGGAGAGTAAGGATGCCAAAGGAAAAAAATGACTTACTAATATTGACTATTTGAGAAGGAGTGAGGGTGATTTGATGATGATGACCATGATAGGTTTTGTAAACTTCAATTTAAACTTGTATGTTTTAATTACCAAAGAAAGGTAACTGGAACTAATAGTTTTACTCTGTTACTTTTAAATGTTATTTCTTACATGGAGGAATATTACCACTTTTTTCTGAGGGACATGATTGCTTTTTGATGATTCTGATTATTTTAAACTAATAATGAATACAGAATAACAGTGAGCTAGGAATGATTTCTATAGAATATAGAGTGAATTAAGAATGACTTATATATTTGTGACCTAAGTTAGTAAGTAAAGAATTTAGGTGATGGATGATTATAAGTGATTAGTAAGATTATAAGTGATTGTTAATAATTATTAATAATTAGTTATTATGACTAACCCTGTTAAATTAATTTTATGATTAATAATTAAACTAATATAAAATATAAAATAAGTTGATAAGTGATTACTATTCATTATAAGTAATGTTTACTAATTAATTAATTTGTAGGTATATAATTAGGATGATAAGAGTTATTAGCAGCAAGTATTAATCTCTGGTATAAATTTAAAGATTAACAGTTAGGTGTAACTGTTTGATTAACATGTGATTTGATTAACTGTTTGCAACAAAGGGAGGAACCAATTTTTAGTTATTTCTAGTCTTTTTTAGTTAGTAGTTAGTTCTGTTAAGTACTTGTAGTTTTGTTATGTATTGTTTGTTTTTTTATTTATATAACATTGTTGTGTATTTTTAGTCTTTTGTATTGTTATGTAGTGTTGTCTTTGTCCAATATTTAAAAAAAGAAAAAGAGAGAGAGAAAGAGAAAGAGAAAAGAAAAAAGTGTCAGCTCCTGAAAGAATTGCTGAAATAAGTTTTCGCCTCTTGGTGGAAAAACAGCAAGGAGGAAGCCAGTCTAGTCTCCCTAGAGAGGAAATTTCAGGGCTTGCGAGCAGCCACCGAGAAAGCCCTCTTCTGCGTTCCAACCACATATGCTTCTTCCTGGACTGAGACTGAGAGGATGGTCTCCCGTAAAGTTCTCAAAACCTAGACAGAATCATATGGGAGGATATGGTCCTTCAGGTAAGCTGGACCCATGCCTTTTAAAAAGTTGCAGCAGGAATTTTTACAGAGATTTGGGGAAAAGGTAAATTACCTCCTGTCCAAAGACATGTGAATCATTCTGAAAACTGAAACAGAGAACAAAACCGGATTGGACCAAAAGCCTGTCCGGTCCATAATGCTGTTCCCATTGTGGTCAACAAAATGCCTCTCAGTAGCCCATAAGGAGAACTTGAGCACAACATGGCCTCATTTGTGCTCACCAAAATAGCAGCTCTGGAGGCATAGCTGCAGCCTGCCAAAGAAGTCCAAAAATCTAACAGTGTGGCCCTCTGGGCTTTGGAGCATGCCCATCCCTAGTCTAATGGGCAGGTTTAAAGGATATGGAGAAAAATTAATTAAGAAGGGAGTGGGGAAAGGATGCCTCTCCTGGACTGACCTTTCTTCACAGAATCATAGAGTTGAAAGGGAACTACAAAGACCATCAAGTCCAATTCTCTGCCATGCAGGAATACACAACTAAAGCAGTCCTGAAATATGTCCATCCAATCTCTCCTTAGAGACCTCCAAAGATGGAGAGTTCACCATCCTCCGAAGCAATCTATTCCACTATCAAACTGTTCTTACAATAAAGACTTGTTTAGATGAAGTTTTTTTTTCTCCTAATTTGAATCCACTGGTATGTATTCAACCTCTGGAGCAACAAACAAGCTCTTTCAATCTTCCATATGACATTCCTTCACATATTTAAAGATAGCTATCATGTCGCTTTCCAGTCTTCTGTTCTCCAGACTAAGCATACCCTGTGTCCCTAGTCATTCTTGGTTTCCAGGCCTTAGACCATCTTCGTTCTCTTTCACGCACACCTTCAAGCTTGTTGATATCCTTCTTGAACAGTGGTACCCAGAACTGGACATGGTATTCCAGGTGAGGTCTGACCAAAGCAGAATACAGTGGCACTACTACTTCCCTCAGCCTCAGCACTATCATTTTCTTCTTCCCTGTCAGCATCCTTCTCTCCCACTTGATCCATTTCCCTGCCACCTTCCAACTCACCTTCACTCTGGTTGTAGCGTTTCCGCAGAGTCACCAGGTCCCCTCTGAAATTGTACTCATCGTGCCACAAGATCTGAGTGTACCTCTCAAAATACTTGGAATCCTCCTCGCCTGCCTTCTTCATCCAGGAGATCTGAGGCACCATTTTCCTTGTGTCACTGTCATAGTGGGCAATGAGCTGGTCATCTGCGTACCCAACAGCCATGAACTGGGGCAACCCCTGGCTGGGTAGTGACACACTTGTGTACATAGTACGGTAAAAGTGGGAAGAAGTGCCTGAGGAGGAAAAAGGGGAGAAGGGGCAGAGTTAGTACGATCATCTACAACTACCAAGGCTGCTACAAAAATTTGCCCATGTTGACATGAATTCCTATTCAGGATGTTTAAAGAGCATTCAGTATCAGATCATTCATAATGTTGCTGTAAGTTGATGTCAACTTGACAGCATATAATAACAAAGGTCAGTCTGCAAGCAAGAAATAATACCTCAGTGGGGCTAGCTCAAGAAATACTGCTGCCTGAAGCAACGGACAAGATGATATTCCACATACTAAAACTGGACTGGCAGTTTAATCCTACTTCAACATTGGTGATGGGAGCGCGTCCACCAGTACTCTTGAGCACCATGCTAATGTATGGAAGCCGAAGAAAAATGCATGACAGAGGGGAGCAACTGTGGAGTCCAGTGCTACCACTGCCCACCCCCAACATTTGCTACCTGAGATGATTTCCTCACTCTGCCTAATGCTAGGGCTGCCCTATCCCAGGCAGGAGGAGAAAAAGGGAGCTTCGGTATCAGTTACCAAAGTCCCACAGCAATGTCTGATATATACCATGGGAAAAGATTTTGAGGGAGGGAGAAATTGTGGTATATGGTTGAAACATGGACCCTTCTTTCTGGAAACTGAATGACCAATGAACTCCAGCAACTGTATTGGTAAGATAGAGGGCTGGACTAAATGACTTTACAGAGTTCCTTCCAACCAGTCGTCCTTGATTCTAAGTGAGAGGAAGGAAGAGAAAATCTCCCAAAGAGGTCAGACCTGGGGTCCATTCACACTACATAAACACAGTGCTACATTCCACTTTAACTGCTATCGCAACATCCCATGGAATCCTGGGATCAGCAATTTGGGGCAGGACCTTTAGTGTTCTCAGCCAGTCTTCCAGTGCCTCAGCAAACTACAAACCCCAGGATTCCACAGGATGTTGCCAAGGCTGTTAAAGTGGAATAACAGCGCTATAACTGTGTAGTGTGAACAGCCACCAATGGACATGGTGCTTTATAAGTAAAATTGTAAAACAAATTATTTAGATTGAATATAAAAAACAATGCAATATAAAATAAAATAAACTGACAAATACATATAATCAAACTATACAAAATGCTAGCACAATACTAAACTAAAATGTAGTTTTACTTCCTGGTTTGAGAAGAAGACCTAAATCAACAGGAGAGTTATTTTTTTAAGAGCTCACACCTGGATAGTTTATATTTTGCTTCAATCTCTTTCGTATTTCCAAATTTCCAATTTCTCTGCATGGTTGTGAACCCTGGACAGTAAAGAAAACTGATAGGAAGATCATCAACTCATATGAAATGTGGTGTTTGAAGAGAGTTCTGTGGATACCAAGGACAGCCCAAAAGACAAATCAATGGGCACTGATGCAAATCAAGCCTGAACTCTCCTTAGAAGCCAAGAGACTGTCATACTTTCGATATATTACAAGAAGATATGACAGACACAAAAAAGAAAACAATGCCTGGTGAGGCAGAAAGCAGTAGGAAAAGAGGAAGACTGTTTAACACATGGATGGACTCAGTCAAGGAACCCACAGCTGCCGAGTCTGCAAGACCCAGAGCAGAGTGTTGAAAACAGGGCGACTTGGAAGTCTCTCATTCCATAGGGTTATCATAAGTCAAAGTAGACTTGATGGCAATTAACACACTATCTTTACTATGTCTCCTTATCTTTTCCAGTTTAGCTTCCACACAGGGCCAAACTGTGCAGTAAAAATGGGGGTAACACTGCTGGTTTTTTGCTCTGAAGGAAATCAAAGCAGCAGATCAGCAGCTCTTACTGGTGGTGAGGCAAGATAAGCAAACACTGCAGGACAAAGAGCACATTTTATTACTCAGTTTTTCTGCCCTGGCCCAGTTTCTGGAGGACTTGCGAGCTTTTTCTCCTCTGGCAGGGCAAAGCGAAAGAGGAGTGGTTGCTGTTTACCATTTGTAAGGGCCAGCCCTACCACCAGGCGCAATGAGGCAGCCACCTCAGACAACATGCTGTCACGAACAGGCAATTATTAGATCCTTTTGCATGTTTTAGCTTGAATGATGCTGTGTAAGCAGCTTCCATTTTCTTTGCAGAATTCATTTCGCAAGGGCAAAAACTAATTTTTCTATTTTAAAGTATCTGCTATATTAATAACAGAATGGACGGCAGGATTATGCTTTGATTGACTACAGTATCACACATGTCTAAGTGAAAGACTTCTCTTCTGGGGAGGATTAACACAAAATTAAGATAAAACGGCTACTAGTACAGATAAAGTGGCTATGCTGGTGTAATGGCGATAACAGTAGAGTGACAACACTGGAGCAGTAGCAAAAGGGGAGAGCTTTGTGGAGAACCTAAAAGAAGCGCCGACCACCTCTACTCTCTCTACTGGCCTTTTGAAATGCCCGGGTGGAAAAATGGCAGCTTTGACACATTCCGGCTGCAGTGGAGGAAGCAACTACTGTCTGATGTGATGGAGAAGTCCCAAAGAGCCGCCATCAGTGCCATTTTTCTGCCCAAGCACAGCAAAAGTCTGCCAGAAAAAGTAGAAGGGGCTGGTGCTTTTTTAAAGGCTCTCTCAGGATGGGCTATGGCGACAGCTTAATCCATCCGGAGAGAACCTACTGTAAAAGAAGCACAACCCCCTCTGCTTTCCACACCCAGCACAAAAATGTCAAACAACTGTTGTCTCAGTGAGGAGAATTAAAAGGATTAGGACATCGTTCAGATTCTCCCCACCTTTCTATTCTCTCTACTGTGTGGAGCAGAGCTGCCACCACAGTGGGGAAAACAGAAAGGACTGGAACGTCATTCAGGGTCTCCCTACCTCTTTTACTATCCGCTATCACAGTGTCAAGAATGGAAGGAATTGGAGAGAGACTAAAAGAAGCACCGATCTCTGTTGTGGCATAGAGAGGCCAAAGGGCTGCTGCAACTCAAGCAGGCATTGCAAAAGGCCAGCAGCAGCATGATGGTGGCCAGAGATTACTATTACTGATCCATTATTACTATTATTGATCCATTTATAAGTCGACCCAGTTTTTCGGCATAAATTTTTCAACTTACAAACAAGTATATACTTCACTTCTCTGAGAGTCGCTGGAGGGAGAAAGAGGACTTTTCTCCTGCTTCTTCCAGCCAGTTTACAGCTGGTGTGGACTGAATAGCAACAAGCAGGCGTAGTCATCCAGCCATCTAGCATTTGTCCTTCTCTCTCTCTTGCTCCCTCTCTCTCTCTCTTTCCTCTGTTTTCCAGCTGTTCAGTCTATCAGAAACACTAAAAAAACCCTCTTTTTTGCCTTCTTCACCAGGAGGAGAGGAGGCCAAGATGGGCAAAGGAGAGAGGGAGGGAGAAAGGCAAAAGAATGGGTGGGTTGAAGGCAAAAAGCGAGGGGTTGAAGCAACCCCGCTATAAAAGACAATGAACAGGCCTCCTCATTTCCATTCATAAGTGTGCACACTTTCACTTGAATTGAGTGGTGGCTTATTTTGTGAGCAAGGATCCCTCGCTCCAACTTCAAGTGTCTTGTCAAGGAGTGGCACCTGCTGCAGCAGCATCCCATCTTCCCATTTGGCAAAAAGCGAGAGGGGGGTTGAGCATTTCTGATAGCAGCCTGGACTGCTCTCTGCTGGAAAGGAGGGAAGGGGAGAGAGGGAGAAAGAAGGAAAAAGGCTGACTGACTGGCTGTCAGCTCCACTGTCACTCAGCTGCTCAGTGTGCCTTCTCCCCACAGCAGAGCGACTATGTGACAGGCAACGCACAGACCTAGCTAGTCTCTTTTTCCCTTGGTTTCCCTGGGTTCCTGTCATGTCATCATCTGTTATGGGCAGGAGACAGACTGAATGCCCTTCCAGCCTTTCACAGACCCCCTGTGAGGACACTGTGGACCCTTGGCAGTCAGTGGACCACAGGTTAAGAACCAGTGAATTAAGCCATTTATACAGTTAAACATTACATATTAAAAATATAAACTACATAAAAATCCACTAAAAACTATGCCATGCTCGCAAAGCATTGAGGTCTCAGACCCAATCAATTTATAAAAGTCTGACAGCACAAAAATGTCTTAACCTGCTGTGAGAAAGAAAGCAAGGACAGGGCCATGAGGCCATACTGTAGTACGGGTAATAAAAGTGCTTAAAGCAATGAACAGTCTGAGAAGAAATCCTAAACTAATAGGAGAGTTCATTTTTGAACAGCTCACATCTGAATGGTTTATATTTTGCTACAATCCCTTTCATATTGCCATATTCCCAATTTTTATGTATGCTTGTGAAACCTGGACAGTAAAGAAGTTAATAGGAAGAAAATCAACTAATCTGAAATTCCACGAGAGTTCTACGGACTGCCAAAAAAGACAAATAAATGGATATTACAGAAAATCAAGCAAGGAACCACAGGTAATTAACAACATGACCATTTTTTGGACACATGTTCTTCACTCCCACAGCCAGGAATCACAAGCAACTAAAACCTCTGATATCAGACTATCACATGAATCTGGGACTAATATCTGGGATAAGATCTTGGGGAATTGAGGGCTGTGGTTGATAGAACAGTGGGAATTATGTGTTTGAGCAGCTAAAAGCACCAGTCCCAAAACGCTGGGCTGCCATCAGCTATTCTCAGAAACAATCACAAAATTTAGCTAAAGAAGTATGCAAAACCTATATCTTAAAAAGTGTAATGCTTTGAGTGGGAAGAGCCTTAAGCCACAGGCTTTTAACTGAACACACTTGGAAGCGTACAGCAACCAAAGAAAGCCATAACCACTCCCTCTAGTTCAGCTTCCTTTCAGTACAAATTAAAAGTTGGCAGGAGGGAGCCTGAAGCTCCTTTCAAATGGGGTGTGTACGGGAGCTTGCCTCAGTTCAGAACACCAGAGCTATTAGAAAAGTGCCTTTTATTAGGTCAAAAAAACCCAAAACCCAACCTGGAAATATTCAGTTCTGTAGCAGACAGGCCTGAAAAAATCCCAAAATGGGTTCCATATGCCCAAGTAAGGAAGACCTAACCAGCTGTCTCTAACAGTCTCAGCCATCTCAAAGTGCTCCAGAAGCAAACAGCAGCTCAGCTATCAAGCAAAGCGAACAGGTGTGTTGTGTGGGTGTTCAGTAAGGGAGTTTTGAGGGGGAAGCCTGGATTTCTGCTGCTGTGCCTACTTAAGACTACTGAATATGGATGGTAAGGAAGCTACTGCAGTCAACCGCAACAGCTGTGGGATGCTTGTGTTCTTGCCAGAGGAAGTGGGCAGATACACCCACAGCGACTGCAAGTTGCTTGTCCTGTTGGAAGTGAAGGCCAAACAACCTGACGCCTGTGTTTCTACTCTTCAGCGTATTAGGGAGCATGAGGTTTTCTTGGACAGAGTGGAGCAGATTGTCCTGGATGAGGAACACACAGGGGAAGCTTCTAAGGAGGAAGTCAGTTCCCAAACACAAGAGGTAGACATTTGGGGGAATGTGATACACAGAAGTACAAAGACCAGGGATCATCCTGTGAGTCTGGAACTAGAGACTCAGTTCAAAGCTCCCCCCTTACCAGTGAGGACAAGGAACCGAAACAAGATCAACAGTGTCAGAAAATGTGCAGGTGACCTTGGAGGATTCAGCACATAGAATCGTAGAATCACAGAGCTGGAAGAGACCACAGGGGCCATCCAGTCCAACCCCCTGCCATGCAGGAACACACATCAAAGCACTCCCAACAGATGGCCACCCAGCTTCTGCTTAAAAACCTCCAAAGAAGGAGACTCCACCACACTCCGAGGCACCATATTTCACTGCTGGACCGCTCTGACCGTCAGGAAGTTCTTCCTGAGGTTCAGGTGGAATCTCCTTTCCCGCAGCTTGAATCCATCGCTCCTTGTCCTAGTCTCTGGAGCAGTGGAAACAAGCCTGCTCCCTCCACCACATGGCATCCCTTCAAATATTTAAACCTAGCTATCATGTCCCCTCTTAACCTTCTCTTCTGCAGACTAAACATCCTCAGCTCCCTAAGCCGTTCTTCATAGGGCATGGTTTCCAGACCCTTCACCATTTTGATCGCCCTCCTCTGGAAACGTTCCAGCTTGTCAACATCCTTCTTGAATTGAGGTGCCCAGAACTGGACACAGTACTCCAAATCAGGCCTAACCAGTGCAGAATAGAGTGGTACCATTACCTCCCTCCATCTAGACACCATACTCCTATTGATGAAATCAAGAATCCCGTTAGCTTTCTTGGCTGCCGCATCACACTGCCGACTCACGTACAGCTTGTGATCTACCAAAACTCCTAGATCCCTTTCATATGTACTGCTATCCAGCCACACATCCCCCATCCTATATTTGTGCATTGTATTTTTTCTGCCTAAGTGTAGGACTTTACATTTCTCTCTGTTGAAATTCATTTTGTTCGCTTTGGCCCAGCCCTTCAATCTGTCAAGGTAGTTTTGAAATTTGATCCTGTCCTCTGGGGTATTAGCAACACCTCTCAATGTGGTGTCATCTGCAAATTTGATTAGTGTGCCCTCCATTTCTTCATCCACAAGTCACTGATGAAGATGTTGAACAGCACTGGGCCCAGGACAGAACCCTGTGGCATCCCCCTGGTCACCTCTCTCCAGGATGAAAAGCAGCCGTTGGTGAGCACCCTTTGAGTTTGGTTGGTCAACCAATTCCAAATCCACCTAACAGTAGCCCTGTCCAGCCCGCATTTTACTAGCTTCTTTGCAAGAATGGCATGTGGAACTTTGCCAAAGGCCTTACTGATGTCAAGTCTACAGCATTCCCTTCATTTTTCGTACTTGTGGATTGGTCTCTGCCAGTCCCCAGAGGAGAGGTGTGGTGTTAGTAGGGGACACCCTGCTGAGAAAGGAGAAGTAGTGTTTTGCGGGCCTGACAGGATTTCTCAAGAGGTGTGCTGTCTCCCTGGGGCAAAAATCTGTTATGCAACAGAGAGGCTGACAAGCTGACCATCATCCCTTCCCTTTGGTCCACATGGGAACCACTGACACTGCAGGGCAGAGCCTCCAAGCGACTAGGCTGGGAAGGGGGCTAGGCCACCCCTGAAATAACCGGGCAAAACTGGACCACCAAGGATACTGTGTTCTTGAGGCACTTCAGGAAATATGAGTTGGATCATTTCCGCACTACAGTGTTAAAAGTGCTGCTGTTCCACTATCAACCTCCTATGGAATTCTGGGGTTTGTAGTTTAGGGAAGGGCGCTTCGAATCCTCAGCCAAAGACCTCTTTGCTCTCAGTAAACTACAAACCCCAGAATTCCACAAGGCGTTGAAAGTGGAATAGCAGCAGTTTCGCACTGTAGTGTGGAAACGGCCTCAGAAAGGTATCAAGTGCTGAACGGGGAAGACCCGAGCAGGGCCGCGGCTGACAGGAGGCCTCAGGGGGTCTCCTGCTCATAGGGTCGCCATAGGGTGAACCCAACTTGAGGGCAATTCACAAGAAACTCCGGGCTGGCTCGGGACAAGGAACGCCACAGTCGTATGAAACACCGCCGCTCGTTCAGGGGAAAGGGAAGGGGGGAGTGCGGAGCGGAACCGGATCAGGAACGGGTGCACTTCGGGGGAATCTGTGCAAGTGAAAGCACTGCAAAGAGAAGGAAAGGGAACCGCCCCCCGCGCCCCAGGGCCGGGCTGTGGGGAGGCTCAGGGGCCCCGAGAGTAAAAAGTCACTATAATGAAAATTCTTGGCACCTCAGCGCTCCGGAAACGGCAGGAACGTCTGTCGCTAAATGTAAGGGAGGGCTCCCGGCGCGGCGGCTCAGCAACCCCGCCGTCCCCGCGCCCACACATAACCCCCTTCCAATTCTGAAGGGCGCCCGCCGGCTCTACTCACCGAGGCAACGCCCCAGCAGGGAGGCGGCCACCCCCAGGAGCAAGAGGGGACCCCCAGGCGGCCCCATTCCCCCTCCACGCCTCGCTCCCTCTCGCCGCTCCTTCCAGGTCGCCTCTCCTCGGTCGCGCCCAAGAGGAACCCAGAACCAAGGCCCCGGGTTGGCCGAGGGGAAAGTGCTTGACCAATAGGAAAAAAGGAGAGGGATGTCATCATTTGCTGCTGGGGAGGGCCGGCGAAAGAGGAAGTCGGCGGGGGCGGAGCCGCTTCTGGAGAGACCCTCGGGGCGGGCGGGGGGCTTCGCGGGGCCCGGCTGCCGGCGGGTTGGGGCGCATCCCAAACACGGCCAGCAAAGAGGGGGGACGGGCGGGCGGGCGGGCGAGCGGCGCGGCGGGTCGGGCGCCCTTCGGCGCTTCGCCTACGGAAGGAGCGGGGGTGCAACTGGGAGTGGAATAGGAACCCACAGGAAGGGGTTTAAAACAAACAAGCCCGCCAGGTGTCTTCAGGAGTGCCGTAGTTCTCTTTTTAACGTCCAGAAATGGCAGACCTCGCCTTACAACGCATAACGGCGACAAACTGGGATTTCGCGGCCTATCGGCGTCCCCGGAGGAGAAAGCGGGGCCGTCCCGGGGCTGGAGGCGCGCTCCCGCGGAGCTCTGCTGGCCTCTCCGCTGGCTGCGGGTTCGCGGCTTTGCCGCCCGAAACGCAGCTTTTCCAAACTCTGGTCTGCTGAACGGCACACACCCGAGACCAAAAGGAGCAGGCAGAGCAGCGAAGGGCTTTCGCCCTTTCATAGTTCTGCAGGGAGTGTATCCTAGAACCCGGCTCCAGCTCCCCCTAGGGCTAGGCGGAAGGAGGCTGAGCCCCCCTTGAAGCGACCCGACAAAACCGGACCACCGAGGAGCCTGGGGAATCCTAGAACCACAGAGTCGGAAGGGACCCCGGGGGCCACCCAGTCCAACCCCCTGCTGTGCAGGAACACCCATCAAAGCATTCCCAAGAGATGGCCCTCCAGCCTCTGCTTAAAAACCTCCAAAGAAGGAGACTCCACCGCACTCCGGTTCCACTGCCCAGCAGCTCTGACCATCAGAAGTTCTTCCTGAGGTTCAGGTGGGATCTCCTTTCCTGCAGCTTGAATCCGTTGCTCCTTCTCCGAGTCTCTGGGGCGGCAGAGAACAAGCCCGCTCCCTCCTTGACCTGACATCCCTTCAAATATTTAAACATGGCTAGCATGTCCCCTCTTAACCTTCTCTTCTGCAGACTAAACATTCCCAGCTCCCCAAGCCGTTCCTCATAGGGCTTCATGGCTTCCAGACCCTTCACCATTTTGGTCGCCCTCCTCTGGACACGCTCCAACTTGTCGACATCCTTCTTGAATTGAGGTGCCCAGAACTGGACGCAGTATTCCAAATGCAGAACAGAGCGGTACCATTACCTCCCTCTTATCATGCTCCTGGCGTGGATTCAGAATCGTGGGTGTTACAGAAGTGTACCAGTATTATTTTCTAGGAGGCAACGTTACATTTGAAAATAGATAGTAGTTGAAATGTGCCCATGTTGCCCAGGTCTCTCAAAAAATTCAAATCTGTATTCAGTGCTGGGCTGAGGTTATTTTGAATTCCCCACCATGGGAATATTCCTTCACCAGGAGCTCTCACGCTTCACAAGTTAAGAAACCTCCTGAAGCACCAGCTTGAAAACCCTGTTAGTGGTATAGAGCGAACTACTCTTAGATGGTACTAAGCTGAATAGCTTCTGCCTTAGAGCACATTTTTACACCCAAACTGCCCTGAAGCCCTCCACCACAAAAACACAGCAGTTCGGTCTCTCCCTACTCTCTCTTACCCCGTAAAATCCCTGGAAAAGGGGGAAATGATGGCTTTTTCAGCCAAAAAGCAAAAAGCAGAAGAGACACAATGCCAGTTCATGTCCTGTGAAGAGCAGCACTGTGACTGCTGAAGGGAAGGACAGCCTTCACTCTCTCGGAAGTTTCTCATGCTCGGCTTGGAGACTTGGCAGCTCACTGGTGCTGAGGGAAAGTTGGTTTAAGTTTCCAGCATATGGGCAGCATCGCAGAGTATGTGAGGGAATGTGGTTGAGTCCCAAAGAGTGACAGCGATTCATGCTTTCTTGTTAAATGAGTAGGTACAAAAGTGCAAATGAGATCCAGCTATCTGTATAAATAAAATAAAAATTCCACAAATCATCACAATGTGAAAAAAAAAAAGATCAATTCAAAATGGGGGGAGGATCTTTGGCTTCCTGTGGAAGCCCCCTCAGCTGTTCCTCAAGTTTCTTCTGCTGTTATTGAAGGGGTTAAATCCAAGGAATTGCTACTTGAATAGGAAAAATAAGCGAATTGAATTGAGTCTCTGAGTGAAATAGCAGATGTCTTTGTCTTATCTCAATTTTAAAGAATGGCCTTGCAACACTCACTCAGGCATCTGGGAAATAAGAGGGAGTTAGGCATACTCCCTGCTACCTCATTTTGGCCATATGCATCATTTTGTATCATTTTCTAACTAACTCTTTGTTCTCTTCTGTACATGTGTGTGCTAAGTTAATGATGTAATGGAAAGTTAACCAAAGATCTTTTTCTTCTGTGATGGGCTGGCTAAATGAATGATTGATTGCTGACATGGAAGACCAAAGGTATATAGTGATGCTACCTTAATTAATGGGCACGACAGTTCTGGGATAGCTGTCGTCCTTGCGCAAGTGGTTTGTTGACAATAAAAAAGGCTTTTTGATTTTTCCCTGGAAACCTGGTCTTCGTCTCTTTTCTGGCCACAACATTTCCAGATTTGAGTCAGAGACAAGAGAGCCTTCAAGGCCAGGAAGCTGTTGCTCCATGGAGATAGGTTGTGGCTTGTAGCCCTGGAAGCCTTTGTGGCTTGTAGCCCAGGAAGCCTGTAGCCCTAAGCAGACAGACTTAGAATTCAGCTGCTTCCTGCTTGCCTGGAAGACCTGGGGCTGAGTTGTGAGGGGATGTCTAGAGAGCTGAACTGTACTTGGCTTGGAAAGGGACAAAACGGATGGATAAGAAATGGACGCAGCGCCAACCAAGGGAGCCGAGTGGCTTCTGTGTCAGATGAATGGTGAATCTGCTTTGGAGTTTCCTTGGAATTTTAAAGGAGCTTCCCAAGGTGCTCAACTGTATTCCGCAAGTAGGTTGAGCAGCGTCGTTCTCCAATTGCCATGGAAGTTACCATCTGGCGTTGGCTTCACCTGCTTTGCTGTGATCCTGCCGCCCTTTTCCCTTAGCCCCACCCACTGCTTTGGCTCCACCCCCAAAGACCCTTTTCCAAGCTGGAATTTGGCCAGAAAATTGTAAACTTGGCTTAGAACTGAAAAAGTGGGAGGCATGCTGTAGAGTTCAGAGGGTCACCCCACCTGATTTCCAGAACTCAGGAGGACTGCAGCCATGTTGTCGTGGCTATTTTGGTAGCTGGAAGTAACACTATGTGACCCTCAGTTATTTTGGGGGTGTTCTTATTGTTCTAGGGTGTGGGGACCTCCCCAAAATTATTTTATTTATTTATCCTACCTTTTCCAGTCCTGGGACTTAAGAATGTTTCAAGTGTTTTTCTGGCTGAAAAATGTGTTATTAAGGGTTTTGGAGTCTGGGAATTTAGGGGAGTTGTGAGAATCTCCGGAGCCACACTTTACCCCTCCAAGGGAGCCCGGAGGTCCTCAGGCCCAAGATTGCCACAGCAGCCTAAAGTCTGATAAGAACCAAGAGATCAACCTAAAAACACTACAGAGTTCAGAACACAGGAAAGTACAGAGATTTTGAAAGCCTGTGACAATAAAATAGTGTGTTTCTGGTGTCGAAAAGGCAGTGCTATAGAGGCAAGGCAGACTCCTCTGAGAAGAAAGCTCCCTAATAGTCGAAGGGGGCACAGTTATGGCTGCCAAGGCCCCCAGCAGTCTGGGAACAAAGTCGTGCCCACAAAATGTTGGTTCTCAGATGGTGTGGAATAGGAACAGTGAAACCAGACTGTCTAAAATGGAGGAAAAGTCCCTCTCCTTGTTCCTTCCATGGATACTAAACCATGAAATAGTGTTGCTAGTGAACTTCCACTCAATTCTCAGCCAGTCTTCCATCAGGTGGAGGAAATGTGAATTTAGCTCAGCTTCCAGATCTGTGATTTCGGAGATGCTGTAAGTCTTCTGTTGTAGCTGAAAATATGCCCCTTTCCGCACGTGGAGGGGGAAATGGGGGAAAACGTGCTGAAACGGAGCTTACCGGCAGCCGGGTAAGTCCGTCCCCATGTGGAGCAGCGCAAGCTCACTGTTCCGTAGTCCCCGGCATCCAAAATGGCGGCTTCGGCGTCCAAAATGGCGGCTTCCGGCTGGCGGAGGCTCTCCAACCAGAGAAGCTCGCCAGCCGGAAGCCCGCCCCTGACAGATCTGCAGGCACACACTGGTGTGTGCCTGCAAATCTGCACTGGAGCGCAGGAACGGAGCGGCATGGAGTGGTGCACTCCGTGCTTTTGAAAAACCTGTAAAAACAGGTTTTTAAAAAGCACGCTGCGCGACCACTTCGGGTTGCTCCGGAGCGGACTGAGGTGCGGAACTGTGACAAGTAGTCCGAACCAGTCCGCTCCCAAGGTGCGGACGACCTTCATCAGAGGTCACACCACGCCGTTCTACTTACCCCATGAGGAAAGGGCCTATGACACACACACACCCTTGAGAACTGTTGCTGATAATTATATTATTAAGTACCAAAATTAATTTATGTCATCCCTGCATTGCAAACCTGGACCTCAAAGTGTCAAGGCTGCTTGAAAGTCAAAGCAACAGCACAGTATCAGATAGTTATGCTCACTGAATCTACCGCAAAGATGAGCAGAAATCTGTGTAATGGGTACAGTCCAGGCCTGCCACAGCAGCACTCCAACACAGAGGACCAAGAGCCTTCCACATCTGCGGCTGCTTCCTGATGGTTATACATTCTGCTGTCTGCAGGAGCCCGTCCTCTTCTCTAGCTCCATTTGGGAAAACATTGCCTATGGGGTGGAGGACTGCAGCATGGAGGAAGTGACCACTGCGGCTGAAGAAGCCAGCGCCTTGGGATTCATCAGTGTGCTGGAAGGAGGGTTCAGTGCTGGTGGGTGCTCTTTGTTACTTCTTGCTGTGGAAGAACTCCACATTCCTTCCAGAAAATCCAAATGTCCTGATACTTAAACAGACAAGAGAGATCAGACCCTTCGGTTTAAAGAGTTATTTAATTAGCTGGCGAGTCTCGGCTGGAATAGCTTCCAAAAGACCGAGCCCCCCTTTAATTGAGTTCACAGCCATTTATACATTTTTAGTACAGTGTTATCTCAAGAGAGAAAACAGATGTGCTACACAAAGTTGATCAGTTCCGTTTCTTAATACAGTAGGCTTCTCTCTAATATTGCGAGTCTGATGTATCGAAGCTAGTTCAACAGAAGCGTGCCAGCAACATTCCATTCCCGCAAGGTTCAATTGTATTAATTGCATACACAGAGAGAGAAATAACTACAAGCTGCAAAGAGAATTAACTGTTTACAGAGAGAATTAACCATCTATCCCTTACAATACCTAGCCCCACCTCCAGCCCCACCCCAGAAGCGGTGAGTTTATAGCACCCACTGAAATGCCCTGAGACAGTGAGGGGTGGGAGAGAAATGAGAAAGTATAAAATCAGCCCGTGGCAGAGACGGACTCTTTAAAAGGGTTACACAAAGGCCCTTTCCACACGAGAAGAGGAATTCGCGTAGTAACGGTTCCGGCCGGTTTTTACCGGGTTTTTTTGTATCCGCGCTAATGCGCGCTCTCTATTCATACGTCTTATGTTTGATCCGGCTTAGCGCGGTTTCAGAGATCCACACGTTGCCGTCCTGACCACCCCCGCTATTAACAGAACCCCGCCCACTATGGCTGTGATAGGCTGATTTCGATTTGAAGAAATGGCTCGTTGCGTCGGTACGTACCCGCGCATGTGCGCACGTACGTATGCAAGGTCCTCCCCCAACGCCTCCCGCCTTTCGCCGCCACCCACCACCTCTGGCTAGTGCGTTGGTTGGTGCCGGTCGTTGTGCTTCCTGCTTCGCCGATTTTCTGGCTTGTTCGTGGGCTTTGCGATGGAGGGCGAGGTTCTAATTCCCCTGGTCAGGTTCCTGGGGCCCTTTGTTGCGGTCCTGGGTGAGTGGTGGCCACCATGCAAGAACAATGGGCCAGAGATCGAGCGAGGAGGTCCAGGCTCCATCGCGACCATGAGGAGGAGGACGTTTTGTTGCGCCCCTTCTGAGGACACTCGTGGCGTCTCCCACGCCCCAGAAGGTGGTGGGTCAGGGAGAGGATGCGGAGGACATGGTTTTAGGAGGTGCTTGCTAAGTGGGACGATGACCAGTGGCTCTACCATTTTTTCCAACGAAAGCCACCCTCTTGAGATCGCCGACCGTCTGCGTCCCACACTTGAAAAAGCCCGGAAATCGTCAACCCATATCTGTGGGGGGAGGGGTGGCGATTACCGTGTGGTGGTTGTCAACGCCGCTTATATATCGCAAAACGGCGAACCCCTTTCGGCTTGGGGATCTCCACAGTCTCTGTGATTGTCATTGAGGTGTGTCTGGCGATAGAGCAGGTCCTCCTGTCGTCCACCGCCCCCTTTGGAGACTATTGCAGAGTGAGTACTCGACATCCATCCCCCCTTCCCCCTCCCTCCCCGCGCCCCGACGTCTCCCGGTGACGCTATCTCAGCCCAGACCGTTCCGGCCCCCCATCCCTGCACTGGCCACGCCACGCGCGGGCCACCCGCGGCCCTCCGTCCCCCTCCCCACCTCCATCCATTTTTTCCCCCCTCCCGCCCTCTCTCCCTTCCCCCCCCGTGCCCCAACGTCCCCCGGTGACGCTATCTCACCCCAAACCGGGCCCCCGCCGCTATCCCTGCACTGGCCATGAAAGGAGTAATGTTTGTTTTTTGTGTTGCCACCCATTGCAGGTCATGGATGGATTCCATCGCATGGGTTTTCCCCCCAAATGCATCGCGGGTTGATGGTACACCCATTCCTGTGCGGACCAAAAGGAAGAGGGGAAGAGTTCGTAAACCGCAAGAGTTTCCTTCTCCATTCTCCTGCAGGGGATGGTGGACCATGAAGGACGTTTTTTGGATATTGTCCTTGGCTTTACAGGCAAAACCCATAACCTTTTTTTTTCCGTCACTCCTCCTTGTGGCACGCCATGGAGGCTGGACGGTATGTTCCTGGGAACCCTACCATCACCATAAATGGCTTTTCCCATTGGTCCAGTCATCCTCGGAGATGCAGCGTACCCCCTGTCAAGGTGGTTGATGAAGCCATATGGAGGGGCCATGGACCCAAGGAAGTTGGCTTACAACAGGGTTTTCAACCGCTGTCGGAACGTGGTGGAGCGGGCCTTTGGAAGGCTCAAGGCACGGTGGGGCTGCCTCTCAGCTGCCCTAACCGTGCCCCGAGAAGAACTCCCTTTTCCCGTTATATCCGCCTGCGTGGTCCTCCACAACATCTGCGAGTCAAAGGGCCACATCCTGCACCTCGACCTTGCCCCCCCCACCTCTGCGCCTCCCACAAACACGGGATGACTTCCGCCCCCACTCCCCCCGCCAGGAGGTTTCCGTGAAGGGGAAACAGTTAGGAATGCCATTGCAAGCCTTATTGCCGAGGACAATGTTCACCCTAGATTTGTAGTTTTCTCCCTTGTTTGTAATTGCAATTAGAAGGTGTTTTGCCCCCCCCCTTAAAATTTTTCCCCTTTACAAATAAACTTTACACGGGTTTTTTGTTTAAAACCGGGATCGTTTTTTATTTTTTTTCAAAAACACAAAAACAACATGAATGGCAAACAATAGTACTGACTTCAAAGGAAAACAAGATATATGGCAACTCCCCTTTCATAGGAGAAATAGGAAACATATAACTTTAAACAGTTAGATAATGGATATTGCTAACAAGTTAAGGGGCCATATTTGTACCCATCCAAATGGGCAGGTAGGTGGGGAGATGCTTTTTCTCAAGGGCTGTACCTGTGGGGGGGTTTTTGACCCTTGGGAAATGTCGTCTTGCCACCTGCTGCTGGGACGAGGTCGATGGGTTTCCCCCCCATTGCAAGGCTCTGGCCTGGTTGGGGCTCGGGTTTTTCGGAAACCACACTGCCATTTCCCTTTGGGGGGGGTTGAAAGCATTCTTTGCATTCACTGCATCCGCGATTGCGGACATAACCCTGATACATTCCCTAAGCAGGGAGAGCAGCTCCCTGGTTTTTTGTCGCTGTGGTACTCTCATGCTGGAACTCCCTGGCACGCTTTTCCCTGTTGAGCTCCTGCTGCCCCCCGTATGAGATCCATGGTAGCTATGGTAGCAGGGGGAAGGTTCTCACTACGCCCCGCTGCAGTGGTCCTATGGCGCGACATGCGTAGTCTGGACCGGGGAGAAAAGGGCCCGGGCGGTAGTGCTGTGTGTCACCTCTGCTGTACCGTTGCTTGCCTACTGGGAGAGTGAAACCCAAAACCCGAAGTAGCATTGTACTGGTTAATGGGATGTGATTTTTGAAACGTAACACGACATTCTTGTGAGGGCCGCACAAAACTGCATCCCGGGGCAGCAGCAAAGCCAATCACATCTCTCATCATCCCATGTAACATCACCTCTCATGTCACATCTCACTGAGGATGACAGCCACAGCGAATCCTAACTTTAGGAAAAATGTTTTGCAGGGAGAAGGGAAGCAACGGGAACCCGTGCATGCAAACAATTATATTCTATTTTCCCATGGATCCTGTTTGGCTGGTAGACACCAGGCTTGACTGTTGTGCAAAAGGTCCACCGGGGAAGGTTCCTGTCCTTTTCCGGCCAACACCTCTAGTGCTATGGTGACAAGGTGTGGAGTAAGGGTGGTGGTTAAAAACTCACCTGTACCAGTGGTGCTGTCATTTTCCGCTCTAGATGTCCCGGGATGAACTGGCGTGTTGCTGGTGTCGTCCATGCCTGCATCGGGGGATAGGTTGCGAGGCGTGAAAGAAAAAGCCTCCGAGAATGCATTCTGCATGGCTCCCGGCGGCCCCCCTTCCGGGCCTTTTTCCCCCCCTTTTGACCTATGCACATTGATATCCAGCGGGAAAGGGGAACCGGGCACATCGGGCCCTTTGCATGCTCCCACACCGTTAGCATACCCAGAGACCCACAGGAATCCAAGAGTTCAGACAACTTGGCCGTTTTGGGGAGCAAAAGGGCTTGCTACCCAGTTAGTGAGTAAGTAGTGATGCAGGAATTGAAAGGTAGGTAGCATGCACATTGCAAAAGCATTCTTTTCACTTCATAGCAGCCATGCCCAAGGGCTATTGAGACCCAGGGAGATAAAGCGAAGCTTATACGTTTTTTTGCCACATTTAACAACCTGCCTTACCTGATGTCTCCGCATCAGGGGGGACCCCGGGGAATCCCCAAAAAGCCCCTGGCTATCGGGGCACCTCTGGAGCACAAAAAGGGAAAGGAATGGGGGGAAATTTTTCCATGCATAGATGATTTAAAGGGGATACAAAACCAAGATGAGGGTACCCCTTTTTAACATTCATCCTTCTGATGCTGCAGCCCCCTCCACTCCGTGATCCCCGTCCTCTGCAATCTGTAGGCTCGCGATGACCCTTGGTGGGTGTGCACCCGCGTCACCACCCAAAATTCGCGACAGCTCCTCGAAGTAAGGACAGGTAACCCGGGACGAGCCTGTCCTTTTTTTTGCGGGCGACCGCATGACGGTAGCCCCGCCGCATCCGTTTGGTTTTGGCGGAAATTCTTCCACTGTCCTTTTGTGCCCTCTTTTTTCCATTTCCCTGGCTATTTCTTAAAATTTTCGATATTCCGGTAGTTTTCCCCTGAAGATCCGCCTGGTACTTCTGTCCCCCCCACACTTCAAGGAGATCCTTTACCTCGGAGTGGCGCCACGCGACCCCCCTGCCTTTGCCCTGCTTCTCCTCGGGTTGACCTCTCCCTCTCCAGGGCTGGACACATTTCCCTGGCTTGCATTTTAGTCCCCAAGCCACCTTCAACAAAACTCTTCCGCAAAGTTTGGCTGACCCGGGGGTTGCAAATTCCCGAGTAATGGCTTCCTCCTTGTCCCCCCAGCGCAGTTTCTCCCGGCGACGCTTCGCACATGCGCAGCGGCCACCAGGACTTGGCGCCGCGGGACCCCCACAGGAAGGCGGTGGAACTGCAGCCTTCCTGTGGGCGTGTCGGGGCGGAAGGTAGGAGAGATTAGGAGAGTGGAGGAGCGTGAGAGTTTGTGGATTTTGGTTTTTAAGATACTTTTATTAGATAGATAGAGAGAGAGAGAGAGAAAGATAGATAGAAAATAGAGAGATAGATACATAGCTAGATAGCTAGATAGAGAGATAGAGATAGGAGTGTTAGAAAGGGGGGAGAGAGAGAGAAAAATGGAGCGTGAGGGTGCCCTCTGGGAAGATTTGAAACCAGGGAGATGCTGGCTATGGTCGAGTGGTGCGGAGGGGTCAATGTACTCCTCCGTGGTCAAATGCCCCCAACAGGGAGTACTCCGAGACCATAGCCGGGGGGTTGTACGGCAGGGGTTCGACCGGACGGCCGCGCAGATCAACTCCAAATTCAAGGCCATCAAGGCGGCGTTTACGAATGCATGGAACGCTTCAATGGCCACCCACCCCATGCAGCCAAGCCTCCCTACTTCCGCACCATGCTGCGGCTGTGGAAGTCTGCCGGGCGCCCCTCCTGGCGTGGCCGCAGAAAAAGGACGTGAGTACCCTTGACAACCATCCCCCTCCCAATGAACAAGTGATGGTCAATCAAACGGTGGGGGGTTCCTGGTCCCCCCCTTATGTGAGCACACACTGACAGCAGCATGTGCCACTTCCCTTCCCAGGGGCCCAAAGCCGTGCCACCAGGCGGAATGTTGATGTCCCCCGGGACCCCCGAGAGGGAAGGCAAGTGCAACACCTCCAGTTCTTATGAGATTCCCCGCCCTGCCCCGCGTATGCCAGCACGTGGGGAACTGGTGTGTTCTACGAGAGCTCTGCCCGCTGTTTTGCAAAGGTTAGAGCTTTGCTTTTTCCTGTTTCTCCAGAGCCTGAAACAATCGTGCTGGGGGACAGCTGGGCCCTGGGGAGGAAAGTGGCCGCGAAGGCGCAGGGGAAGATATAGGTAAAACCTGTGCAACAGCTTTGGCGTGAAAACTTTATTCACAGCTAGGAAGTTGATCTGTTTCCGCGGCAACATTTTTTCCCCCTTGCTTCTATTTCAGCCACAGGTGCACAAGCAAGAGCCCCGCTGGTCCCTCCCCCGGGCACGGGGACCCCGGTGATTGACATGCCAGGGGAAGAGGAGCCAGCAGCTGACGGTACAGTAACCACCTATGTGGGAGAAAATGTGGAGGGTTAGATGCACAATTGCTGACAGGGATGTTGAACAGTTTCCTTCCTTTCGCAGCTGGCACACTGTCCCAGCAAAGGGGCGAGAGGGACACTTTCCTGGCGCATCCTCACACACAGCTGGCAAGTATAAAAAAATCACTCCGCGGAAGGTGGCACAATTTGGGGGGCCCCCTCCCAAAGGGGTGCCTTTGGGCCCCCAATGTACCTTTTCTTTTCCCGGTCCATCCCCCAGGACCTGAGGTCCATCGCGGACTCCTTAATGGCGGGGATGACCACGCTGGAAAAGAAAATGGCTGAGATGTGAATTTGCAACACGGGTGGCCATGATGGAAGGTTGGCTACGGTGCTTTCACCAAGCGTGTCAGCACGGCGTCCCAATATCTACTCTCCCTCCAACAGACGAGTCCGCACAGAGAAGCCTTACGGAGGTGTCAGCCGCCCTAGAAAATTCATATGCGGACATAAGGAGGGAACTGAGGGAGATGGACAGCTGAGGAGGGGCAACCTCCTATGATGTTTTTTAAACCCTTTTTTTCCTTTTTTTCTTATGTTATGTTGGGTTAGTTATAATATCTAGTAATTTAATAAAACATATTTTTCTAAACTATCCTGTGACTTGTTTTCAATGGTTGCATGTAACCCCTTTACCCTTGGAAGCAGTCAGTTCAACCTGGATCCACCTGCCATGGCAAGGCAGGTGTGCAAAGCACTTGAAGATTGTGTGAACAGGCCCCAAATCCCATGCCAAACCTGGATGCTAAGCAGGGTGCATTGGGGGTTTAACCCGGAAAAGGGAGTCCACCACTTTTTAAATCCATGGTTTGAAGGAGTGCGCATACAGCTTATGGCCTATACCTGCTAGTACTTGAAGCAACTGCATCTTTTGACAGAGAAGCCAGGTAACCAGTTCGAGCTGCAGGTATTTTGGAGAACTGGATGGAGGTTTTTCGCCACGGAGTGTTCCTTGTCTTATCCCTCTGTCCGCCTCGACGGACGGGCCACCGGGGGGTCCCCCTCCCCAAAGGGAAAAAGTTGGTTTTGGGGAGGCTGGTCATCTTTCTGCCGGAGCACCCTCCTCCCCTCCCGTGGGGGGGCGTCCCCGTTGTGGCCCCCACCAACCCCCCACCAATCCCGGTTTTAGTTTCCCTTGGAGCAAGGGATGTCAGTCGGGTCACACTCTCTCGGCCTCAAGTGACACCAACTGCAAATCAATCACGCCGTTCAGGGGGGGAACTGGTTGGGCTGAATGCCTGGGGTTTGAAGCCCCCCCCGCTAGCCACCCCTCCACACTCATTTCGGTCCATTCTGCCCAATGCAGGACTGGCCCCCCGCCCCGTTTTCCCTCATGTTCTGGGCAGCATTTCCGGGGGCAGGGGCCGGGTCCCCCCGGCCTTTTTTAAAGTGGGAAGGGGACTTTTCCCTGGCCCCCCTTGCCCCCCGGGTCACACATTCAGCGCTTTGTGGCGGGTTGCGGAAAAAGACGGTATTAGGGGGGCTTTTTTTAAAAAAACCCCCCCAAAATGCCGCCGGGGGAAAATCCACAGCCCCCTGAAGCCCCGGCCCCCACTGAAACTCCAGGTGGCTGTGGATCTTTTCCCCTTTCATCCGCGGTAGCAATGGGGGGGGGGGGTTTTTAAAGAAATAATCCCAATTTGCCAAACCTGCCCAAATTTATATCCCCGCAGCGCTTCTTCAAAGTGAAGGCGCCATTACTCCGAGGCTTCCCCCGGGACCCCTTGGTGGCCACCATGCTGCCCTGTCCGTTCAGCGCCCTCTTCCCGGGCGCCGGAGGGCCCCCCCCGCCGCCGCCGCCGCGGCCCCCCCTTTCCCCCCGGCTCACACATGCAGCGGTTTTGTGGTGGGTTCGAAATGGCGGTGTCACTAAAGGGGAAATTCCCAAGAAATTCCCCCCCCACCCCCACCCCCACCCCCGGGTAGGCCACTCCAGATGAAGGCAATAAATCCACAGTCCCCCTGAAGCTCCCAAAATCCCCACAGAAACATCAAAAGGCGATTTTAAGATGGACTGTAAATAAATAATTCCAATTTAGCGGGATCTGCAATGCTTTTTTTTTTTCCTGCTGTGGGCTCTCGCTGGCCAAAAAATTAAAAAAAGGCGCCGTTCGGCTCTTTGTGGGGCGGGCCAACCACCGAAGCTGTCCACGCCCACGGCCCGTCCCCCGTTCATCTCAGGGGCGAATTTGCCGGGTTTTGCGCTTCCACACCCAAATAGCAAGAAAGTAAATTTCGCGGATGGGGGAAAAGAAACACTTTTTTTTCCCGGGTTTTTTAAAAACAAGGGGCAAGCACAGTTGGAGACGTTTCTGAACGGATTGACGTGTGGAACTTGGAAATTAAAGACGACTCAGCGCACTTTGGTTGGAAGGGCCCCGTCAAATATCGTGCTACACTGCGCTAAAACGTTTTATTACCCCCCTGTGGAAAGGGCCAAAGTCATGGAGGTCTACGTTCCTTTAGAACCCTAAAGGATCAAAAAAAAAAAAGCCCCATGTTAGGAGCAGTTTATCTCAGAATATTGAAAGCCAAGGACAAATTGTGGTGTAAGGTCAGTCCATTGTCATAGTGTGGCAAGAGCACTGGGGAGATCCACTGGGGAGATCCCGATACAAAAAACTTTCTGTAAAGGTGACCTTGTGCCCTCAAATCTTTTTTCTGCCTAACCTTCCTCACAGGCTTGTTCTGAATATAAAAGGAGGGAGGGCTTTATATGTCATCCTGGCCTGTTTTGAAGAATGGTTGCCCTGTTTTTTAAATCCTACTGTTCTCAAAATTTGGGCTGTAAGGGTCCCTGGGGAAAAACCTGCCTCTTTTGCCTCACATGCACTGATGATTCTAATATCCCGTGTAAATAGAACACCCGAAGTTTGGGCAAGAATAAAGGGGAATTTGGAACAGTCAGTGTGATGCAGTGGTTTGAGTGTTGGACTAGGGCTGGAGACCAGGGTTCAAATTCCCCAAACTGCCATGGAACCCACTAGGTGACCTTGGGCAAGTTCCACTCTCTCAGCCTCGAGGAAAGCAAAACCAAATACCCTCTAACGAGCGCCTCTGAACAAACTTTGCTCAGAAAACCCTCTGATAAGTTCACCCAAAGGGTCACCGTAAGTCAGAAACTACTTGGAAGGCAAACATCTACAACAACAAAAAAAGGGGGAAAGTTAGCCATTGGTATTTCCCTCTTTAAAATTGCAGAGCAGGGCAAACTAGCTATCCATCCCTCAGGGCATCTTGGCCCAATTTCCCCTCCAATTTCTTTCTTAAAACAGAGAACCCAGGAATCCTAGTCACTCTGCCCCGCTAAATGAACTCATGGGTTTTCCCCCTTTTTTGTAAATCCTTTCCCGTCACATGCAAACACCTTTTCCCCCCCATGTGCAGGCTTGACCCTCTTCCCCTTGCCTCTTTCTCTCTCCTTCCTTCCTTCCAGATGTGGGGGAGAAGGGAGGCCAGCTGTCCGTAGGGCAGAAGCAGCGCCTGGCCATTGCCCGGGCTCTGATCCGGAAGCCAAAGGTCTTGGTGCTGGATGAAGCCACAAGTGCCCTGGATGTGGACAGTGAAGCTGCGGTGAGTTGGTAGCCGGGTGGAGGGGCAGCAATTGAACCCCAGCAAGGCTGAGGATGGGTCAGACCGAAAGCATTACCCCGGACTCCCTAAAGACTTAAAAATTGCACTCATAAGGATACTTAAAAAAAATATCCAGTTTAATGTGTAAGCCACCTAGAGTCACAGTTTTCAGGAAAAGGTAAAGGATGGATAAAGTTAATAATATTTTGCCTTTTTTAGCCATGCTGTAACCTGCCTTGAGTCCCATGATGGCAGGAAGGTGAGATATAGTGATGACAATGATAATAATGGCTGGAATCCTGCTGGGTACTTACAGTTGCGTGACCACCATTGGTAGCTGGCTACATCATGAATCTGACCTGACCCCCCCCCCGATCTCCACTTAACAGGAAGCAGCTACTGCCGTCATTGGGGGTCCCTTTCCTTTTCACTTGGGAAGCTCCTGACTGCCCTTCCTGCCCCCCCAGAGCAATATCTGGCCATTTCCACACTAGACTGTTATAGTGCTATTATTCCAGTGGAATTCTGGGGTGCTTAAAGTAGAATCACAGCTCTATAATAAGGCAGTGTGAAAGGGCCCCGAGAGGCTTCCAGGCATTTTACCTGGGAGGGCATAGAAAAAGCATGGTTGGAAGGACTTTGGAATGGTTGAAGGCCACAAGAACTACATTCCCATTTGACGTGGATTATATACACCATCCCACAAATATGGCCGTACAGAATTGTCACAAAGAGTACAAAATATGTGAATGGCTTTGAGGACGTTGCAAGCTGTGTCTAAACACTAGGTGAGCTGGTTACTTTTCCATATGTGGTGGAAGAGGATCTTTGCATGGGAAAGGAAAAGAAACATGGGAAGTTCTGCAGCGACTTACCAACACATTTTGTCCCCAGAGATCCGGCAATCAGTGCTAAGCTGCCATGGCTGGACAGTGCTGGTGATTGCTCATCAGATGCAGATGGTGGAAAATGCGCACAAAATTGTGGTGTTGGAAGGTGGGACGATTGTCGAGGATGGGGCTTCTCACTCCAAACTTATGGCCCAGAGAGGGCCCTACTATAGGCTGGTCCAGAGGAGCTCAACAGAGTGCTTTGGAGTGGAATCGTAGAGCTGGAAGAGACCACAAGGGCCATTGAGTCCAACCCCCTGCCATGCAGGAATATACAGTTAAAGCATTCCTGAGAAATGGCCGTCCAGCCTCTGTTTAAAAACCTCCAAAGAAGGAGACTCCACCACACTCCAAGGCAGCGTATTCCATGGTTGAACTGCTCGTACCATCAGAAAGTTCTTCCTAATGTTTACATGGATTCTTTTCTTCTGAAGTTTGAAGCCATTGTTCCATATCCTAGTCTCTTGAGCAGCAGAAAACAGGCTTTTTCCATCTTCCATATGATATTCCTTCAAAAGATAGTGTGGGGGAGTTGGATACTTTGGGGCCAAATAATTTGGGATGCCAAGGATGTGTTTGATAAGAAACCGGATATTGAACAGACTCTCCTAAAGGGAGAACATGGACTCCATACGAATCAGAAGACATTGTATAGAGGATTTAGATGGGCTTATTTAGGATTTATGTTCTTACTTCTAAAATAATGTCAAGAGGACATAAAAGTCCTATGGAGCAACTGAAATACTGATTTTCAGAAATGGACGAGTTGTTTAGATAATCCCTGTAAGCTCTATCTTTAAAAGTCTGTTGCAGACAGACTTCATATTTTGGAAGGCCCAAATGCCCTATTTGAAGCTTGAGTGCCTTTGCATCTCCAGTGCAGTCTTGCACCTGTCTACCCAGGAGTAAGTTCCATTGCTTTTAATAGATTTTACACCTACATAAATTATTTCCTTTCCTGTATCTTTCCTTGTGTAAATTCCTTGCCCCAACTTTTCAATATTTCTGTTGTCTTGAATGGTTAAATCAGGGTCGGATGAATTTCAGGGTCTGGGAGCTGCATACATTCATATGCGTGCATACTTACGTACACACACCCCAGACCATAGAAGGCCATAGTCCCACGGTAGCTTGAAACCTCCAAAGCAGCTTTTCTAAAATGGGAAAATACTGCTTGTGCCTTCGAGATGCTGTGGGGGAGCAATTTCCTTGGGGGTGGGCAGGGGACCCTTAGGCCCGCAATAGGCCTTTTTTCAAAACCAGAAATCATACAATCATAGAGTTGGAAGAGAGCACAGGGGTCATCCAGTCCAACCCCCTGCTATGCAGGAACACAAATCTAAGCATTCCCAACAGATGGCCACCCAGCCTCTACTTAAAAACCTCCAAAGAAGGACACTCCACCACATTCCAAGGCACCATATTTCACGGCTGGACAACTCTGACTGCCAGGAAGTTCTTCCTGAGGTTCAGGTGGAATCTCCTTTCTGGCAGCTTGAATTCATTGCTCCTTGTCCTGGTCTCTGGAACAGCAGAAAACAAGCCCTCTCCCTCCCCTATATGGCATCCCTTCAGATATTTAAACCTGGCTATCAGGTCCCTGTGATAATGGGGCTTCCCATTATCTAGGCTTAGCAAAGGGAGATACTTCCCTCTCCAGGTAAACCAAGGGTTAATGAGGTGTTGGGATTAGATTACATTTTAGTGTGGGTCAGCATCATAGGTCACAGGGTGAGAACTGACCAACCGCAAGGGAAGAGGTGGGCATCTTGGAGATGCTTCAAGATGCTTCCAGGGAGAAAATATAAAACTTCTGGGAGGCCATGTGGAGAGAGAAGAACAAAGAGAGGGAACAGAGGGACATCCGAGAGATGGGAACCGTGCTAGTAGCAGGCTGCAGGCTCTAGGCCTCGCCTCCTAGCCACATCTTTCTCGTCGACCATCTAAGCCTATAACCTAATTGTGAGTAACTAGAAATAAGTAGTTAGTCGCATTAGGGCTGTTTATTATTTTGGAAGTTGGCTGATCTTAAGAATGTATCTGTGCTTTTGTATCTGTTTTTGTAACTACTTGTAACTTAAGCGTGCCTGGGAGGGGGGAGCCTCTCAAGTGTGACATTGTCTTGTTTATTTGCATGCCTTGAATAAATACTTTCTGTAAAACCTCTGTTTCTCTCCATTCCCACACCAGTCTTTGGCACACGCTAGATAGGACTTCTCTCACTCAGAAGGGGGGAGGTGAGAGGGAAAGAAGGGTCCTTAGCATAGAGATTAGTAATCCACTGAACAGGCTCCCGCTGTACTGTTCAGTTGAATTCATAATTCAGCGGGTGGTGGCAGCAAGAATTAAAAACGCTGGGGAAACTACCAGCCTTTTTCAAGCATGAGAGTCAACCTTGGCAGGCTGGCAATAACCCCAGTATGACGCTGGAATTCCCATTCCAGTATGACAGTCCCCTCTTAGCCTTCTCTTCTGCAGACTAAACTTACCCAGCTCCCTAAGCTGACCTCATAGGGCTTCATGGCTTCCAGACCCTTCACCATTTTGCTTGCCCTCCTCTGGACACGTTCCAGCTTGTCAATATCCTTCTTGACTTGAGATGCCCAGAACTGGACACAGTATTCCAGATGAGGCCTAACCAATGCAGAATAGAGTGGTACCATTATCTCCCTCGATCTAGACAGCATACTGCTATTGCGGAAATCAAGAATCGCATTGG
Source organism: Iguana delicatissima (assembly GCA_948472985.1). NCBI lineage: Eukaryota > Metazoa > Chordata > Lepidosauria > Squamata > Iguanidae > Iguana > Iguana delicatissima. The sequence continues at coordinate 150,298 of CAOKZL010000977.1, forward strand.
CTTTCTTGGCTGCCGCATCGCACTGCTGACTCATGTTCAGCTTGTGATCTACCAAGACTCCTAGATCTCTTTCACATGTACTGCTATCCAGCCACGTGTCCCCCATCCTATATTTGTGCATTTAATTTTTTCTGCCTAAGTGTAGACCTTACATTTCTCTCTGTTGAAATTCATTTTGTTCGCTTTGGCCCAGCTCTGCAATCTTTCAAGATCATTTTGAATTTTGATCCTGTCCTCTGGGCTATTAGCAACACCTCCCAATTTGGTGTCATCTGCAAATTTGATCAGCATGCCCTCTATTCCTTCATCCAAGTCACTGATGAAGATGTTGAATAGCACTGGGCCCAGGACAGAACCCTGCAGCACCCCACTGGTCACTTCTCTCCAGGATGAAAAGCAGCTGTTGGTGAGCACCCCTTGGGTTCGGTCGGTCAAATGAAATGTCTGAAAGTCATTTCTTGTTTTGAAAATAGGCCCTTCGGTGCCTAAAACAGATTGGAGATAAGCAAAAATACAGAGAATGGGAAAGACTACATGCATTTTGGGAAATAAAGTTGGCCATTTTGGATACAAAAGCCTTCATTTTCTTTCGCAAAATATTTCAGGTGAGGGTGGAGGGGCCTTTTGACATCCAAATAAGCCTGTGGGCCCCACTTTGCCCATCCTTGGATTACGTCCTGTTAAGTATAATACTGTCAGAGGCTGCTTGGCTTCCTGCTCTTGATTTTCCAGGCTTGTGGAAGCAGGGAAAAAAAATGTTATTTTGTAAAATAAAGTGAGGGTGACTATCCTATAATTTCTGAAATCTTTCTGTTTTGAAGTTACTGAGTGGTGGTTCCATGACACAATTAATATATTCTTGTATCACCCACTCGCACACACACACACACACAAATATCCAGTGGTTCAAGATTGAAGTTAATTAATTAATTAATGAGCAACTGTTCTGCTGCAAGTGGACAAGCAGAGGAAATGGCACAATTAGTCTCCTTTAGCCAAGCTGTGCCCAAGTGAGCAGGAAGCAACTAACCAAGGGGAAAGAAGACAGTTTACTTTTTTAAAAGGCAAGATGGAAACTATCATATAAAGGCACAGTTGCACATGGACATTTTGTATGAACTATTTTTAACTGGTTTGTCTCTCCAGTTTTATTATAGTGATTTCATTGAACTGATTTACATTTGATTCAGCTCAGTAAAATGCGCCCATCCTTCTGAAAGACTCTTTCGGTTAATTTTTGGTAGATACTTTTACAACAGAGTTGAGCAACTGCAGCAGGATGCTCTGAAGCCACAAATAATAAACTTTGGCCATCATGCAGCTCTTAAAAGCGGAAGGCGTTTGCTCCCAGGCCTCCTTATACCTCAGAACCTTTCACCTGCTTTCACCCCCTCAAACTATCCCAATTAATTCTCCATCATCTGTGACAAAGTTGCTTTGAATGCAAGTCCAACTTGATGGTGGGCTGCTGGGCACCAGGAGTCATGCCTTAATAGTGAAACCGAAGCCAGTGGTCTGCGTGGGAGGGGCTCATGGATGAAAGCAATTATATTTAGAGCAAGAGATTCTGTTTGAAACAGAGCCTTCAGTGAGATCTTGGCCAGGCTGTGCGTAAGCAGCCAAGGAAAAGCTACAGCGAACCGTTGTCTAAGGCTGGGAGTTACTGGGATTGACTGTCAGAAATCTGAACTGGTTAATATAGCAACACGAACCTTAATAAAATACTTTATTTGTAACGTTATTGCAATAAAAGATACAGTTCATTTTAAAAGTACTGTCTTGGCCTGTGTTATCCAAAGTCATTGGTAACTAGGGATGGGCCAACTTTGGTTAGACCTCATCTTGAATACTGTGTCTAGTTCTGGGCACCCCAATTCAAGAAGGACATGGTCAAGCTGGAGCAAGTCCAGAGGAGGGTGACCAAAATGGTGAGGGGCCTGGAAGCCATGCCCTATGAGGATAGACTTAGAGAGCTGGGTATGTTTAGTCTTCAGAAGAGAAGGTTAAGAGGGGACATGATAGCCATGTTTAAATATCTGAAGGGATACCACGTAGAGGAAGGAGAGGGCTTGTTTTCTGCTGTTCCAGAGACCAGGACAAGGCGCAGTGGATTCAAGCTACAGGAAAGAGATTCCATCTGAACCTCAGGAAGAACTTCCTGACAGTCAGGGCTGTTCGGCAGTGGAATAGGCTGCCTGGGAGTATAGTGGAGCCTCCTTCTTTGGAGGTTTTTAAGCAGAGGCTGGACGGCCATCTGTCGGGAGTGCTTTGAGGGTGTTGCTCCATGGCAGGGGGTTGGACTGGATGGCCCCTGGGGTCCCTTCCAACTCTACATTTCTATCATTCTAAGGGAAAAAAATGATTACACACAAAATGACTATCAACACAAACATCACACTTGAGGTATAAAACATCCCTTATCTGGTGTTCTGTACTTTGGATTCAACTTTTTATGCATAATAACAATAGCCCTATTACAGCGCAATTATTCCACTTTCTACCTCCTGTGGAATTCTGGGACCTGCAGTTTCCTGAGGCCAAAGAGCTCTCCAGCTGAGAAGTCTAAGGGCACACCCCCGTCCCTGAACCGCAAACCCCAGGATTCCACAGGATGTTGGAAGTGGGACAATAGCGCTATAACAGTCTGCTGCGGAAACGGCCGAAGAGAAAAGGAAACCACCTCGAGGCTCTCCTGGGTCTCCCACGGACGGGGTGAGGGGAGAGGCCGCGGGTACCCTCGTGGTGCCTCTGCGTTCCAGAAAACGGCAGACGTGCCTGTTTCCAGGCTTCGGGGGGGGCCGTGCCAATTCTGAAGGGCGACCCCCCAGCTCTACTCACCGAGGCCGCTCCCCAGCAGGGAGGCAGCCACCCCCAGGAGCAAGAGGGGACCCCCGGGCGGCCCCATCTCGCCCCCAAGCCCCGCTTCCGCTCGCCTCAGCTTCGACCGCTACGCCACACGTCCGCCATCTCCCGTCTTCGACCTCAGCGCTGAGGGGGCTCCAGCAGGAGGGGAATCTGGAATCACGGCCCAGGATTGGTCGGGGACGAAGGTATCCCACCAATAGGAAAACAAAAAAGGAGTCGGGTGTCGTCATCTGCTGCTGGGGAGAGTGGGGAGTCCCCAGGCTCAGAGTTCCGCCAAGGGGAGGCTGTCCGGGAGGCCCCTCCGGGGAGGTGGTTGTTGCGCATCAAAAGTGCGTCCAGGACGGAGGCGGACGGGGAGGGTCTGCCGGGCAGTCCGCCAGGTTTGGGCTGCCACTGCTCAGAGCTTGGTATGTGAGAACCGGGGCAAGGGGGGGCAGTTGAGTTAGAAATGCAAGAGCCGCCTGAAATATCTCTTTAAAACTTTCGGGAGGGTCCCCACTTCCGCGCTGGACTGTTATAGCGCTATTATTCCACTTGCCACATCCTGTGGAATCCTGGGGTTTGCAGTTTAGGCCCCTCCCTAAACTGCAAACCCCAGGATTCCATAGGATGTTGAAAGTGGAATCATAGCGCTATAACAGTCTAGTGCGGAAATGGCCTCTGGTTGGTAAATGGCACACACACCTCAGACCAAAAAAAAAGAGGAAAAAGCCTTAAATGGCTTTAATCGTCTCAAAGTTCTGCAGGGAATGTACCCCGGAACAAGGAAAAGCCGGGGTGGGGGCTCGAGTTCCCCTAGACTAGGATGAAGGAGGCTGAAAGCCTTCTTGTTGCGAACAAAGACTGGAATCAGCACACCGATCTTAATTATGTTCGTGGCTACATGTTCTCAAAGTTTAAAGAAGTTCCTTTTTTGAAATACAACTCACAGAATGCCAAAGCCAGCACAGTCCCTCTACTCCAAAAATGGAACTTTCCCAAACTCTAGAACTGCCTGTGGAGGGAGGGAGATGAATAGTACCTTCAAGCTTTACCTTGAGAAACAATCCTGTTTTTTAAGGCACAAAGAAATCCCTGAAAAGACAAGCAGGGAGGGAAGAAAGGAAGGTCCACCAACTACAGCTCTCTAAACCCCACCCACCAAAAAGGAAGTACATTTGCCAATAAGAACAATTGTGTCATGAGCCACTTCCGCACTAGCCTGTTGCAGCGCCACAATTCCACTTTCAACATCCTCTGGAATCCTGGGGTTTGCAGTTTCAGGAGGGGCCATCCGGCCCCTCCCGAAACTGCAAACCCCAGGATTCCAGAGGATGTTGAAAGTGGAATCGTCATGCTGTAACAGGCTAGTGCAGAAATGGCCACGGTGTCTCCTGATTATGTCTCTTGCAAACCAGCTGATCAAGGCAGAAGAAAAGAAATTGCCCCAGATGTTCCACACTATGCTGGCTGGGGGGTTCTGGGAGCTGCAGTCCAAATTCATTTCTTCAAGATCTATTTAAATAATAACACATCCATGAAGGCATAGTCTTTTGTGGAATAAAGCCGAACCAGATACACGTAAGCATTATGTTAAGCCAGGTGCATGCACATGTGTGTTCCTACAAGTTGCCTGTCAACTTACATGGCGACCCCATGAATCTTTCAGGGTTTTCTAAAGCAAGGAGGTCGTTTTACCAGTTCCTTCCTCTAAAATGCAGTCATCCCTCCACATTCACTAGGGTTAGGGGCACAGGACTCCTGTGAAAGTAGAAAAATCATGAATAACTCTAGGCCCTCCCAAACCATATTTAGCACACAAAAAAGTACGAGCGCCGTATTCCACCTACCGTGGATCCCTTTGAGGCGTCAGGGTTCCTTCACAAGGCAGAAGTGGGGGGCTGGTGGGGCTTACGGCCACTGCCACTGCTGCCCCACACCAGTTTTAAGGACTTACAAGCCTCCTTTGCAGTTTCTCAGTCTCATGAGGCTTGCAGTCCCTGTTAAAAAGGGCATAGGGAGGCAGCAGAGGTGACAGCAAATACTCTGTGAATAATCAAATCCACAAAAGTGAGACCCGCAAATGTGGAGGGCTGCACACCCTACAGCACCTGGTGTTCCTTGGAGGTACCTCTAGATTTGCAAAAAGTATACTGGGGCTTCTTCACACCACTTTGCTTTGTTTTTGCTGGTGCCTCCAGAGACCAAAAAACAGAAAGGGTAGGAGGTTTCTTGTAAAGTCAATCCACGCTCAACCTCACAAGAGGCCGTTCCCACCAAGGGGCTGGTGGAGAGAGTACTCTGTGAGAATGAAACTATGTTTATATTAAAACTGGCAGCACTTTTATCCCACGTTAACTGCCTCATGGCTCCAAGCCTATGGGATCTGGGATACGTAGTCTGGAGGCAGACTTGCAATTCATTGCTACTTTAGATTGCTCTAGTGGTATACTTCCAAGGTGTACCATAAAGCTCTAGAAGAGAGAATTCAAAAGATACTTCACCAAATGATAGATCCCAAGATCTCCTTGGACAGTTGAATTGGTATCTAGCCCTAACCAGGTTAGGCAAGGATATTTGAAAAATGGATTCTTCCCCTATGAGCCTGCCCCAAATTTCAGTGGAGCTTCTTTGCATCTCCCACCACCTTGTGAGGCCAGGCTGGTAGGTCCACATGATAGGGTCTCCTCAGTTGCAGAACCCCGACTCTAGAGGTCCCTCTCAAGAGAAGTCAGGCTAGCTCCATTGTTTCTGAGTTTCCAGTAAGATGCTAAAACTGTTGTCGTTTCACTGAAGCAAGGGTAGCTGCTTTGGCTGTTTTGTCTATTTTGCCATAAAGAAGTCTTGTTTTAAATGCTTTTAATCTGTTCCACATTGCCCCAGAGGCACTGGTGGCCTCAGAGACAACAGGGAAGAGTTACCACGTCAAATACAGGACGGAGCTCTTGTACCTTTAACAGTTGTGCAAAAGAAGGAATTTCAGCAAGTACTACTTAATACCTTCTTTTACAATTAAAGGTACAGGAGGCCTGTCCATTATTTGATCTGACAATCCCGATGACATTTAACATAGGCATATCGGCAGGATGAAACCCCCGCAGCCTAATAGACACATTTTTTAGGGGACAGAGACACCCTCCCATATACCTGATATATGGTGACCCTATCATCAGTGACGTATCTAAGCTCAGCAACACCTAAGGCAAGTGTGGAATTTGCACCCCTAGGTGTTGCTGCTGCCGCCATCTCCACACCTGGCCAGGAAGGACTCTGATGGGGGCGGTGGGGGCAGGCATGGGGGGGCAGCGGAGGGGGGCAGGGAGCATAGGAGGGGCAATGGGCAGGTGTGGGGGGGTAGGTAGGAGGGTGCCTCCGGGCATTGGTGACCAGGGCACATACCCCAGTTGCCCCACCCCAGATATGCCTCTGCCTATCATGGGGTTTTCTTGGCAGAATTTGTTCAGAAGGGGTTTGCTTTTGCTTTCCCCTGAGACTGAAAGGTTGTGACTTGCCTAAGGTCACCCACTGCATGACTCAATGGGGATTTGAACCCTGGTCTCCCAATGTCCTAGTGCAAATCTCGAACCACTACACCATGCTGGCACTCCTGCCATACACACACACACACAGTTTAGTTTTATTTCTCAGTGACTGCATGAACATGAGACAGTTGGGTTTGTTGCTGTGGACCTTCAAGTCATTTTTGCCTTATGGCAACCCGAAGGCAAAGCTATCGTATCTTTAAAATGGCATCTCTGCCTTCTGTCCTGGTACATGTCAAAGCGTGCTTCTTTAGATCAGTAGGTTCTCTCGGAACTCCCAAAACCGAACATTAAGACACTTCCTCCTATTTTCAAGATCTTTGATCTTATTATTTAAAAAAGTGCTGTATTCTGTCATCATGTAAAGTGCTTGTTTGGAGAAAGTACTTTTTTGCATCTCCAGGTTCCAGCACTGAGGACCAATCTTTCTGGAAGTACTTAGCTAAGTTCTTTCTTGTTTTTTTTTAACAATTTAATTTTTTTAAAATAATTCCCAGAAAAACAGATCGGCAGTTGGAATCCAGTGTACCATTCTCATCTTCTACTGCGTATTTGGGTTCTTTTGTCAAAGGTTGAAAGCCCATTATGGAGTGATCCACAGTTCTCGTAGTCCCAAGCATCTGAAACTTCTGTTCTAAATTTTTTCCTGCATTATGTTCCATTTCAGCTTTAGAAAATTGTGAGGCTTTGACTGGCTCAGTCTCTATGTGTCTGCTATGTTCGATTGTCAGCCATGCCCTCCTGAACTTATCTTTTTGAAAAGAGATGAAAAGCCCAGCTGCAAATGTGTCTTAAGAGTGTTATTCCTCCAAAAAAGCAAATCACCACAGATGCAGTTCTCTGTACTTGAAAAAATTTCTCAAAATCTGTACAGGTGACAGCCAGTGAAAAACACTGAAGAAATCTTCAAAGGGCACAGCAGGCTTCAGTGCACTCTTCCTCCTTCTCTCTCATGGCAGATCTGCCAGTTATGCTAGGGAGCGAAAAACAGGGAAATGCTTTAGAATGAGGACAAGATAGTGAGACCTGAAGAATGTGATCTGACTGAAGATGAGGTGTGGAAGAGGGGCCTCAAGTGTCTGCTGGAAAGCTTTGTGAGCAGAGGAGGGAGGGGGGATGTCCTTCACAGATCAGAACAGGAAAAAGCGACTTCCGGTCGCATGGCAGTCATGAATGACAGCCTGGAGTGATCGTCCGGCTCTAAGTTGCCACCCAGCATGGATCAAGCAGCTTGAATTATCTATCCCGGTCATCGTGCCCCCCCTCATAAAGGGGGCCTAGAAAGCATTCGAAGGGGGTCCGATTTCGATCTCCTAGCTCCTGTTGGGAACTCCCAGCAAGAGCGAATGAAAATCAGAGCACAAGGGCCAAAGAGCCTACCATGACCATGCCGTTGTCGCCAACAGATCAGCACAAGTGCCGCCACCAACTTTTAATAAATTTGAAACTTCAGTAAAGCTATTTATGTAAGAAATTCCATCTAGGACTGGAACCATTAAAGAATTCAACAGTAAAGTTCCTGATGACAATTTGCAGGAATGGACTACCAGAAGTAAGTTAACCTTCTGCTTCTTTATTGATTTTATTTTTTTTTCCTTCTCACTATAAGAAGATAAACTAGATGGACTCTATTTTCAAGAACTTTTATAATTAATCAATGATCAATAAATAACTATTAATAACAACTGATTAAAATTAAGAAAGAACTGTATACCTATAGCTTGTGGAGAACTACAACTTGTTTAGGCTGTAATCTTCACGCCGGTTCACTGTTCACTGTACTCTGATCAGAGCCATGTTGGGAATGTTCCAAGCAAGAAATTGCTGCAAAACATCGTAAAACACCATAATGGAAGAAGGCTGAAGATGAAAACAGAAGATGGCAACTGGGCGGACAGAGAGACAAGAATGGTGAGGGTAAAACCTTTTGTGGAATTTTGTGGAATTCACTTTAGACTTAGGGCAAAAAATTATAAAGACTAGCGACAGACAATAAATAGACATTTAATAAAGACTTAACAGAATTAAGTACACCAATTAATTTATGTCTTTAAATTGATGCTGACAAATAACTACAAACTTGGAAGAGTTTCTTCGGGAATATAGAGATTTCTCGTTGCCAATGGATTGTTTCAACTTAGTCCACAGGAACACAAATTAATACAATTTGAGTTGAAATTTATTTTGAAGAAATTGAATTAATTAGAATACTTAAATATCCTTCAATGGAAACTGATTGATCAATTGATTGACTGACTGACTGACGGACTTTTACACCATATATAGTATGAACTGGACTTTCTAATTCTCCTTCTTCCTACTTTTTGAAGAAACTACCTGAAATAAAGCTGACCCCAACTACTGGATTTTTGTTGTTTATTTCCCTTTCTGTTTCTTTTTCCTTCTTCTGAAATAGAACCAACTACTTTTTCTATTTTCTTTACTTTCTCTGGTGTTTCCTTGATATAACTCCTTCATCTCATTTAATTAATTAATTAATTAAGAATTAAAAATAAACTATTTAGCACATAGATTGTATTGGTTACTATAAATAAGTTAATTAATATTTTATTGAATATTTATATATCAATTTATTACATAAAATTAAGGATCAGAATTAATTACGATTAACTAATAGGGGAATTTCATTGAGTTTGGAGCAAAGGGTAGCTTCCAATTTTAATTTTTTAAGTAATACTAACTGGCTTATCAAGGAACCAAAAAATAAGATTTGAAGAAGTGAAATGAATTGAATGGTTTGAAGAGCTTGAAGGAATTGAAGTGACTGAACTGGTTTTGTACTTGAACTAATTTGAACTGATTTAGTATTTAATATGTGAATGAACTGATCTCAAAGAATTGATATGAACTGAACTGAACCTCTAATTTCTATTATATGTGTGTGTGTGTGTGTGTGTATATATCTATCTATAAAATATAGTTACATACATAGCATTTGTTTAGGTTACGTAAGTGTGTCTCTTTAGGTAACTTCTTATTTGATTAACACAGACTTTTTTTAAAAAGAAATTGAATGGTCTGGTCAAAATTAGTTCTGTATTTTTGTGAATCTAAATTGCACTTTTGAAAAAAATCAATAAAATTATGGACCCACGCACCAGGAAAGGTGCAGCAGAGCAGCTGCAGGAACATCCACTCTACCCAGAAGACCATCCATAGACACACCACTTAAACCAACAGATTTGATGATGTAAATGCTTAAAGAATTTAGAGTTTTCAAAGATGAAATTAGGCAAGAACTGAAAGAAACTTGTGCAGAGATAGGAATTGACATGAAAAAAGAACTGGATGTTCTTGGGAAAAAATGGACAATAAAGATATCACAAAATTAAAGTTAGAAACTAAAACTTTAAGGGAAAAAACACACCAACTTGAAGAATCAGCTGAAACATTACAAAGAAATCAAGAAGAACCCCCCAACTAGATAATCAAGAAATATTCATGGAATGTTAAAGGCTTGAATTCTGTTTTCAAGAAAAGACAGATATTTCACTTTTTAGAAAAAGAACGCCTGGATATTATTTGCATTCAAGAAACCCGCCTTCACCAACAAGATCTGAAATATGCAAGAAATCAAAAAATGGGGAAATGTTTTGCCTCAACTTTTAAGAAGAAAAAAAGAGGAGTCGTGATGTATATTAACAAAAGTTACCCAGCGGAAGAGATTTTCCAAGATGATAAAGGCCACTACCTTGGAGTAGAGGTGAACACCACCCAGACCAAACTATTGATTTTAGATGTCTATGCCCCAAATGGTGCCAATGGCAATTTCTTTGTGAAACTTCATACTGAGATTACAAAATACATTCATGAAAGAAATCAAGAAAATGTTATTCTGCTGGGTGACTTGAAAGGAGTCATTAACCCCATCACGGACAGAACTCCTCACAGAAAAATGCAAAGTAATCAAGGCAAACTCCCCAAGAGTTTCTTTAATATGATAGATGATCTATCACTATTTGACATATGGAGATACAAGAATGGAGATTCATAAGGCTACATGTTCTTTTCGGATCAACATAAATCAGTGTCCAAGATTGATATAATTTTGACATCAAAAGTCCTTCTCAATCAAATAGTAAAAATAGATATTATGCCAAGGCTATGTTCAGATCACAATTCTATAGAAACAGAATTGAGCAATAGGACGAAGGAAAAATCCTGGAGATTAAAGGATATTATCTTTCGAAAAGAAGAATACATTCTGAAAACCAGGACAGCTATCAAGAATTATTCTGGGAAAACTCTACATCAGATATACCAATGAAAACAATTTGGGATGGCAGAAAAGTGGTACTCAGAGGCTACTTTATTAAATGGGCAGCACAATTAAGGAGAAAAAGAGAAGAAAAAATGCAAAAGATATTGAATAGCACGGCAGATTGGGAGAAACAGCTAAAAAAAGATCATACAAATGCTGACATCATTAAAGAATTTAAAAATTTACAACTTCAATTAAACGAAGAAAATTTGATGGAGATCAAGAAAAAAATCAAGCAAGCATGACTAGCTTTTCTTTGAACAAGCTAACAAACCAGGAAAATGGCTATCTTACAAACTGAGGAAGAGAAGAGAAAAGAAAATGATTTCAGAGATTTAAAAAGGACAATATCGAACTGACACATCAAGATGACATCAAGCAAGGTTTTTTCAATTACTACAAGAAACCTTTTGAGGCACCCCCCCCTTCACAACAGAAGGAGCAAAGCATGTCTTGTTTAGAAAAATCTGATATTCCCAAACTTTCAGAAGAGCAAAAAACTATCTTAAACTGGCCAATATCGATAGCAGAAATCACAGAAGTGATTAGAAAGCTGAAATTGGACAAAGCTCCGGCACCGGATGGTTTCTTTTCTTGATACTATAAGACGTTCCAGGAAGAAATCACTATACCTCTTCAGAAAATGATTAATGACATCTTAATTACAGGGAAACCCAAAACCTGGAGTGACGCTAATGTTACTTTGATCCTGAAAGAGGGGAAAGACCTTACCTATGTTAAAAACTATCATTCCATTTCCTTGCTAAATGTAGATTACAAAATCTTCACCACAATTCTAGCTGATAGGCTGAAAAAAGTTCTACCAATGATAATTCATGAAGATCAAAATGGATTCCTATCTAAAAGAGCATTAAAAGACAATGTAAGAACTATCCTAAATATAACTGAATATTACAAAAAGCACAATGAAAAAAGCTCGGAATGCTATTTCTCAATGCTTAAAAGGCTTTTGACATGTTTAATTGGCTTTTTTAAAAAACAGTATTAGAGAAAATCAATGTCAATAGCGAATGGGAGCCCCTCAATAACTATCTTAAAAAACAGAAATCAATGGAAATTTTTCTAGTGGCATTGGCACTGAGAAGATAGTGAAGGAGAGATGCAGGAACACAGCCTTTTGTTGTCAGCTTCCAGAAACATGTCTACAGTAAACAATATAATAAAGTTTGAGCTGGGAAAAAGTGAGAGTCTGCTTTAGCTAATCCTATTGCAGCTGCATGTGCCTGCCTACAAAAGGCAAAATAAACAGCAGGTTCCCCCAGAACTGCTCACTGAGCATGTGTCCACATCAAAATGGAGAGAAATAAGGAAAGCAGATTAGTCTGCCTCATCAGGTCTCTCTAGCATGTTACAAAAAGCATAGATCTAAATGTTTGGCCACCCAAATGGAAATCGTAATAAATCTAGAGGCAAGTGAAAGAGTAAAATCTTCTCTGTATATAATCTAGAAGAATCCTTCAAATGGTCTCTAGAAGGTTCAGAATGTTTTTCTTTACTTCTGCAAGACTTACCTGACTTGGTTGTTTCATTTTACCTGTGCATACTGTTGATTTTGAATAAAATGTTTGCTGAAAAATGTCAAACTCCTTTTGTTTTTTGTAATGCAGAAAACCATTCCTTATCCTTTCCCTGTTATTTCTACCTCTGGTACCAAATTTTCTGTTAAAGAACTAGTGCCCAGGAACACATCTCCTTTTTAACTGAGGTATTCCTTTATCACGAATGCCCATCTACCCTGTTCCACAGAATCCTTCTCCCGAACTCTTTTCTCTTCAGTTTTTGAGATGGCTTACATGAGGTTGGGAGGGAATTTGCTCCCAAAGAAGAACTGGCCTTGGATTCCCTATGTTAAGGCTGCCCCGGCCCCACCCACCCACCACTGATCTGCTTTGGGGTTGCTAGATGGCCCTGAAACAAGAGAGAAAGAGGGAGAGAGAGAACTTAGACTCTCTTTTAAGAATACATGTGAGCTGCATTCTAAAGGAAGAAACATGTCCCTTGCGTGGTGACTGAACCAAAGAAAGTTCAAGAACTCCTCTGGGAGGTGGCCAAGAGTTGCAATTAGCAGTGTCTATACAGTCTGCCTTTGTGACCCCATAGTGATTTCTGTGACTGTAATTGCAGAGTCTAGACACTCTTTGGCTCTGATGTGCCAGACAGGAACTGGGCTGGGCCTCCCAGTCTGGGACACTGTCCTCAAAGAGATGGGAATGGAGAATCAAGTGAGTGCTTCCCTTTCACTCTACTGGAACTCTGCACAAGGTTGGGAGACAAATGACTGGGGAAGGGTACAGATCAGAACCCTCGACTTGGGAGGGAATCCCCTCTCTTTTTCTCTCCCAATTTCCACACTTTGATTCACTTAACATTTACCATTCTCAGAACGGTTGGGTCTTTGGTCACTTGCTGAAAAAAAGAGAAAAGATAATTGAGTCAGTTCCTTGAGCAGGAAATTATTGTTTAAATGTTTTCCCCCTCCCTCCCCTTGCGCGCGCGCACACACACACACACACACACATAGAGAGAGAGAGAGAGAGACAGAGAGAGACAGAGATCAGGTAATCCGAACTGCTTTAGCCACCAAAAAAAAAAAAAAAAAGGCATATAAAAATTTGGTATCTTGAAGTTCCAATGGCAAGCACACCGAGTGCTCAAAATCATCTCTGTCTTTGAACACTTTGCAAGAACTAGATTCAACCAGAAAACACAGAGCTGGCTTCCGCAGCAGCTCTTCTATTCAGTACTTTTTGCCAGGCCATGGCTTGCTTGGGTCTGCACAACATCCCCTCTACCTGTTTGTCTGGGTCTGTGAATGAAAGAGAGCAAGAGTGGAAGACAGCACATAAAAACTGTTGGTTAAGTTTGGAATCTCTCTGGGAATGAAAGGACTGGCTGTGAGGGATGTCTGTCTTTCAGAGAAGCCAGAGGTTTGTAACTGTGATTTAGGCATAAACTTTGATAACACTAGATATCCCTTTGTGATTTCGAATAATTTGACCTTTCCATGGCACCCTGGCTCATGTGTTTGCAAAGATCCCTAGGAAACACAAACACAAGGAGCAGCCGTTTAATGACGGGAATTCCAACTTCCCCTCTCTCAGGCGGGCATTTCAAAGCCTTGGTGGTTGTTCCGGGATCTGGATGATCTATTCCTTTCATCTCACAAGATACCTGATTCGCACCCATAAATAACAAGACCATAAAAAGTGCCCATCGATTGGCACTTGGGCTGCATGATTGATCTACCACGGATGTTTTGATCCACTTCTAAGCCTTTTGGTGCATTTCAAAGCTAACTTTGTTCTCAAAGTTTATGACATGGATCGCAGGCACAATTTCTGTTATAAAAACCCCTAGTTCTGATAGTTGGGAGAACCGCCTTTTGAGTTTCACCCCGCTTTGCTGCCAGTCTGTATAGCGAGCTCCCCGAGGAATCTTACTAAGTCTCATTTCCTTCAGCTGTTCAGGACTATGTGATCAGGTGCCGTATTGCCTATTACTAAAATTCATTTCCATTTTCCTATTTCTTATTTAGTTAGTGGTGTGTTTGGTTGTCTTATTTGTTTACTTTTCAATAAAATATTAATTGGTTTACCCTGAATTTGTTTGGCTCACTGGTCTGACTCTGTATACATTGGGCAAAAGGTCCTGCTAAGTTACCCCGCCTCTAGCTAGCCACTGAGTCTGCTCCAGTTAATTTCCCCAATTTTGTGTTAATATTTGATCATTTGGGCGTCCTTCCCAGGACCCCCGAGAAACAGGGTAACAGGTTAACTGGCCCTCTTCCATTGGTTCTCTACAAAGACCATGTTATCACTGTAACTGGCTTGGCTTCGGTAGACATTAGATATCATTTTGATATCACAATTCGGTCGTATTTTGACACCCTCAGCCAAGTGTTTGTGAGGTCCCCGAACAAGCACGGAGCTAGGCATGGCTATTAAATGCTGAAACATTCCTTTCTCCACCTAGGCAAGCCAGATCTTCCTTTAGGAGACCTCCCTAGACAAACACATCATTACAGCTGCACGCTACTACAAAGAGCCCCTGCGTCGAGCAGGTACCCTGGCAAGCTAGAAGCTCAACTGCCCAATCGAGCTGCATCTGCATACTGGCCATTCTTTTGTCAATTCGAACTTAATCATGTTAAATTCTGACCTTTCGGAGACATTGTCTTGCGCCCAAACCTCATTGTTCTCTCCCAAGTACAGACTAGCCCACGGTCATATTTTCCCCCATAAAAACCCCCAGTTCCGAGAGCTCCCTTGGATCACTCTGGACTTCCATCCAGCCTTGCTGCCGCTCTGTCGGGCGAACTCCCCTCGGCCACCACGCTGAGTTTCTTCATTACCATCTTCAGCTTCTTCAGGACTACGAGAAAGGTGTCGTATCACCCATTTCCCCCCAAAACTCTCATTTCTTATTTCTTAGTTAGCTGTGTGGTTGTGTTGTCTTAAGTGTTTGTCTGTCTTTAATAAAACATCATTTTTGCTATTTTAAAATTGTCGGACTGCTTGACTGACCGGACTCCGTATACATAGGGTTACAAGATCCTCGCAAAGTTACCCTGCCTCTCGTTAGCTTAAGTGAGTGCTCCAGTTAATTTCCCCATCTTTGCTTGTTGTTGTTTGGTTATTTGGGAGCCCCTCCTGGGACCCCCAGCACACAGGGTAACAACCAAACCAAGTAGGTATTAGAACTGGAACCCCAATCAACCATCATAATTAAGAAGATTCCTCAAAGGTTGTGAGCGCACTGATGACTAAGTGCATCTAGACAGGGAGCATCACCCCAGGCTTCCTCTGCTTGCAGCTGGCAAAGTACCAATATCCTCTGTGATGTTGAGGCCAACATCCACCATGTTGTTCTTCCCTGTTTTGATTACATTTGATACCTCCCTCTCCATCTTTATGGCTACGTGTTGGATATCCTTTTGCCCCCCCCCCAAAAACTGTTCATAGAATCATAGAAATGTAGAGTTGGAAGAGACGAAACGGGCCATCCAGTCCAGGCCGCTGCCATGCAGGAACAGCCTCAAAGCACTCACGACAGATGGCCATCCAGCCTCTGCTTAAAAACCTCCAAGGAAGGAGACTCCACCACACTCTGTGGCAGCACATTCCACTGCCGGACAGCCCTGACCATCAGGAAGTTCTTCCTGAGGTTCAGGTGGAATCTCCTTTCCTGCAGCTTGAATCCATTGTTCCTTGTCCTGGTCTCTGGAGCAGCAGAAAACAAGCCCTCTCCTTCCTCTACATGGTATCCCTTCAAATATTTAAACATGGCTATCATGTCCCCTCTTAACCTTCTCTTCTGAAGACTAAACATACCCAGCTCTCTAAGTCTATCCTCATAGGGCATGGCTTCCAGGCCCCTCACCATTTTGGTCACCCTCCTCTGGACTTGCTCCAGCTTGACCATGTCCTTCTTGAATTGGGGTGCCCAGAACTAGACACAGTATTCAAGATGAGGTCTAACCAAAGCAGAGTAGAGTGGTGCCAGTACCTCCCTCGATCTAGACACCATACTCCTATTGATGCAGCTGAGAATTGCATTGGCTTTCTTGGCTGCTGCATCACACTGCTGACTCATGTTCAGCTTGTGGTCTATTAAGACTCCTAGATCCCTTTCACATGTACTGCTATCCAGCCACGTGTCCCCCATCCTATATTTCTGTATTCCATTTTTTCTACCTAAGTGTAGGACTTTACACTTCTCTCTGTTGAATTTCATTTTGTTAGCCTTGGCCCAGCTCTCCAATCTATCCAGGTCATTTTGAATTTTGATCCTGTCCTCTGGCGTATTAGCAACCCCTCCCAATTTGGTGCCATCTGCAAATTTGATGAGCATGCCCTCTATTCCTTCTTCCAAGTCGTTAATAAAAATATTGAACAGCACTGGGCCCAGGACAGAACCCTGTGGCACCCCACTAGTCACTTCTCTCCAGGATGAAAAGCAGCCATTCGTGATCACCCTTTGGGTTCAATCGGTCAACCAATTACAAATCCATCTAACAGTAGCTCTGTCCAGCCCACATTTTACTAGCTTCTTTGCAAGAATGTCATGGGGAACTTTGTCAAAGGCCTTACTGAAATCGAGATATGCTACATCCACAGCATTCCCTGCATCTATCAAGCTAGTAACTCTATCGTAAAAAGAGATAAGATTAGTCTGGCATGACTTATTTTTGAGAAATCCATGTTGACTTCGCATGATTACCGCGTTGCTTTCCAAGTGATTAGAAACTGACTGCTTAATGATCTGCCCCAGGATCTTTCCGGGTACTGATGTCAGGCTGACTGGGCGATAGTTATTTGGGTCCTCTTTTTTCCCTTCTTGAAGATGGGGACAACATTTGCTCTCTTCCAGTCTGCTGGAACTTCTCCTGTCCTCCAAGATTTCTCAAAAAGTATAGCAAGCGGTTCCGAAATGACCTCTGCCAGCTCTTTTAATATCCTAGGATGCAATTCATCTGGCCCTGGAGACTTGAATTCATCCAGTGTGGCCAGGTATTCCTGTACCACCTCTCTACCTATTATGTTCCTCATTTCCCCTGCTTCCTCACCTGCTCCCCAACTGCCAGGTTGAGTGCTTGTATCCTTCTGGGAAAAAACTGAGGTAAAGAAGGTGTTAAGTAGTTCTGCCTTTTCTCTTCCCCCTGTGAGTAATTCACCATCTTCTCTGTGCAGCGACCCTATCGTCTCCTTCTTTTTCCTTTTGCTGCGGACATATTTAAAAAAGCCCTTTTTATTGTTTTTAATGTCTCTGGCCAGCCTAAGTTCGTTCTGTGCTTTAGCCTTTCTGACCTCCTCCCTACATCTCCTGGCTACTTGCTTAAATTCTTCTTTGGTGGTTTCCCCCTTCTTCCATTTCCTATATATGTTTCTCTTAACACTTAGCTCAGGTGAGAGTTCTTTAGTCAACCATTCTGGTTTCTTCAGATGCCTTCCAATTTTCCTCCTTATTGGCACAGTTTTAGACTGTGCCTTCAGTATCTCCTTTGTAAGGAACTCCCATGCCTCCTGAACTCCTTTCCCTTTCGCTATTCTTGACCACGGAATTCCAGCGAGCAGCTCCCTACATTTACAGAAGTCCGCATTTTTAAAATCTAAAATGAGTGTCTGGCTACACTTATCTTCTCCTTCCCAGTGAATGCCAAATTCCACTAGGGCGTGGTCACTCCCCCGTAAAGATCCAACCACTTCTACCTTATTAACAAGGTCATCCCTGTTGGTCAGGATCAGATCTAGAATATTTGATCCCCTTGTGACCTCTTCCACCTTCTGGACCATGAAGTTGTCTGCAAGACAAGCAAGAAACTTGCTGGACCTTGCTGTCTTGGCAGAGTTTGACTGCCAGCATATATCTGGGTAATTGAAATCTCCTATTATTACTGTATCTCTCCTCCCTGAATGTGCAGTCATTTGGTTGAGGAAGGCGTCATCAAAGTCCTCAGCCTGCGTTGGAGGTCTGTCGTAAACCCCCACCAGAATATCCCTATTGTTTCTCGCTCCCTTAATTCTTACCCAAATGCTCTCGACTTGGCTTTCTGGATTTGAGTCACAGATCTCTTCACAGGTGAAAACATCCTTGACATACAAGGCTACTCCTCCTCCTTTCTTGTTTGGTCTATTTTTACAAAATAGGCTATACCCCTCTATTCCTGTATTCCAGTCATGAGACTCATCCCACCAGGTCTCAGTGATGCCTATCAAATCGTATTTATTTTGTTGTTTGTTTAAAGTAGTATTTTTAATATAATTGCTTAATTGTTTTTAATGTCAGTATTATCTACTGTTTTAACAGTATTTTGTTCTAACCTAACATTAACGTTAATATCCAGCCTCTGCTTAAAAACCTCCAAAGAAGGAGACTCCACCACACTCCAACACAGCATATTCCACTGCCAAACAGCTCCGGCCATCGGTAAGTTCTTCCTGAGGTTCAGGTGGAATCTCTTTTCCTGTAGTTTGAATCCATTGCTCCTTGTCCTAGTCTCTGGAGCACTGGAAAACAAGCCTGTTCCCTCTTCAATATGACATCCTTTCGAATATTTAAACATGGGTATCATGTCCCCTCTTAACCTTCTCTTCTGCAGACTAAACATACCCAGCTCCCTAAGCCACTCCTCATAAGGCATAGTTTCCAGACCGTTCGCCATCTTGGTCACCCTCCTCTGGACACGCTCCAGCTTGTAAATAGCCTTCTTGAAATGACAAGCCCAGAACTGGACACAGTATTCCAGATGAGGTCTAACCAAAGGAGAACAGAGTGGTACCATTACCTCCCTTGATCTAGACACCATACTCCTATTGATGCAACCAAGAATCCTGTTGGCTTTCTTGGCTGCCGCATCACACTGCTGACTCATGTTCAGCTTGTGATCTACCAAGACTCCTAGATCCCTTTCACATGTACTGTTATTCAGCCCACACGTTACCCATCCTATATTTGTGCATTCCCTTTTTTCTGCCTAAGTGTAGGACCTTACATTTCTCTCTGTTGAATTTCATTTTGTTAGCCTCGGCCCAACTCTCCAATCTGTCAAGATCATTTTGAATTTTGATCCTGACCTCTGGGGCATTAGCAGTCTGTCCCAATTTGGTGTCATCTGCAAATTTGATCAGCATGCCCTCTACTTCTTCATCCAAGTCATTGATGAAGATGTTGAATAGCACTGGGCCCAGGACAGAACCCTGTGGCACCCCACTAGTCACTGCTCTCCAGGATGAAAAGCAGCCATTGGTGAGCACCCTTTGGGCTTGGTCAGTCAACCAATTACAAATCCACCTGACAGTTGCCCTATCATGAAGTCCTCTTGGCAAGATTTATTCAGAGGGTTTGCCACTGCCCTCCTCTGAGGCTGAGAAAGTAGAATTTGCCTGAGGTCACCCGGTGGGCTTCCATGGGCCAGCAAGGATTCAAACCTTGGTCTCCCAGAATCCTGACCCAACACTCAAACCACTACACTGCACTGGATCTCATCTCATTCAATAGCACCAGGTTATTTGAAGGACAATACTCTCCCACAGAAACCTGTCCGTGTTTTGAGATCTGCTAGGGAGGGTCTTCTCTCTGTCCCACCACCAGCACAACAGGTACATCTAGTGAGAAAAAGAGAGACGGCCTTCTTTGTGGCTGCCCTCAGGCTCTGGAGCTCCCTTCCCAGAGAGGCTAGACTGGCACATTCTTTGCTATTTTTTTGCAGGCATGGGAAGACCTTTGTGTTTTGACAGGCCTTCGAGGACTGATCCCACCTAATCAATGTCCTGAATTTTCTATAGGCTATTTTTGTTGTGTGTTTTTTTTAATGGTCAATGTTTTTAACTGGTTCTAATTTTCTAAGAGCATAACCACTTTTTAACTGTTGCATTTAGTGAATTTTTAACTATTTTTTTTAAACTGTAGTAAGCCACTTTCAGTTTTGAACTGTGAAGCAGGTGGGATATAAATAAATATCACAACAACAACTAAAGCAAATCAATGATGGGGTGTGGAGCCATCAGCTGGTGAAAGACCATCTGCTCAGACCTTGGGAAAGACTCTGGTTTCAAGCCGACTATAGCCTCTCCAGGCCCCGCAAGCGTGGCTCAGGTCTCAGGCTCAGCTCCAACAAGCAAGTGCCCTTGAACAAATTTTCTTCATTTGGCACAAAGTGTATTTTATTTATCCAGTTTATTTATTTATTTATCCAGTTAACTGCCTGCAATTTGGGAAGCTCTAACATCATATGCTACTCATTGTATATATTATGATTCTTGCATGGTCAATTTAAAAAATGCCCTTTGAAGGACTGCTAATAAATATAGCTTTGTTATTGCTGGGTGCCTTCAAGTTGTTCCAACTTATGCCAACCAAAGGTGAACCTATTGCAGAGTTTTCCTGGCAAGATTTGTTCAGAGGGGGTTTGCCTTTTCCTTCCTCTGAGCCTGAAGTTTCCAACTTCTTAGTCCAATGTTCAAACCACTACACCTTGCTGGTTCTCAAATATGCCTGCTGGGATCATTTGGTCCAGGCCCACTTCTTCCAAGATTAAGAGCCTTTACATCAGGGATGGGCACCAGTGGAAGGCTAGGGGCTGCTTTAGCACCTCAAGAGACCTTGGAGGGTTGTATCTCTCCTCAACACGTAGGAGCTAAGGCATGTTTCAGAGCTGATCTGTGGCTGTTTTCAGTGTAAACTGGTTGAATGCTAGCAATGCTTTTCAAGGCTACTGTACTTTTAATTAAGTGTGCCTCTGCTGGCAGTTGCTCTAATCTTTTCGTTTGGCTGGTTATATAATGCCATTGCTGTGGATGGCTCTTTCAAGGATCTGCTACTAACACCTTAATCTAGCAACTCAATGAATGAATGAAGAGCTGCATAAGATAACTGACAGTGTAATTTCAATGGCATCACACAATCCCTCTACCTAACCATTGTGACTGGGGAGTGCTGCTTACTTGTGTCTCAGCTTGCTGTCAGTGGGAGCTTTCAATCAATGTGCAAAACTCAGCTTCCTTCTTCTCTCTTCCCTGTATCACAGCACCTTCGCATTTTCCTTGGCACTAAAGACTCACTATGTTCCCAAGACCACCTCTTTTGATGTCCAAATCTCTGGATTAGCCAAAACCTTTTGGAATGAATACAGACACTCTCTCCCATCTGGATTAACCCAATTTAGTTCAGGATTTGGCCAAATCAGCTGTACAGTCTCAGCCACAGCTATGCAACGTTGCCTGCTCTCCAATCTTGTTTACAGGTACACGGCCACTAAAAACCCTAAAGGCATCAGATCCTGTCTGATCTTGGCAGCTAAGCAAGCTCAGCCCTATTTAGCACTTGGTTGGGGGACTGCTAATGAATCCCAGGTGCTGTAGGCTATATTCAGAGGAAGGTACTGCCAAAACCACCTCTGATTTCCCTGAGTAAGAAAATCCTATGAAATTCATGGAGTTGCCATAAATCAGCAGGGGAATTGAAGCTACATACAAACACAGCCACTAAACATGAAAGTTCCAAGTAAGCCATCGTGCCAATTAAGCCATCATGAATAATGATTGGTGGTAAGACTTATCCACTACCAAGCTGTCTAACCCCACTTCAAAACCATTCAAGTGTGTTGGTAGCCCTTTTATTCCAATAAATGCTGTAAATCAGTTTCACAACGTGTTAAGAAATACTTCCTTTTAATCTAAGGTCATTTCTTTCAGCTATCCAAGTTTTATAGCCCAGAACTTTCACGGCATGACCTTGAATTCTAGTATATAACGAAGAGACAAAAAAAAAATCTCTCCTGAGACACAGAAAGAGGAAGCAGCTCAGAACTGAGAAGATGGAGCTGCGGAAAATGTCACAGAAAGGTTATGGCACAGTTTCAAAATGGCAGCCTTCAGGAATTTCTAGGACAGCTGCTTCCTTTATATCTAGGCAACAAATCCTTGGATCTGATTGGCACCAATGAAAAACCTGCAATCAAGGGTGGGGTGAGGACTTCAAAGGAAGGGCATCCTCTGGGATGACTGGCTACTCAAGATTCTGAGGATAGAGGCCTCCCTCTCTTCTCCCCAGTGCTTCTGTTATTCAAAACAATTCCTTCTGCACTTGACTTCTGGGGCCAGATGTCTTTCTTTGGGATCTCCATCCAGGAGGTGCAGCCTGGATGAAAAAAATGTATGGACCTACATTTCCTACACTAGGAGGGTCCTGGACAGCTAAGTTCAGTCTGAGAGGCTCCTCTGCAAGTTAAAGGACAACTTGACACTTAGACAGACATGCACATGAGCCTCAACTAATCCACCTGCATCCTCATTCCCACTCCAGCCTGACCCATTTTGGAGTACACATGCAGTGGGGGAGGTATCACTCACTTGAGGCTGCTCTGTAGCCATCTTGATGTTTTCCTGCAGAGACAGAATCAGAGTTAAAGCTGGCCTTCAGAGGTTAAAGCAATCTCATTGTCTAAAGTAGACCACACACCCTCTTCCCACAATATTTCTCTCATTCCTTCTCAGCAACCCACAGGGATGGAGGTCTTCCACACACTCTAGAAGATATGAGTAGAGACAGGAAAGCTTCCCTGGACAACAGGCTAAGACTCACACTCATGATGTGGGCTGAGAGAAGGTAGGCAGAGTAGTGCATGACTCAAAGTTGTTGGATCAACTGAACCTTCTGCTTGGAGAGGTGTGTGTTTCCTCAACAGGAAAATGAATCTCCTCACAGAATGCCTCCTTCCCACAAGTAAATGCATCTAGAATTTACTCACTGATACATACAGCAGTCCCAGCAATCAGGAGGACAGCACCCACAATGACACACGTGATAATGAGACCCAGGTTGGAAGCTGAAGGTGAAATGGAAAAGAGCAAAAGAATTAGAAGGAAAACCCCAAACCAAGCGCTTTATGCAGCAGATAACAGATGGTCAAAGAGCTGTGGAATCCATGGAGTTTAAAACAGGCTCACATAAGTGCGTGTACTTGTTCGCATTCAAGGAACAAGCCGAGCTCCTCTCATGGTCTGCAGAACAGGAATTGGAAGTGGCAGTCTCTGTTCACAGGGAGAAGCCATAATAAAAGAGCAGCCAGCACCTGCTGGATTTAATTCCCTCACACGCTGTCATTCCTTTTTCCTTGTATTTTGTTTCTTATTTAGATTTTAAGCCCAATGGCAGGGAACTGTCAAATTAATGATTTGCAAGCTGCTTGGGATTACAAATACACCAAACATATAAATACATAACAAAACAAGCCACAAGGTACTTGCCAGAAAGGGTAATATTGGTGCTGAAAACTATACAACTGGGGTTTGATAACGGAGTCTATAATGCTACTTCTAATGACTCTGGTTATTGCTCCACTTTTTGCTTCTCCCAGAATCCTCACCTCAAATCCACTCACCAGACTCCTCCCAGCACAAGTCCACAGGTTTCAGAAGTCCATCATGCTCCACGTGGCATTTGTAGCGTTCCCTGTCCTTGGGGTCAATCTTGATGCTCAGCCAGGTGTAGTAAGTCCCATCTGAGTTGGGGGATACAAGTCCACGGAAGGTATCTTGTATCAAGACCTCCCCGTCCTTTGTCCAGGCAATATCAATCTCCTTGGGGTAGAAGCCACTAACCCGACAGATCAAGGTTTCCATATTGTCAAAGTCTGCCTTGCGTGTCACCTTCACTTCTGGTGGCTCTGCAAAAACGACATCACAATTAGTGCAGGACCTTTCCAAATGCCGGGCAGGGTATATGTTCTTGTTCTAGAAAAGCATAATACCTCATGTGACTCTTGTCTCCAGCCCCACAGACTGAGCATTCACATCTAGAGGACCCCCTAAAACTTAAAATAAAAAACTTTGCAAAGAGGGATTTCTCCAGCACCCTGAGCTGCTTCAAAAAATCTCAACTCTAGTTCAGTAACTCCTGGTTTTGAGGCTTCACCAGGGCATTCTAGGAGCAAATGTCAACAAGTGTTCACATCTGAAGAGGTTCAAATTCCTACAAACCAGAAGCACTAACTGAGCATAACTTAAGACTGGTGTTGGATGTTTCCATCAAAGAACCTGTGTTCTCCTGACCTGTTATCACTCTTTTCCTTGATTTTGTTATTTTCCACTGGATCAGTTTAGGACTATAAGGTCATCTACATATGCCTGGGGCACTATGTTCTTATAATGACTTTTGGAAAGCTGTTCCCATCTGAAGGAAACATCACCCTGCACATGCTCAGAAATATTCAAGCCAAAAAGCCTGAGCTTTCAGAAAACAAAATCCTAGGCATCCCCAAGGAAGCAAAGCATTAAAGACAACTATGTGCATAAGGGAAGTGCTGGGTACTCTCCTTCCTGTGCAAAGAAACTTGGAAGCCTCCACTTCTGCACCACCCTGGCCCTTTTGCTGCATTTATTCTCTATTCCATACGGAACAGTAAGTCCTGGGGTGGGTGGCAAGTAAGCCAGAGTCACCAGAGTACTGTCTGAAGGACAGGTTAGTATGGGGGTAAATGTGACCAAACTTACGTCATGGGGTGTTGAGGGACAAACAAAAGGGCAAGTCCAGCTGCCCGAAAGTAAAAAGTCCTTTTTGGAACCACAACTCCTACATTCAGTCTTCCAGTCAGCCATTGCTGGTGGTGGTGGAAAATGTACATTCAGAGAGCGGTAATTCCATAAAGCAACTTTTCCAAGCTCTGACTGGGAATGGGTGGGTTTGGGCAACATAGGAAAGGGTTCTTATCTTCAGCATCAGAATCCCCCTCTCCACCTATGTCTGATCTGTCCCTGCCAAGCAGAACTTGACCACTGGGATCACTTGAATGATGTTTTCAAACCAGTAGCTGTATTAATCTCTTTCAGCATAGAATTAGGAGGAAGGGAAGGTGAAAAAATAAGGAATGGGACAACACCTTCAAGATTAACTGGCTTCTTATTTTAGCATGAATTTTTCTTCAGATGCAGTTCAGAGCTATATTAAAGCACTCCCACAACTGTATAAATATGCTTTATAACCTGTGACTTTAATATCATTCCGTATGGAATCTGAAAAAGCGGGTTTATATCCAAGAAATCTCATGTTAACAGAAAAGCCAATTAGTCTTAAAGGTGCTGCCACATTCCTTTTTTTCTTCCCCTTCCCTTCCTCCTTTTTACATGTGTTTCTGTTTCATTTTCTCACAGGATCTGCCCATGAAAGAGAAAAAGGAGGTGGAATGTGTACCACATCAGGCTGGAAACTGAAGGAAGGCTGTATGTTTGGAAGTTTCCTAATACTAAATGGGATCAAGTATCCTGTAAGAAAAACATGGAGCAAAAGCCAGTTACCATCTGCATCTTCACTATGCCAGTTTTCTACTTGTAGGACTTTTCCTTCAACAATCTGCAAAAGTATTCAAAAATTCCTCCCTCCAACAAAGAGGTACAATCCCAGACTCTTCGTGTCCTTTTTGTGCCTGGAGTGTCTGCTCTTTCTACCACTAAAAAAAAATCCCAAAGTATAAGATAGGAAATATAGTAAGAGATATGAAGAAATTGTAGCCCTCCACTTCTGCCACCCCACCAGGTCCTTCACTCCACCTCTTTCACCTGTTCTCAGCAGTGTCTCCTTCCCATAGTCCAGGTATCTCTTCAGCCACTCAATGCAGATGTCCTCCAGGTAGACTTTTTTGTACTGTTTGTTTTCTGAATCAGCATCCCACTTCCTCCTGATGTGCTGGGCTGGCACATCGGCCGCCATCCAGGTGAGAGTATCCTTGTCAAAGCTCATGTAGTCCCTGCCATTGTAGGCCAACTGGTCTAATGCTCTTTTGCTCCCATCTTTCCTCAGCTCACAGCCATACATCCACTGCCAGGTATGAAACCCTGAAAGAATACCGTTTGTCTTATATCTGAGATGTTCTTTTCAGTGAGGGAGGGGGATAAGTGTCCTACACTAGGCTGTCTCTGCCTTCTCTCCAACAGGCAGGAATGGAAGTTCTTCTGAAGGAGCCCTCCAGGAGAGCAACTCTCATCATATGCTTAGTTGTGTTACAGCCTGGAAGCTCTGAGAACGTATCTAGGTCAGTCACCATTCAGCCATCACCCTCCTAAATTGATTATTGCTCTATCCAGAAAAGGACATGAGTAGCGGGGGGGAAACAGAGACAAAGTGTTTTTGGAATTCTTGTGTTTCTGGAATGTTTTTAACAGAAAAAAAGAGAACAGGAAAATAAGTTAAGAATGCAAACTTAACTCAAGAGAAGAAAGAAACTCATGGCTTAATCTGGCACCCTCAAGGAGTGCCTCAGACAGTAAGTAGCTCTGGGTAATTCTCTATCGATCACATCATGCCTGTGTTGATATTAAACTAATGAACCCCAAATGAGGGGAAAATGGTAAGATCCCATTATGCTTGAGCATCAGCTAGCTATTAGGGTGGGGAGCACATTCATCCCCCCACCACTGAATATGACTGTCTCACAGGCAAGACAAATGGTTCTTTTTTCCAGTGAGGGAAGAAGGAGTGTCTTACATTGGGATTTACAAAAGCCTCCTCCTGTTGGGCAGCCCTGCTGGTACTTGAGCAAAGGTAGGAGTCAAAGTTTCACCATCTGTTGAAACATGTACCTCCCAAAGGCACCCTTGACTGAGATGAAAATCCCCAGGCTATAACGGCATACAAAGGTGGATGGTGGATTTCCGTGTGGCTGCCCTACAAATCTCCAGCAGTGGCACACATTGGTGGCAAACACAGGTGAAGTGGCTGCACTCCTGATTGAGTGAGCCTGGACTGGACCTAGTAGAGTCACCTCCATTACCCTGTAGCACTGCTTCATACAGTCTCTAATCTACCTGTTGAGCCTGGAGGCCAAGACCTTCCACCCTCCCTCTCTAGCGTTAGAAGGAGGCCACAAATAAAGCATTGGAGCGCCTGAAGCTGGCAGTTCTTTTCAAATAGACCTTAATGGCGCATCTAAGACCCACAAAGTACCAAATCTTTTCCAATGATTTGGATGGCTTCAAGCAGAAAGATAGTTAGATCACCTCTTATTCTCAGAAGAATGGCGAACTGAACTTTGGAAGAAACGACGGATCAAGGTTTAGTCATATGGTGTCCAATGTAATCTGGTACAGCTCATCCCTGGCTGACAGCGCTCACAATTTGGACACCCCGCACGCTGAAGTTATGGCCATCAGCAGAAATGACTTCCAAGTTAGCTACTTGACGAAAGATTCCCTAATGTTGGAGAAATGGTCAGGCCTTAAGCACTGTATGCAAGTCCCAGGATGGGAACCTGTGCACTGTGAAAGGGGCTGACAGGCAAAGGCACACAGGAAGATGAGTGGAAATTCTGTTTCCTTTGTTCGGAGGCAGAACTGAGGTGATGGCAGCAATCTGCCTCTTGATGGGAGTTAGGCCTCTTGGAACAACGTCTTGGACGAACTGCAGCAGTAAGGGAATGAAGATCTAGAGACAGTCATGCTCCTTAAGCCTGCACCACTTTCTCAAGACATGGAAAGTATACAGGTTTCCCCCACTCACCTGACAGGTTAGGGACCAGAGCACTGTCAGAAAACAGAATTAGTTGAAAAGCAGAACCCAATACTGTACTGTAGGGAGCATGAAGGTCTTACAGAGGCTCACTTGTTACCAACCACACACTGCTTATAAAGCCTCTCAGCCAGCTTAATGCCATTTTACTCCCCCTCAGCTCATTTTGCAAGCAGCGCATGCATCTGAGTGGTTCCAAGCGAACCTCTGCAAGCAGGAGGAACTAATGAAAGAGAGGAAACCCTGTTGAATTAATGGAACTTGTCCTTAACTTGTCTCCTTAATTTGAAAGCATCAAAAGAGATAACAGGGCATTAGGAGCTTTCTATATTCAAACAATCTCTGAGCAGAAGGCCTTCTGGAACACAGGATAGTTTCCAGTATCTTCTCTGAATATCCTTGTTGCTGGAGCACATGCCCTTTAACAGACATGTAGCTGGAGTCAGTCCAGGTCCAGATGGTGGACCTTTTCCTGGGACACCAGGTCTGGTCTGAACAGTAATGGCAAGCTGTCCAAGGCCACATTGATTATTTCTGAGAACAGTGGTCTCCTTAGCCATGCTGGGGCAACCAGAATAATTAGTGCTTCCTCCACTTTCTTCACTACTCTGGACAGGAGTGGGAACAGGGGGAAAGCATACAGCAGACCTTTTGGCCAATCTCCAGTCAGGAAGTCCAGTTCCTCCACTCCCTCTGTCTGGTACCTAGACAGGAACCTGGGGACCTTGTTGTTGGCTAGGGAAGCAAACAGGTCTGCCTCCAGCATCCCAAACTTTTCCATCAGCAAGAGGAACACTTCTGGGTGGAGGTTCTGCTAGCCCTGCTCACATGTTATATATTATTTTACTGAGGTTTTATGATTATATTAGGATGCTACCTGGAAGGATCTGCATCCAGAAAGGACAAAGATAAATAAATTTAATAAATGAGTATGTGGTAGATATACAGTCAAATTCTGAATAAAAAATAATTAGAACTAGTAGTGGTTTCCATAAGGGCAGGCATCCATGTGGGAGGGCATCTTTCCTCCCCGCTCATCATGTCTTTCCTCGCCGCCGCTCAGGCGATTGGTCGGGGAGCTGAGGGCGGCAACATGACGAGCGGAAGGAAAGGATCTTTTCCTGCCGCTCACCATCTTCCCCCCTCCACCACTGCTTGGGCAATCACTTGGGGAGCTGCGGGCGGACAAATGGCAAGCAGGAAGAAAGGATCCTTCACCCTTCCACCCATCCCCCGCTAGGGCAATCACATCTACAGTGGCTAGCAGAGATCACAAGGGTGAGCTTTTCTGCCTTTCACTCTTCCGTACGCCCTCTACCAGGGAATGGGAGGGGGAGAATGGGGGGAGGCAAGGCACAGCGAATAATCAAAACCACGAGTGTAAAACCTGCGAATGTGGAGGGAGAACTGTAAATGCCAGGTGCTCATTAGAAATCCCTACAGCGTACTGGAGAGAGAACAAGTAAACTACTTGGGTGTCAGCATCTGCCATTTAAAGAAGACATGCTGCACTAGAAAGATCTGAAGCAGTAGCTGTCACAGTTGGATTACCCTTATATTTTTTACATGTAAGTAGTAGGTTAGAGATTTCTGCTTCTTAAAAACTCTGGGAAAAATCAAGGACAATATTGCTTCCTTTCCAGTTCTTCTCATTAGCAAAATGTCTGCAGTCTCTATGTCCACCAATTTCTGCTCCATGTTCAAGCAGAGTGGTGAGTTTCATACACCTTCCATAGGAAAGACTCCCAAGTAGATGGGGAACAGACAAGAAAAAGAATCGTGTGGGCGCACTGAAATGAGGACAAAGTTATAACAACACATTACGTAGGAGAGTTCAACATTGCTTCCTGGGGAACAGGGGCTGTTACCTTAAGCCTAAGGAAGACTGATCTCTCTCCAGGACCAAGTTTTTCTGGTGTGGGCACGCCCATGCTTTGTTTATTGACTGGCACACGTATGTGCTCTCCTACATGCTTCAAGCAAAATTGGTGGGGGGGCTGTTTTATTTCTTTTGTTCTTTCTTCAGATGTCAAGAAAGCTCACTTTTAGAACACACATTTGATACTCTTTGCCCAGTCTCACAAAACACCAGTCTGGACGAAGTCAATGTTTCCTTTGCAATACAGGGCTCCTATCCTCTGCTGACCACTCCTGTGGGGAGGAGATCTCTTATTTTATTCTTCCACTTCTCTGGAAGACTTTGCTCTAGATACTTCCTTGAAGGGGGAGATATTTCAGCGCTGCCCCAATCCTCTCCCAGTTACTGTCAAACTGACTGGCAGAATGGGGGTGTTAAGGAAAAAGTTCCAGTTGTTGCATCCCCCTCATTTGCCTGTTATCTCAGCAACCTATTACCTTTTTTTGAGAGGAAGAATTGTCAGGATGGGGAAAATCTGTGCCCTGTCCCTTTCTACTTACCTCCACTCTGGTTATAGTATCTGGTTACATATGCCAGGGCATCTTGGGATGCTCGCTCACCATTCCTCACTTTCTGCGTGGTCCACTCCCAGTACTGAGCATCATCCTTCTCTGCCTTTCTTATCCAGGGGACTTTAGGAAGACGCCTCCTTGTGTTGATGTCATAGTAAACAATCTGCTGGTCATCCACATACCCCACAGAGAAAAACTGAGGCACCTCCTGGCCAGGCTCTGACATGCATGCAGAGAAATAGCGCAGGAAATGTGAGGAGGAGCCTGGAAAGGAAAGCAAAAAGGGGAAAAGCAGGCATTATCCTAATGTCCAGCCGGACAGTTTGTGCAGTAAGAAAAAAAAAGTGGACAATATGGGCATTAATTAAGAATAACATTTAAAAAAAAACAAATAGATGAGAAAAAGACAAAGGAATAGATAGTTAAAATGATCACCATTCCCTCCCAGTCTTCATAGCCTAATATTAATAGCAGATTATGGCTCTGTACAGGAAGATATATGCATGAATATGTCAAGCAGTTTTAAATTCAACTGTGTTACTGCAGACATTGTCAACAGCGTCCACACATTTTTTTTTTATTTTATTTTTTTGGCAACATGGCTATACAGGATTCACTGGCACCTAAAAAGTACATCTTTTCATTACCAAATTTTGTCAAATCTTGTTTGCTTCACTTTGCCCTCACACCTTATGGACAGGGCCAATATATTCTTAGTGTAGGGGTTTCCAAATGGTGTGCCGCAACACATTAGTGTGTCACTTGAAGTGTGTAGGTGGTGTCGCCTACAATCTTGGAATGTATGTTATTATTTATAAATCATATATTTTAAAATATATGAAAGGTTTTCATGAGATATGTTGTGTCCCCATATATTTTGTTATTATAATTTATGTATGTGTCTGTATCTCCTATAAAGGATTAGCTTAACCTCCAGTTTGCTGGTAAAACTGAAGTTACTGTTCACAAAATGACGCATGTCTAAAAAGTGTGTCACCAACATGAAAAGTTTGGAAAGCTCTGCCTTAGTGCCTTTAGATCGCCACCTATTGTCAGTTTTTACACTGCACTGTGCAATCAAAGCTTTGAAGGTGTGCCTCTACTTCAGAGTCTCAGTTGTGAGGTCTTAAAAAATCAGAAAGTTGTCTCCATATTTTAGATTGAATATTGTGCTCATTTTTTCTTTTAGGGCTAAAGTTTTCTTGGGGTAATGGGCGAAGCAAAGGTTATCTCTTGGTAATTTATTAGCAGACTGACATTCTTTGTTCTATAATAGTGCTTAATGTTAGTTTTCTTTAGAGCAAGTTCTAGGCCCAGATCATTCATCCAGGTGATCAGAAAACACAGTATGTCTCCTTACTTCTCATTCTCTGGGATCTCCCCACAAAACGAACATCAAGACACCTCCCCTTATTCAAAATCTTCTATCTTGTTCTTAAGAAAAATTGTTCATATCCTCTAAGTACTGCATTTGCTATGATGCAAAGTGCTTTTTTGGAGAACCCCCATCAGTAGAATCCTCAGTATCATTAATAACACTTTGTAAGTGCTGTACGTTTTGCATCTACAGGGTCCAGGACCGAGGACCAATCTTTCTGGAAGTCCTTAAGTTCTTTCTCAATTTTACCATTTTATCATCCAGAAGTATTTGGATCCTCTTCTCAATTTTCCAGGCTAATCCCTCCCACTGGATCAACTTGAGTTTGTTCATCTATACAGTTTTTACTATCCATCATTTTCAGATTAATCCCACATTTCTCCCCCCGCCCCTACTTTGCTATATATCCTATAACAGCTCGGTCTTAAATCCAACTATCTCCTGTCTCAGACCTTCAGCTAGAGTTTTTTGGATTCTATTCATCATATTTGGAAATTCCTGATCTCAGGAAGGGTGGATCTCAAAGAAGAGTTGTAAAATATCTTGGGAAGGTTCCATATTTCTTCAGTCCAGCATTCATACAGTTACCAGTAAAATTGTTCTCTAGCAGTTTTCTCAGCTTTATGGAGATAATGCCTTCACCTTCTCACTTTGTAATTTCCCTTCACTAAAATTCAGTCCCATCATAAGTAAAGAAAATCCAATCTCTCCACAAAAATACATCCTTGTGAATCCTTTGTTATGTCTCTTTAAGCACATCAACCTCCACTCCTTTTGTTTAATTCCCCATCTTGTAGAATAGACACATTTACTTAGTTCTTAGTTGCAAAAAGATGATGACTTCAGAAGACTCCAGTCAACTATCTTAATCAGAAGAATTCTTCACTTTTATGAATCCAATGTTTATTTAAGAATTTGAAGAAAGCAGATACTGGCTTAGTGTTTATCAGATCTCTCAGATCAGAACAGCTGCATTTCACAAATAAGGCAAAGAAATAATTCTCCCAGACCTTCCTTGTTCATTCCATGGGTAACAAGAATTCCAGACCCTTAGGGGCAATCCCCTCATTCCCACTTAATCCAGGGCGAGTTTCACCATCTAGAGATCCCTCTGGCTGGTGCTTTCACCATGAAAGCTCTTCTCACTGCAGAACACTAACAAGAAGTGTCAGTCCACAATCCTGCTTGAAAGTCAAATCCACTGTACACCAATTTCTTAAATGCCCATGATACTTGACTTTGGGGTCAAGCTCCTAGGGCTTTCATTTGCCTGAGCATGCACTCTCTGGACCTGAATTGTCTGAGCTCAAATATTAACCATAACTGATGTCAGACCCACCAACTCCATTTAATTTAGCATTTGGCAATCAATAGGTGGCACAACCAAAGTCACTGTGAAGGAAAAAACTGAAAAGTCCCAAATGGCAACGTGCCCCAAACAACAAATGAGCGACGGCATTTTCCCAGAAATCTACAAAGAGTGTAATTAAACTCTGCCAGGACAAACCCAAACCAAGTTTCTTCCTGATTCTAACATAAGGCAAACAGAGGTAGACAAAAAAAGACACAATACAGCTGGATAAAACTCCAAATCAGCTCCTCCAACAGAGTCTATCTTCTTCTCACTCACCAGGTTGCAAATTTTCTACTGTAAGGTTTACACTCCACAGATGTTTGCTGCGTCAAATAACTGGCTCTGGTCTTTCTCCAGCTCAGCGTCCTTACCAAAGTCTCTGATGTGGCATACTTTGTAATACTTTCCTTTGGACCCTTCCACATTTGTGGATTGTTTTAACTTCAAGTTTTAAAAATAGAAACTTTGAGACCCCTTGTGCAAAGACTAGCATAAACAGAGAATCATCACTGGAGCCCTGGTGGTGCAGTGGTCAAATGCCAGTA
Organism: Iguana delicatissima; assembly: GCA_948472985.1. Classification (NCBI taxonomy): domain Eukaryota; kingdom Metazoa; phylum Chordata; class Lepidosauria; order Squamata; family Iguanidae; genus Iguana; species Iguana delicatissima. Next base: position 183,692 of record CAOKZL010000977.1, read on the forward strand.
CTGTAGCCACAAGGTTGTGAGTTTGATCCTGCTGGGCTCCAGGTTGACTCAGCCTTCCATCCTTCCGCAGCTTGGTGAAATAAGTACCCAGCTTGTTAAGGGCAATTAGTTAACACATTATAAACTGCTTAGAGAGCACTTAGCTGATAAGCGGTATAGAAATACACAAGCTATTGCTAGTTAGATTCACAGATTGTTAGAGTCACAGCATTCCACTGCATTCTCTAATCAAGGCATTAGCCTTATCAAACCTCTCCCAATAAACTGGGAATTAAAACATCACTATTTCCACTGGAGCCTTAGAGACAAAAAAGCCAAAACCTCTGAATTTCATAAACACTAAGTAAATTGTAAAATCCCTGGGCAGAATGAGAATAAGATTAAAAGCAAAACAACCTTAAAATAGATACATGAGCTCATGCCAAGCTAATTTACATGCCATCATCTTCCCCAACAAACCTTGGCAAAAATGCCCAGAGGTCCCCTAGAAAGTGTTGTGGGGTACTGGGGGGCATTTTTAAAATTTCTTTTTTTGCAGTGGAAGGTACCACCCACCGCCACATTCTTACAGGGAGCTCATGTGACTCCCCTAGCCACCAACTACTGCCTGCTCTGTTACCCTGTGACTTGGGGGTTCCGGGAGGGGCACCCAAACAACCAAACCAACACAAACAAGATGGGGAAATTAACTCGAGCACTCTCTTAGCTAACGAGAGGCAGGGTAACTTAGCGGGGATCTTTTACCCAATGTATATAGCATTGGGTCAGTGAGCAGTCAGACAGTTGGCATAACAACAATAATATTTATTAGCAAGCAGGCAAATTAACAAGAAAACACAACCTCACTACTAACTGAGAAATAGAAAAGAGAGTTTTGGGGAAATGGGTGATACATCACCTTTCTTGCAGTCCTGTAGAAGCCAACTGGAGAGAAGGAAACTCGGCGCGGCTACCGAGGGGAATTCGCTGAACAGAGCGGTAGCAAGGCTGGATAGAAGTCCGAAGCGATCCAGCGAAAGATCCAAGGAGCTCTCAGAACTGGGGGGTTTTATCAGGGAAAGAATGACCGTGGGCTAGTCTGGTCTTGGGTGAGAACAATGAGTTTTGGGCTGGAGACAATGTCCCCGAAAGGTCAGGATTTACATGATTGAGTTAAGGTTCGATTTGACAATAGTATAGCCAGTATGTAGATGCAGCTGGCTTGGCAGTTAAGCACTCAGCTCGCCAGGGTGCCCTCTCAGGGCAGAGGGTCTCTTTGTTTTAACACGCATTTGTAATGAAGGTATTTGTTTCGGGAGGTCTCCTAAAGCAGATCTGGCAGTTTCTGGCTTGCCTTGCTGTACTCAGCAGATAATAGCCACGCCTAGCTTCGTGCTTGTTCGGTGGCCTCACAAACACTTGGCTGGTGGCAGAGCAGGGCCGAATTATGATATCAAAATTATATCTAGAGGTTACCAAATGCCAGGCCAGTTCATGGTGGTAACAGCTTCTGTTTATAGAATAAAAGATACCCCAGCACATATTGAGAAGAATGTGAGGACATTGCCTTTCCAATGATAATTCTGTTTTCCCAAATGAAATTTCCCTTCAGTGTTCTAATTTCTAGCATAGCAGTAACTTAACCCTTCACGTGAGCTTCTAGAGCCTCAAAGAGAGGACAGGACAAAGTTAGCAAGGAAATGAGAACACAGCAAATATAAGATTATTATCTTCAGTGTCTCACTTTCAAGTCAGAGGGATTCCAATCCATGCCCACTCTTCTGAACAAATAAGACAGAACACCAGAATCTGCATGCAGAATAAAGAGACTGCAGTATTGCCTCTGCATCAGCTATTCTTTTGCTGAGGCGTCATGACAGGGTGCTTATTAACCTCCATTAGTACCCTTGTGGTACATCCATGACAGTGTGACAACAAGACAGGGGACAACATAAGGAGTGATGGGTAGAAAATGCTAAGAAATAACTGTAAATGAAGTAGGAATGGGCATGTTCAGAGAAATTATTGTTCTGTGCACCCAAAGTTGAGGCAGAGAAATGATTAAGAAGATTACTAAAGAAAGATAACAGGAAATGAAGATATGACACAGTTGAATCTGACCTATTCAGGGAAATGAAAAGGCATGGAATGAACACAGATATTTTTTTTGGTGTATATTTTTATTAAAATTTTAAAGAATAAAAAAAACCTCCCCACTTCCAAGCATCTTTTTTCCAGTCGAGTCTGTGTTTACATTCCATACATACATTGTTTCTGTTTAACAAACAATCTTACACTATTACTTTTAAAATTGTTGCATTACAACTTATGCTTTATCTATAACATTATTAGTTTATATTATCCACCTTTTCAACAATCTTTCTTTATTCCTTCCTTTTCTTATTCTTTTATCCAATTCATAACTTCTTACCATTCTCTTTCAAAGTTCTGGACTGGCTTATTTTTAAGTGAAAAAGTTAACTTTTCTATCTCTACCATATCCAGAACTTTTAATTTCCATTCTTTTATATCAATATAGTTTCTTTCTTTTCAATATTGAGCATATGTCAATCTTGCTGCAGTTATTACATATAACAATGTCTTCTAATGAGATCTTATTTCTCTTTGTTGCCCTAACATATTTAACAAATAAAATTCTGGCTTCATTTCAAAGTTTAAACCATACATTCTTTGAATTTCATCATGTATTTCTTTCCAAAACTTTTTTGCTACCTTACAGGTCCGCCACAAATGAAAAAAGGACCCCTCCTTTCCATCGCATTTCCAACATTTTCCATTCCCATTTTTTGTTATTTTTTTCAACCTTTCAGGTGTCATGTACCATCTATGTAACATTTTATAAAAATTTTCCCTTAAATTTAAACTTGGTGTAAATTTTACATCTGTCTTCCATGTCCTCACCCATGTATCCAGCTCAATTGAGTGTCCAATATTTTGAGCCTATCTAACCATATTATCTTTAACAATCTCTGGTTCCATTTGTCTTTGCAACAATCTATAGATTCTCTTTTTCTGGTCCCTTTTCACTGAATGAACACAGATTTTGATGCATGGGGAAGGGAGCTGAAAAGGGGAAGGGAGCTGAAAAAGCCAAGGGTCTGTATTAGGACGAAAAAGCAGGATGCACAGCGTTATCACATGTTGTGCAGTACATTTCCCTCTCTACACTGCTCAGCCTTCAGCGGGCGCTACTGGTGCATCTGGTGGGGAAGCCAAGCCTCACGGGCCTAGACTTGCGGCAGTCTAGTTTACTTCCGGACATGACATCAGAAGCAGCAGCGATATGAGTGAGTTGGCTCTCCAAGGCCCAAGAAGCCTAATGCATTGCCCTTAAGTCAGCCCTAGTAACGGGGATCTAGAATACTGTCTGTGCAGCTGGGGCCATTTCTTCCTTAATGTTTAAAAATATATATCTTTTCACCCCTTTCATTTTGGTTCCATTTCAAGATGGGTTTAAAGAATTATGATGTGGCTAGAGCATTAGTTACAGAAGCCTAGCCTCCACCCAATTGTAGAAATGATAATTATAAATAACTCACATTGTTTAAGAGCTTATCATGTGAATACCGTCAGCTCTCCACATTTGTGAGTTTCACTTTCACGGATTTGATTATTTGCAAGTTTCTTCAATCCCTGCCTCCCCACCTCAGACACTTCTTTTCCGGGAGATCCTCCACTCTTGACTCCAGTCAGGCTGTGCGGCCCTTTAAAACTTTCCCTTTGGTTCTCCTCCTTCTCCTCAACCAGCCACTGCCTGGGAAACTAAGAATGTCTCACAGCGCAATTTCTCTGTACTACAAGCCTTCTCCCGATGCCCCACACACCCAAGGAAGGAGATGGACGAAAGTATAGGGCCACCTTGCAAACCCATCCCCTTTTCCTCTTCTTTCCCTGGCCCAGTTTGGATGCTGGGTGTGTGCTCTCCTCACCATGCCTTGGTCTCCTTCCTGCACACACACAAACATTTTGACATTTGTGATTTTTCCACTTTTGCGAGGGTCTGTAACCCTAGTGAATGTGGAGGGCCAATGTATATGTAATACAAGAGTAGGATATGTGAGATTTGTTTGAAATAGAGCACCAAAAGTATTGCTAGCTGGCTGTTACAGCTTATTTAAATTTCTGTCAAACAAACTGTACGCTTGTACAATTAACTCCAGCACTTGGGAGAGATGTATAGTTCTCCTGTGACATTTAGTTGAGCACTTCCTTGAGAAAAATTATGTTTACAGGTACTCATTTAATGTTTAATGTGAATAGAGACAGTCATATTGATCCCATTCTCAGCCAGAGTGAAGTGATTTGAGTAGAACAGAACCTTCAGTAACACATCTTTCCAGTTTTTTCCAAAAACAGTAGATGATTCTTTTTCAAGCAAACGATATGGTGGAAGACCCTGGCTGGAGTATTGTGTTACCGCAGATGCCCACCTCATGTCTCTCACACTCTACTTTGAGCTTCTCAACAATCCTGGTTTCAACCCCCTTTTTTGCTTCCCATCTGTGGTCCTCTGCTGCCAACTGATGAATTATTCCTGCCCCACAGAGTCTTAAGTGGTTTCAGAAAAGCCACAGGATTTGAGGAAGCCTAACCAGACATCCCAGCACTCTCAAGGGTTTCCCAATTTCTCATGTCATGTATTTATGTATGAACATGGTGTCATGATAAAAATATTGTAAAAGGAAGCAAACAGAATAATTAGACAGGAGAGATTTAACGGCTGGGCACATCCAAAACATTCAAGGATGTGGTATTGAAAATTTTCCATTGTGGCTTTTGTGGGACATTCCCTCACTATCAGATCCATGTTTGTATTAAGAGAATATGTGTGTTTTCACAATACTCCTAACCTCAGAACCAGAAGACACACTTTCAGAGGTGGCGAAATAGTAGTTGAGTCACTTCAAGCTGGATTGTGTTTACATTAAGCTAGGCCAGTTGAAATGCAAAGCAGCTGCAGGCACCACAGAACAACTTCTTACCTTTACATATTTTTCTCAGAAGAAAGAAAAGCTGTTTTGTTCAGTCTGTCCATCTTCAGAGGTAGCCATATGCCACAAGATAAGGAAGGGAAACAACCATTATCCCAAACTTAGCAAAACCCCACAGGGCTCAATTTCTGACACAATGCCAGGAAGGAACGGCTATGCTTTGACTTCCAATCAGTCAGTCTGATTTAGGCACATTAACCAGATAAATGTCAATCCTGCAGGTTAGCACTACCACAGCACTACCACCACCTCTTTATTCTATACATTCTGAGCCTGGGAAGAACCTGGATCTTACAGGTGATAAAATGCAGTCTTACCTGACCCCTTCGCCAATTGGAATTCATTCTGTTTCTCTGTATTCTGTTCTGAGAGTAGCCTCTTGTCCTCAGTATATGTGCATCAGGACAATCAAATGTTGTGGCATATTCATTTCTTTAAGAATAATCCATAGTTTCTCATGATCTACACAATCAAAAGCTTTGCTATAATCTATAGGGTGATTTTTCTTTTGAAATTCTTTGCTGTGTTCTATTATCCAACATATGTTTGCAACATGATCCCTAGTGCCTCTTCCTTTCCTGAATCATTTCATCCCTTTTATACAATTCTGTGTATTGTTGCCATCATCCTTTTTATTTGTACTTGATTATGTAATGCGTTCCCCTGCACATCATAGAGCATCTCCACTCTTAGTTTAAATTTCCCTTTGATTTCTTGGAACTTGTGGAAGAGGTCTCTTGTTCTTCCTTTTTTGTTATCACCTTTTATTTCTCTGCATTGATGATTATAGTAATTCTCCTTGTCCCTGAGCACAAGTCACTGAACATTCAGGGACACCTTTTTCTTTGGCTTCTTCTCTGCCGCTAGCTGCTGGAAGAGTTTCATCTGTTATCCACTGAGGCTTCTCTTTCTTTCTGGCTACCGATAGTGTCTTTTTGTATTCATCCCTGCCAGTGTCCTTGGCTTCAGTCCACAGTTCTATACTAGAAGGTATCAAATATTGTTCTGCACAGACGTGCAACTCCTATGTGGGATTTGACAGAGACCAGGAAGAAGTACAATTCATACAATCAGAAAAGCCATTATGCCTGCCAAAATATAAAAAGTCTTCAGCTGATACTGAATAAGGATATAATGGCAGGATGAGAGCACCCAAGAACTCCAAATAAGGCGGAGTTCCCAACTCAGACATTGCAGTACACAGACCTTAGCCAGAAGATCCATGATTTGTCAGAAGTATCAACAGCAAAACAACAGTACTACCAAACAATGAGAAAGTACAGTGCTATTAACACCTCATTCCTCTCTCTGTAAAATACTAAATGCCTACAACTTTATTAAGACCCACATTGCTCACAGATTTGGATATGTAACAACATGACATTCTTTCTGATACCTCTTTTATACCTTCTTTCTGAGGCAACTAAAATCTCTTGCATTAGAGTGCCACATAAATGTGGGGCTAACATCTAGGGTGAGATCTTGGGCAAAGTGGGAACTGTGGGAATTACGTGTGTGAGCAGCTACAACCACCAGTTCCAAGAAGCCGGGCTGCCATCAGTGGCTCTCAGAAGCAATCACAATACTTACTTACTAAATTACTTACTTACTAAGCAATCGCAACACTTACTAAAAAGTAACCAAAAGGTATACTGAAAAGAGCTGAATGTGTTGAGTAAGAAGAGCCTTTAGCCACAGGCTTTTCACTGTATACATCTGTAAGCATACAGCTACCAAAGAAAGCCACAATCACTCATTCTAATTCAACTTCCTTTCCAGGAAGATTAAAAGATGGCAGGAGGGAGCCTGAAACCACTTCCAAATATGGTGTATAAGAGAGCCTCCCTCAGTTCAAAATGTAAGAGCTAATATGAAACTGCTTTTTATTTCGTTTGCTCAAAGGCACAGAAATATTTGCTTCTGCAGTACCTAGGACCGAAAGAATCCCAGAACGGATTTGAAGGATCCCACCTTTAACCTCACCAGTCCTTTTTACATCACACAAATACATACGTCTCTTGATGGTGTTGTAAGCATTAAAGATTAGTCATAAAATTGCAGAATCATACAGAAGGGAAGGGACCATAGGGGCATCAGGTCCAACCCTCTATTCAATGCAGGAATTACGGTTAGAGCATCTCCAGCAGGTAACCTGTCCAGATTCTTTTTGAAGGAATCCAGGGAAGGATACGCCATCCCTCTTGGCAACTGGTTCCACTGCCAAACTGCTCTTACTATTAAGTAGCTTCTTATAATGTTCAATGGAAATGTACCCTCCTGTAAATTAAAGACATTACACCGGGTCCTACCCTCTGAGGGAGTAGAGAACAAACCAGCACCCTCCTCTTTCTGGCAGCCCTTCAGGTATTTAAAGAGTGCAGTCACGTCACTCGTCAGTCTTCTCTTCACCAAGCTGAACATGCCCAGCTCCTTTCAACCTCTCCTCATGCTTTGTTCTCTATGTCTCCTATCATCTTTGTTGCCCTTCTCTGAACCTGCTTAAAATGAGGTGCCAGCCAGGATGAGAGACACTTTCCTTCCAAAGACAATCCCTGGCCAACCTCCAAGTCACACTTTCTCACCCTCAGAAAAAGGCAACAGTAAACCTCCTCCGAAGAAAAATTGTCCTACCAAGAAAACTCAATGATAGGGCTGCCGTAAGTTGATTTTAAGGAATCAGGACCAGGATGGGGGCCTTATCCAGAGAAGTATGTAAACCACAATGAAAAAGGGACGCCACTATTTTGCATTTAGTGTCACCATCCCAGGCTGTGCAAATGGACAAGTCAATTCAGAAAGCCACAGCCTTGGAAGTAGAAGACCTGGGCAGGTCTGTGGCTAACAGGGGGTCTTGGAAGTCAACTATTTATGGAGTTGCCACAGGGAAAAACTAACTTGACAATGATTCACTTTGTCTCGTTTGGAACTAGAACTCCAAAATCAGATGAAACATGGTTTCTTGTTTATGAAAACAGGGGGTTGGGTGTGTGTGCATGGAAATGGAAGCGAACTGGAAAAGTGCACTGAGTCCAAAGGCCATTTCCGCACTACACTGTTACAGTGCTATTATTCCACTTTCAACCTCCTCTGGAATCCTGGGGTTTGCCCTGCAGGGAGGGGCCTTTAGAATCCTCAGCCAGAGAGCTCTTTGGCCTCAGTAAACTACAAACATAGGAGATTGAAAGTAGAACCACAGCACTATAGCAGTGTAGTGTGGAAACGCACACTGTGGGAGGAGGAGAAAGTCAGAAGGATCCAGTCTGTACCACCAATGGACTAAGGCCATTTCTGCCCTACCCCGTTATAGTGCTATCATTCCACTTTCAACCTCCTATGGAATCCTGGGGTTTGTAGGTTAGGGAGGGGCCTTTAGAACTCTCAGCCAGAGAGCTCTTTGGCCTCAGAAAACTACAAAACCCAGAACCCACAGGATGTCGGAAGTGGAATAATAGCACTATAACAGTGCAGTGCAGAAACGGCCAAAGAGAAGGAGGACAAACTACATCCTAGGCGCTCCTCAGCTTCCCAGGGCTGGGCTTAGAGGGATGCTCCGGGGATCCAGAGAGTGAAAAAAATCATTACCATTAAAAAAAAAATCATGACAAAGTCGTTCTTTTTATCCAGAAAATGGCAGGAACGCCTGTTGCTAGATTTAAGTCCTGGAAAAGCCCCGCGCCCATACAGAACCCCTCTTCCGATTCTGAAGGGCGCCCCCTGGTTCTACTCACCGAGGCCGCTCCCCAGCAGGGAGGCGGCCACCCCCAGGAGCAAGAGGGGACCCCCAGGCGGCCCCATCCGGCCCTCTAACCTCGCCTCCTCTCGCCTCAGCTCCAGGCACAGGTAACGCAACAACAGAAACACCACCCAACGGCTTCTACCTCCAGCCGCACACTGGGAGGAGGAAGTTCGCGCCCAAGAGGAATCCGGCAACGAGCCCCGGGATTGGCTGAGACGAAAGCCTTCGGCCAGTAGAGAAAAAGTGTTTCGGTGTCGTCACCTGTTGCTGTGAGAAATGACCAGAGGGAAGGATGAGCGTTAGGGGATCCTGGGGTTTGCAGTTTAAGGAGGGGGCCTTTAGAATTCTCAGCCAGAGAGCTCTTTGGCCTCAGAAAACCACAAACCCCAGAATTCCACAGAGGGTGTTGAAAGTGGAACAACACCACTATAACAGTCCAGTGCGGAAACTGCCAGAGCGTTTTAAGTGGGCACCATCTTTTTAGGGCCTGTCTACACTACGCTGTCGTAGTGCTCTTATTCCACTTTCAACCTCCTGTGGAATTCTGGGGTTTGTAGCTTCCGGAGGCCCAAGAGCTCTCTGGCTGAGAATTCCAAGTGTCCCTCCCTAAACCGCAAACCCCAGGATTCCAGAGGATGTTGAAAGTGGAACAATGGCACTATAAGGGTGTAGTGGAGAAAGGCGCTTAGTTTCCAGGAATGCCAGGTCTGCAATGCCGTGCCCTTATAACAATTAGTCGTAGGAAAGTGCGATTTAATGGCTTGCCTGCATGCATGGAGCAGAAAGGTTTTGTGTTACAGGGGTGGGGTTGTGTTGGCATGAAGCACTATTTATAACCCTGCTGGCTGCAGACTCTGGGAGTTGTAGTCCAAAAACCTAACTTCTCTAAAACGTAACTTCTCCAATGGCACACATCACAGACCAAAAAGAGGGAAAAGCAGCAAATAGATTTAACTTTTTTAAGGCTCTACAGAGATGTATCCTGGAACAACCTGGAGAAGTGGCTCAAGTTCCCCCTGAAACTAGGCCGAGGAGGGCTGAGTCCTGCCCGAAAAGAGGGGGCAAAATTGGATCCTGGGTGGTTAAGCCTCCTCAGGAAATATCAGTCAGAAGTGTCCTGAATGGGCCGCTTCCAGGACATTTGTAGACACTGTATCCAAAAATGATCTTCCATCAATTCCCTTTAAAATGTTGTTCCTTTTAAAGTATTCTATTCAATATCCTTTATTCTAGAGAAAAAATTAGCAGAACATGACAATATTTGAGGTGTTTCATTATCGAGAATGAAAAGCACTACAAATAATAGAAAAACTAAGAACGATCAATCATGAAAGAACAGTGTAAGCTGCAAGGATCTCTTTCAAAACTGAATAATTTGTTGTTTATAAGTTTTCAAGGACAAACATCTTGTCTACACGACCAGGAAAAAGATTATTATAACAAATTTAAAAAGCATGCTGTTAAACTGAAAAAAAAATATTAGGGTTACTGTAAGTGGAAATGACTTGAATCACACAACAACAAAGGGTGCTAATAATGCAGTTTTCAATTTTTCCAAAAATTTATGGAGTTTTTTTCTTGGTATTTTAAATCTTTACCCCTGCCTGAGGGCCTAAATCCCCTAAAGACACCAGATCCCACCTGATCTTGGAAGACAAGCAGGGTTGGCCCTCTTAGTACTTGGATGGGAGACTGCTAACAAATGCAGATGCTGTCGGCTACATTTCAGAGAAAGAAAACAGCAAAACCATCTCCAAGCATTCCTTGCACAAGAAAGACCCAAGGAAACTAATGGGGTCTTTCTCTCTACACACATACAAGCACGTGTGCAGACACACACTTGATCAAACCAAATGGTCTGAATTAGTAGATTCCCGGAGGAGATTTTTTAAAAAATATATAGTTAAAGGGCAAAGATATAACAGGTGCCTCTCAGTAGACCCTCATAATATCATCTTAGAAGAAGGAGGGTTTGTCTTTAGCAGTAGAGACTCCTCTCAAGTCAGTGCTTCTCGGGGTATCCGATGCGGGGAATGGCCATTATTTTTCCCGATATTCCAGGGACTGGCAGTAAGTTTGTGCCCACTGGCGACAATCCTTTCTTTTGTTCTTGTGAATTTGCCAGGGATGGACAGCCACTGGCTCAGAGACCAGGGACAGTGTCACTCGGGAGCCACTTCCGCACTAGACTGTTATAGAGCTATGATTCCACTTTCAACGTCCCATGGAATCCTCAAAGGCCCCTCCCGAAACTGCAAAACCCAGGATTCCATAGGACGTTGAAAGTGGAATCATAGCGCTATAACAGTCTAGTGAGGAAATGGCCTAGGTCGATTGTCAAGGCTACTATGGTAGGAGAGAGAAGATATTCTGCCTAGGATGTGGGGCTTAAACTGCGGCCAGCAGTGACAAGAATTGTTTTTTAGCTGCGTGGAAGGGTATTTAATCATCTCTAGAATGTCAAAACCCAGACTCAAACATTTGGTGACCTTTAGCCTTTGTGACAAGATGTTTCTGCGATCAACCAGCCAAACTCTTAAGGCAGCCCTTTCCGACAGATTGCTGCCATTTTGTGTCTCTCTCGTCTTCCCAGCAGGCCTGCACAAAATGGCTCCCTTGCTTGGCCGGCACCCTGTAATTGCCATCTCCTCAGAACTTTCCTCCCTTCAGTGCTTTGTCAAGTTCTGCATGAGGCTGGCCACCTGGAGCCGAAGCCAGAAGTCATAGAAGTGCATCATTCATGGATCTTGGCTGAGACCATTTTTGCACTACACTGTTATTGTGTTGTTGTTCCACTTCCAACGTCCTCTGGAATTTTGGGGTTTGTAGTTTCCTGAGGCCAAAGAGCTCTCTGGCTGAGAATTCTAAAGGCCCCTCCCTGAACTGCAAACCCCAGGATTCCACAGGATGTTGAAAGTGGAATAAAAGCACTATAACTGCGTGGTGCGTAAACGGCCCCTGGGCCCTTTCCGCACTAGATTGTTATAGCGCTATTATTCCACTTTCAACATCCTGCAGAATTCTGGGGTTTGTAGTTTCCTGAGGCCAAAGAGCTCTCCGGATGAGAATTCTAAATGCTGCAAACCCCAGGATTCCATAGGATGGTGAAAGTGGAATAATAGCGCTATAACAGTCTAGTGCAGAAGGGGCCAGGGTCTTTCTTTCTCCTGATTCTCCACATTCCATCCCAAGTGCCATTCCCCAAAGGTCTCCCCCTCAAAAATTATATTCATAAGAATAACTCCAGGCTTTTCCCTACAAAAAACAGATCCTGGGAGTCAGTCCTTCTTCTGAACATTTGGAATGCAGCTGTCCTTGGTGGGGGAGGCTGGTTGTGGGGGATAAATATGCATGCACTCTGTATATATCCGGACGCACTCTTTTATGTGTGCTCTAAAGCAGAAGTAATTCAGCTGAATACAGTCAGGAACAATTTCCGTGCTAGCCTGTTATAGCGTGAGGATTCCACTTTCAACATCCTCTGGAATCCTGGGGTTTGCCAGCCGGCCCCCTCCCAAAACTGCAAACCCCAGGATTCCAGAGGATGTTGAAAGTGGAATCATAGCGCTATAACAGGCTAGTGCGGAAACGGCCTAAGAATGGTTAACTCTAACCCTCCAAGGCTTTTCATCAATCTGGTTCTTCAGGAGGTTTCTTAACTCATGAAGCATGAGAACTCCTGGTGCAGGAATATTCCCACAGTGAGGGACTTAAAAACAACCTCAAAAGTTCACAGATTTGAACTTTTTGACAGACCTGGGCAACATGGCCACATTTCAGCTACTTTTTGTTTTAAAATATAATGCTGCCTCCTCGAAAATAATACTGCTACACTTATACAACGCCCATGATTCTGAATCCATGCCAGGAGAAGGATAAGAGCAATTGCATGTTTGTTCAGGCTCTCTCGCACTCGTGACTTGCTCAAATTGCCCTTTTTATGATTTCTCTGAAATCACCTGAGATTGTCGCTTCCAGGGCAGGAAGATCTGGGACTGAACAGCCAAAGAGCACAGAAGGGGAGGGAAAAGTTGCAAACAGGGACTGTGGAGAGAGCCAACCTCTGAGAGACGAAAAAGAGAAAGGAAATAAGAAATTATTGTAAGGCCTAAAGAGAGTCTCTTGCATCCATAACAATATTATTTGCCTAGTCATTTTGTATTCTGACTTTTCTTCCAGAAATATGGGGAGCGATCATAATGCAAGAATTATTTTAGAAAAGAGAAATGTAGATATAGTCTCTCAGAGATCAAAGGGGAAATCAGAAGAAGAGATAATGAAAGAATGGCAAATAGTGTCGGGTAATTGCTGGGGACTATCAGATGATAATGCTTAATACAGAAGAATATGGACTGTATATTAAGAAGATGCAACTGGGCGAAAAGATGGATATAATATACTGTTTCTGATGTATTGCGGGATCTAGCACGAAATATTAGCATTTGATAGTGTGGTACATTAAATTTCAACATGTTGATTATATAGAAAAAAATTGAAATCTAGTGAGGGACGGAAGATAAGCAGAAATAATTCAATGATATGTACAATTATATATGTTTATTTTATATTATGGAACGTCAATAAAATTATTACAAAAAAAGAAAAGAAAAGAGAGGAAGAGGAAGAGGAAAGCTAGGAGACCACCAAGGAACTTTCCCATCTGGGTGAGAGATTAGCTATAGGAACAAAATGGAGCACGGCAGAGTATGGAGCAAAGGCTGCTGGCAAAGGCTGCTGGCAGGCCACCTAGCCCAGGAGAAGACAGCTCCTGAATCCCCAGCTCTTTAGGAAAATTTAAGCGGTTGCAAGCCCCTTAAGCAGGCAAGGACATTTCGGGCTGCTTGTAAGAGTTGGGTGGGGGTCACACTCTGACATATTGCTCACAGAAGCATTTTGTGTACTAGAGGCTGGGAGCAGATTTCTCAATGGCAGAGACCCTTTGCTTTATCTTGTGGTCTGTAACCCTGGTAGGTCCCTAGAACATGTAATGCACTTTACAGCAGTTTCTTGAACTTGTGGAAAATCCTCCTCCCATACTGCAATTAATGGTTTCTTTTTTTCCATCTCTTTAAGTGTTGACTTTTGGATATCCTTTTATATGAGTTTATGTATTATCTGTTTGGCTTGGTTTCATTGTTTTCCTTTATCTGAATATATTTCAATTCTGTTTGGTTAAATTCTTGTAAGATTCCCTCCCCACAAGTTTCACACTTAGTTGTTGATTTAAATTAAAATAGAACCCCACCCCATTTGGATGGAAAATCAAGTAGCACTTTGATCAGGTTACATTTGAGTCCCCAAACACACTGTTACTCTTCCACGTGTGCCTAAAAACCCAATCGCTGCCACTTCTAAAGCAGGAGCATGCAACATATGACTCCCTCAAGTTGTACTACAATTTCCATCAAGCCTAGATGGCTGTGGTGGATGATGGGAACTGCAGTCAAACATCATCTGGAAGGCTACATATTGCTCACTCATGTTCTCAAGGAATATCATGAACAGAAGATGAGAACCAGGAGACAGGAACATTTAACTATCTGTTACCCTGATTTCTGGGGTCCCTTGGGGGACACCTCAATGCGCTCCACATGATGGGGAATGGAAACTAGCCAGAGCCCAAGCAATAGCTATGCGAGAGGCAGGGTAACTTAGCGAGATCTTTTTACCCAGTGTTTACGGGGTCAGGTCAAGCCAACAACCAAGCAAAATTGTCTAATAAATGATTTTATTAAAAATAAAGACTTGCGCATGTACGCACTTACACACTCACTCACTCAAGACCTAGCGAGAATAAAAAGAGAGGAAATTGGATAGGGGGCTTTGGAGGGTTACAGCTAGGGAATACTGCACCTGGTCTTGAAGTCCGGAGGTCCGAGACAGCAGCGGAGAGAGAGATGAGACTCAGCACGTAGAGGGCTGAGCGGACAGCTCAATGGACAGAGTGACGGTTAGCTGGGATGACTGGGAATGATCCAAAGAGCCGCTCAAACACCGGCTCTATTTATGGAGGAAAAAGTACCTGGAGGACTAACCCTTTCCCGGGGAGAACAATAAGCGGAAGAGCTAGAACAAAGCTCCAAAATGTCAGCGTTCTTTGCATTATTGAATTTGCCGGGGTTGTCAAAGCCTCAGCTGTATGCAAATTGTCCTCGCTTGATGGGCAGTTTGTCAGATGCATTAATCCCTTGAAGCCGGCTCCTCGGGGCTGAGGACCCCTTTTGTATTTTACGTTTTACATGTCCGGAGGTCTCCTGGGGCTATGTGACTATGAATTTACTGGCCTGACCGGGTTTTTCCTGTTTTTGGCCATTCGACTGTGCCTGCCTACGTGCTCATTCGGGGGACCTCTCAAGCACATGGAGATATTTTTACTATTAAATTGTAGACCCTGGGATAGGGTTATCTACTGCGGTAACATACCCACACATCAGTTGTTTCTGTGCTGTGTGAATACACATCCCACCTGCGTGCACACTATCTACTCCTAAGGGTTCTGCATTAGAAGTTTAATTGCCATTCAGGTGGACATTTAGACATCAAAGTGGTCCAGAGTGGTCATATTATGAAGGAGCCGCCTCTCAGTGTCCTATTTTTGGCATCCACCAAAGGCAGCAAAGAGTTATTTCATTGACAGGGATGGGGAAAAGTTCTCGTGGTATTTTCTGCCTTGTATACCAAAATAATTTTGTTGCCTTGAGTAAGTACCTCCACTTGGGTGAATCATGGTAGCATTTGCTGCCATGTCTCAGGCAGCAACGTTTATTGGGCCAGCCCTGCTAAGCACCCAATTCATTCCCCCAGAGGGCTTAAAAACATCTTTGCAAATGGATGTGTCTTTGAAATCTTCACCTTTGTGCACTGGCACACTAAACTCCAGTCTTCCCAGAGAAACTAATTTTTTCCCCCCAGCAATGGATACAGTTCTTGAGGCAGCTTTTACGTTTCATCATTGACTGGACAGTCCAAGGGGTTGGGGAAGACTTAGGCTCAAAAACTTCCAAGTTTTTTCTTGGGAATGTCCCAGTAGGAAAGCTGACTGCTATGCTGGCAGAATTACTGACCCAGGTTCCTCATTTAGTGTTGCTCAAAAGTTTGGAACGTGAGGTTTTTGTTGCAAAGCAACTGCCTCATTTACCAGTGTTTAGGGGTTTACATACATACACAATTCTTTCTGTACCGTTCTTTCTCTCATCCACAGAAATGAAGAAACATTCTCCCTTAGCAAACAAAATGGTGGCTGCAGGTGGTGCAGGCACTGCCTTTTCTCACCCGATTTCCCAGAAGTGGCAGCATCCCATGAACCAATTCTAGTATGTCTCTATGTAGTCTATCTCTTTTATTTTTGCAAGAAATCTGCCAACGTTGAACAAAAAACAAAACAAAGCATGACAAAACATACCTGGTATTACATTGATTTCCAAACAAAAAGGAAAAGGAAAAAAAAACAGTAATAGAAGAAAATTAAAGACAAGACTTATGATTACAGTTAATAAAACTTGCAAAAGTGTACATAAAAGGTAGATACAGTATTTCTTATACTTCACTGCTGAGCGAATACATGCGTGACTCAGGGTTCATAGCTGATTATTAACTAGAAGTTACTTTGTCAGCAACTGTATATCAGAATTTTGGTTTGAGAAAATAATGGTTCTTGTACATGTGTGGAATGCTTTATGTGATCATTGTTGCTCTAACCTATAAAATCCCCTCCTTTTAATAGTAAAGGGCCCTTCTCTTTGCTCTTGTAAGAACTGATTTTGACTGTGTTCCTCCTGAAGCGGGAGAAGAAGCTCCTTTGGCTAAAGTTGGGAACTTTTCCAGACTGATTCAGAGCTCATCCACAATGATGTAGACTGTCAGGGCATTCAGAACATGAGTGTGGTGTGTCCAAGAAGGTTTTTCTGGTGGAAGGAAAGATGAGGTATTTTGACCTTGGCAGCATAGCTGCAAGCTTGCCTCTCAAGGTCCTGCCTCAGGAGAAGTCATTGTTACCGCACCTAACCCACCTAAAAACTATGTCCTGGGGGTCCTAATTATTTTATATCAAACATAGTGAGCCATAAAGATCTACTGGAAGGACATGTAGGCAGTGGAGCTATGGAGATAGATAAAAGAGTAGCCTGTTTTCTGTCACGCATCTGAGGTGAATCTTGCAAATGGCTCAAGGCCATTTGGATGGATTTTCACCAGTAATGGCACCAACAGGAGACGGGAGGTCTCTGGGATCAAATTAACATGTCAAACTGCCAGGGATGTGACACCTTGGAGGTATGCATCCCCAGATGAGAAACTCATCTTGCAGGAAACTACAAGGATGCCTGGCTGTATTTTCTTTGAACTACAAAGCTGAAATCCATCTCCATAAAAATGCAGCCATCTGTTCACCAGGACATGTTTCAGCTCTATAACTAGCCCCCTTTTTCCATTTCGGAGTTTTCCCAGACTTGCAAGCAATGCTGCTGGCAAGCTCCCCTCAGCCTCAGGAGGTGGGGCTGAGTAGGGCTTCTTGCTTGTTTTCTTCCAGCTGAAGACTTCTGGATTGGCACAGTATTACCCCAAAACTCTTTATGTCTCTCTCTTAATTTAAACCTCTTTCTAAACTTCTATAGTCTTGTACGCTTGTTGGAGTGAGTGCAGCTGAGTGATTGTATGGATTTTAACATCAATGTCAATAAAATACTTAAATTTGAGTAGTTAGCCTGATCCTCTGTGATCTCACTCCGTAAACACTGGGCTAAAGATCCTTAATTACCCTGCCCTCTTTGCATTGCTAAAGCGGTGTTCATAGCTAATTTTCCCCACAAGTGATAATTTTGACAGGAGTTGGGAATCCCCCTAAGGGACCCCCAGCAAGCAGGGTAACATCATCCAGCACGGGGCACTGAGAACCAATGCTGAGAACCCAGACACGGACTTTACCAATTGATGTCAGCATAATTTTAAGTAGGACAAGCGGTTGACAATAGGAACAACCTTTAAAGTTGACTAGAATAAAAAAATATCAGAGAATAATACCTTATGTGATTACAATGACTAGAATCCTGTATTCATCTGTCTGGAAAAATAACATTGTTCCTGAGACTTGGATAATCAGATACTCTGGGTAAATGGAAAAATACAGGGGGAAAACAATGAAGAATGGAAACCAGTATAAGATTTTTTTTAAAGAGAAAAAATATTTTTTAAGAGAAAAAATATGGAATTGCAGCTATCTGGAAATGACAAGATCAAAGAGCAACAGTCCAAAATCCAAAAAGATTTTTGGTTATAAATTGAAAATCAGTCCAATCTTTTACAGTCTATATAATTAACTGGAATTAAGATGAAATCTTTGAAAAAGCAGATAGTCAATCTTTTAAATCTAACCTGTATGGCAAAAGAAGAAATAGATAAAAAGCAGCAAAAATTCCAGCATAAGGAAAGTTAGAACTAGAAACTTAATATGAGATAATTGATATGGGAAACAAGAAAGGGTTAATATAAGTACCTGAAGAGTTTGTAAAAACAAAAGCAGTACAAAGGCAGATAAAAAGTCCCCACCCACAAGTGGGAGAGAGAGGCAAATATAAGGCAAAATCTATTAACACTAACCAGATTGAAGCAGCATTTCAATTCAGATACTATTCTAAAGGCATTTATATTTTAATAATGCCGAAAAAGAAACATATTAATTATGGACATGGATATATACATATTTATTTTATTGCTTTTGGATATTATAATAAAATATAATTGAAAAATAAAGTTGACTAGAATTCAAAATGAAGAAACTTTTGTTAAGCAAGTGCAAAGAAACAGAGAGTTTCTTTAGCTTGGACATTTAAGCAGGCAATACCCTCTGGGAACTGAGAACTGCCCAGAGCACTGAATCTCTAGCAGCCCCGCAGAGCAAACTGGGGAAAAGCTAGGGAAGTATTACCTATTTTGTCTAAGCTCTTTTACTGCTTACATCAACTTTTACACGAGCCTCTGCTTAATGTTTAACTTGATGACCGGATTTAACATGGAACGGCAGCGATTGTAAAATTGTTTTGTCTTTTTCTGAATCACTCTACCACATTTCATCAGGACAGTGAAAGCTGAAGAAAGAGGGTGTTGACAGGGGGAAAAGGATTGGGTTCCTGTATCCTTAATAAGAATGATTATTACCGAAGATAGCCAACATTGAGCATTGGGCTACATCCCTGGAGACTGGGGTTTGATTCTACGCTCAGAAACCCAGAAAGCTTCATGATAGGTTCACCTTAGGGTCGCTGTAAGTCAGAAAGAACTTGAAAGCACACAACGATTACTATTGTCTAGGGCCATTTCCGCACTGGGCTGTCATAGCGCTGCATTCCACTTTCAACATCCCTGGAATCCTGGGGTTTGCAGTTTCGGGAGGGGCCGGCCGGCCCCTCCCGAAACTGCAAACCCCAGGATTCCAGGGGATGTTGAAAGTGGAATCATAGCGCTATGACAACCCAGTGCGGAAATGGCCTAGGAGAGGAACATTTCAGCAGATGTAGCTTGTCAGGGAAGTTGTTGTTGTGTGCCCTCAAGTCCATTCTGTCTTAAGGCGACCCTCTTATAGAAGTCTTCTTGGCAAGATTTCTTCAGAGACTTGCCATGGCTTTCCTCTCTCAGGCTGAGAGATTTGACTAGCTTGAGGCAACCCAAAGGATTTCCTAGGATGAGCAGGAATTCGAACCTAGGCCTCTGTTACTGCAACCTAGGCCTACCCGGAGATAGCACCCGATATCATTTTGATATCAAACCATTCAGCTTTCCTCTGCCACCCTGCTCCACGTGTTTGCGAGGCCACCGAACAAGCACGTAAACAGGCATGGCCGATCATTGCTGGACGTTCCTTTCTCTACCTAGGCAGGCCAGACATAGCCTTTTCGTCGCCTCAGGGAGCTCTCCGGCAAACACCCCAATGAGTATGCACGGTACTAACAAAGGCTACCTGTCCCGAGCAGGCTACTGGACAAAGGTTGTGCTGTCCATTGGTAAGCGCCGCACATT
Organism: Iguana delicatissima; assembly: GCA_948472985.1. Taxonomy (NCBI): domain Eukaryota; kingdom Metazoa; phylum Chordata; class Lepidosauria; order Squamata; family Iguanidae; genus Iguana; species Iguana delicatissima. The sequence continues at coordinate 203,429 of CAOKZL010000977.1, forward strand.
TGCATACCGGCTACACTATTGTTAATTCGGCTTTGACTTAATCATGCAAAGTTGTGACCTTTCTGAGACATTGTCTCGCACCCAAAACTCACTGCTGTCCCCAAGTAAGGCATGGCCTGCAGTCCCTATTCACCCTATAACAACCCCTGATTCCAAGACCTTCCTCGGATCGCTTGGCCCGCTCCAGAGTTCTATGCTGCCTTGCTGCCGCATCATTTGGCGAGCTCCCCTCAGCTAATTGAGCTGAGTTTCTTCTCTGCACCCCCGGATTTCCCGCAAGGTCCAGGACGACGAGACAGGTGTCGTATCTGCTTGGCTGACCTGACCCCGTAGACATTGGGTTGCAAGATCCTGCTAAGTTACCCTGCCTCTTGCTAGCTTAAGTGAGTGCTCCAGCTAATTTTCCCCAAAATGTTGTTTGGTTATTCAGGTGTCCCTCCCGGGACCCCCAGTAAACAGGGTAACACCTCCCAGAGTCCTAGTCCAACACTCATCACTATATGACGCTGCCAGGCAATTTGCATCTGCTGCAATTCTCTTTCTCGCACAATTGCTAAAGCAGAGGAGCCCCATCTGTTTTTCTATATGGCTGCCCTCTGGAGAACTTCCAGTCAACAGAATTTCACAGTGTCTCCCCATCCAGTAAATGAATCTAGCCCCCCAATAATTATTTCTGCTTCAGCCACAGCAGCCTGAACCATGACCCTTCCACTAAAAAAGACTTCTAGTAGATGACAGCAACTCCACACCTGAATATGCCAAACCACACAAAAATGCTGTAGGCCATTTTCCCAGACCACCCAGAATTCTCCCTCCAAAGACCTATTTTTCTGGATATATACTGGTCCCAAATGGCAACTAGAAGTCACACAACATCCCTTCTGAGGCACCAAGACATAGACGAATCTTAGAGCGGGAAGGGACCTCTAAGGCCCTCTAGTCTGACCTCCTGCCATGCAGGAATATACAACAGCAGCACTTTTGAGAAATGCCCATCCAATCCCTGCCGATAGAAGTGGCAGCAGTGGATAAGCTCACCTATCTTCTGGATAATAACCCAAATCATAAATTTCTCCAGACATAGCAACCCTTTTTCAGTTATCTGCAAAGGGTAATGTGAAATGAAAAAGTGAGGGTAAACTGTGTTAGTGTTGTGTAGTGACTATCTTTATAGATTTAAATGCAGAACATTAGTGCAGGAAGTAAGAAATAGATGATACGCAACTAGAGTATTCCCTGATAATGTATTAAACATATGTAGGTCATTATTGTATAAAAATTCTGCTTAGGCAACAGAACATACAATTAATTAGTCAATGGCTAATAAGGAGATGCTCAAATGATTATAGCAAGAATGATGACTAATTTGATAAACAATTAATTTGTGTGTATTTAAAAGGGCAGAATGTTAAGAATTAGTAATTAGTAATTGAGAATGGAAAGGGGTAATATTATAAGAATTATAAGAATTGAATCATACTCAGTCTGTAGCCCTATCGGAGAGGGAAGTCAACTATGCATGTTTGATTGTAGGTATTCGCATTTGCTGTATTTAGTGTAGTATGTAGCCTGGTAATAGTTGATTTTGCTTTTTGCCAATCTTGGTTTTGTTTCGTATTGTCTCTTCAAATTGTTCTTTTTCAGATTCTTTCAAATCGTTCCTTTTTTGTTGTTCTCCTCCAATTGCTATGTTGTTTATCTTATGTGTTTATAAGCGAATTAAGACAAACTGGAAAAAAAGAGAAATGCCCATCCACTTTCTGTTTAAAAACCTCCAAGGATGCAGACTCTGCCATCCTCTGAGTCAGTCTAGTCCACGCGTTAACAGCTCTTACAATAAAACAGTTCCTTCTGATGTTTACATGGAAGCTCTGACATGCTAGTGTGGCCCAAGAGTTGTGTGTGAAAACTAACAAACCTTTCACAGTTGACATAGTTATACATAGTGTTCGGCTTTAAATCCAAACCTTGTAAAATTAAGAACCTACCCTCTGTTACCTTCCTTGATGTTGTGAAGTTGAAATAGGCTTCCTTAGCAAAAACAATGGCAACTCTTTTTGCTTCTCTTGTCCCCACTACCACAAATGCTTTCACAACTTGTGTTGTAGGCAGCACAGGGTTTTGATCCTATGTTGTAAGGTTGGGTTTTGGTTTTTGGGGTTTTTTTTGGGGGGGGTTGGTAGAAATAATACTTTGGATGGAATCTTTTAATCCATCTTAACAGTATGTGTGAAAGGGATCTAGGAGTCTTGGCGGACCACAAGCTGAACATGATTCAGCAGTGTGATTCAGCAGCCCAGAAAGCTAATGCGATTCTTGGTTGCATCCATAGGAGTATGGTGTCTTGATCAAGGGAGGTAATGGTACCACTCTATTCTGCTTTGGTTAGACCTCATCTGGAATACTGTGTCCAGTTCTGGGCACCTCCATTCAAGAAGGATATGGACAAGCTGAAGCATGTCCAAAGGAGTGACCAAAATGGTGAAGGGTCTGGAAGCCATGCCCTATGAGAAGCAGCTTAGGGAGCTGGGTATATTTAGTCTGCAGAAGAGAAGGTTAAGAGGGGGCATGATAGCGATGTTTAAATATTTAAAGGGATGCCATGTCGAGGAGGGAGCGTGCTTGTTTTCTGCTGCTCCAGAGACTAGGACAAGGAGCAATGGATTCAAACTACAGGAAAGGACATTCCACTTAAACCTCAAAAAGAACTTCCTGACGGTCAGAGCTGTTCAGCAGTGGAATATGCTGCCTTGGAGTGTGGTGGAGTCTCCTTCTTTGGAGGTTTTTAATGGCCATCTATTTGGAGTGCTCTGATGTAACTTCCTGCATGGCAGGGGGTTGGACTGGATGGCCCCTGGGGTCTCTTCCAACTCTGTGATTCTATGATCTTAAAAGTTTTTCTCATTAGGAACTAACCTCAGTCCTCTAATATTAAATGAAACTATCCTAATTCGTTCATTTTGTCAGTATAATGACAATGTGTACCTGTTACCATAGGCTCCCTTTCCATTTGAAAGCATGGGAAACTTTAAGAGAAAGGGACTTGCCTTCTCTGGAAATATTACGAAGTTGAATAGACCTTGAGTCATTGTAAGGCCTCGCTTTGGGGGTCCCTGATATTAGTATGGTTTGGATGGGCACCATACCTAATTGGCATTATGTAATTGGCAACCCATTTTATTGGCTTTGATATAAAATTCAAGCCTGAGAGGTGACGGAGGGGTCAAACCAAGCAAGGGAAAGAATTTGACCATAAATGGGAGAAGGACAGGTCAACTCCAAAATTCCTCCAGGTAAGACTGAGTCATTTGTCAGGCAAATACACACCATTCCTGTGGATAATAGGCTTAAATGGAAGCTGGAATTTTCCAGGGAATCCAACTGTGAGGAGCCCACCAGGACAATGATTGACAGATATCCATCCCTTGTACACCTGGATTCCTTCCTCTTCCCTCACAGCACCCACAATAGACAGCTATTATAACACCCGTCGTGTCTTTGTCAATCAAAGCACTAAGCCCATCAAGAGGCAAAAGACCCATTGTCCACAACAGGCTTCCTTCGTCTTGCATCTGGAAACTTCACTGCTACCGGCTATTTTCAGGGTGCAAATACCCCTGATTTCAGGATGCCCAGGGCGGTCTCTTGAAGGTCTCCTGTCACTCTGTCCATCTGGCTCCTGATTGAGAACTGCCCTTAAGTCCTACCTAAGCCAAAATGCATTTCTGCTCTTCACTACTCTTCTGGGCTGGTAATTATAAATCCCCCCAAACTCTCCAGCCTCTCTTATCATTTTTCTCCTTTTTTCTTTCAGTTAGCTCGTGTGTGAATGTGTGATTGTGTGTATCTTGCATGCATGAGTGAATTCCCCTCAATAAAACACATTTTTTGCTTACTTCTGAATCTCTGGCTGGTTCTTTTCCTGCGTGTGCCCATAAACACTGGTAGGAAAGATCTCGCTAAGTTGCCTCCCTCTCGCAGCCTCCTGATTTTGAGCAAATCAATTTCCCACTTTTTCAAGGAGGTATTTAGCATTGCAGGATGGCCCTCGTGGCACCTACCTTTTGGAGTAACAACATTCACATAATCACATCCACTTACAGTAAAAGTTGTCAACATATTCAAACCAACAACAAAATTACAACTTTTTTGGTTCCAAGATGAGAGCTCTGCCAGGGGTGAGGTCAAAGTACTGTAGTCTGATCTCCTCTGGATAATCAGAATTAGGTGGAACTGTTGCATTTTAAAACTATTGGTTAATAGCCTCTTCTGTTCAGTAAGCTACATAAATTGGAATGAAAATCAAGATATACACATACTCACTAACTGCCCTGAGATGTGAACAGCTTGTTCAAGATTCAATTCTCCCACCCACATACCAAGAGTAAATCATTTACGCACTCTCTGCAAAACGGTGGGCTAGCCATCTGTGAGAACAGAGCTCTTCAAAATGGCATCTCTCTCTTCTGTCCCGATGTTTGTATTCCTCTAGGTCAGCAGATGAATACTGTTCAAACTCTTCCTGATAAGCTATTTCATGTCTGTTGCTGTCTTGAGGTAGCACAACTATTCCTCTTCTTGCTTCAACAACTTTCTGTTCTGGTGTCTCCTTGGAAGTGTTAGCCTGATTTCTGGGGTCCCTTGGGGGACACCTCAGTGTGCTCCATCTGGTGGGGAATAGAAACTAGCCAGAGCATGAGCTATAGCAATGCAAAAGGCAGGGTAACCTAGCGGGGTCTTTTTACCCATTTTTTTCGAGGTCAGGCCACGCCAAAAACCAAACAAGAATGTCCAATAAATGATTTTCTTGAATGCAAGTCTCATGCAGCAACGCAATCACGCACGCATGCACCCAAGAGCTATTAAGAAACAAAAGAGAGGAAATTGAATAGGGAAGTATTGGAGGGGTATGGCTGGGGTAATATTGCACCTTTTCCTGAAGTCCTGGGTCTGGGAAGGCAGTGGAGAAGTGGGGCTCAGCACGGAGAGGGCTGAGGGGATTACTCGACAGAGGGAGCAACAGTCTGATGGGGTGACCGGGAGCGATCCAAAGAAACACTCAAAAGTGGGGACTATTTGTAGGGGAAAAAGTACCTGGCAGGCTAATCCTTTACCTGGGAGAACAACGGGTGTTGCAACGAGAAAGAAGCTCCATAATGGTAACTTCCTTTGCGTGATGAGATTACAAGGTGTTGCCAAAGTCTCAGGATCTTCGGTTGCATTTGGTTGTGGTGTGACTTCATGTAAATGGTCCTCGGCTGATAGGATATTTGCTCAACTTGGGGCAAACACGCTAATCCCCTCAAGTCAGCTTCTCAGGGGCTGAGGACCCTTTGTTTACTGTGCGTTTGCACAGCTTGAGGTCTCCTGGGGCTCCGTGACTGGGGATTTTACTGGCCTGACCTGGTTTTCGATCGTTTGACTGTTGCTGTCTACGTGCCCATCCGGGTGACCTATCAGGCACATTGAATCATATTTTAATATCGAAATTGTAGACCCCGGGATAGGGTTTTTCCAGTGGAGTAACAGAAGGAGAGCTCTTCTCCTGATATTTCTTCCTCCTTTTTGAACTAGAATATCTAGTGCCATAAAAATGACCAGCATTTATTTTCTGATATTTCAATCAAGCTATTGTTGTTCTTTGTGATGATCAATTTAAAGGGGAATCTCCATCTATATCTGAGCCCTCCCTATTGGAGTAAAGATGTTAAAGGTTTAAAGACGTGCCTCTTCTTTGGCATTTCAGCTGTGAGGTCTTGAAAGGTCAGAATGTTTTTTCCATATTTTAAACCTGGTATTGTGCTGATTTTTTTTAGGACCAAAGTTTTCTTGGAGCCGTGGGCAAAGCAAAGGATATCTCTTGGGAATCTGTTAGCAGACTGAGTTACATTCTTCGTTCTATATAGCACTTAATGTCAGATTTCTCTATGGCAAGTTCCAGGCATAAATCATTCACCCAGGTGATCATAAAACGCAACAGGTCTCCCTCAGTCCACATTCTCACAGACCCCATCCCCGCAAAGTGAACATTAAAACACCTACCCCCCATTCAAAAATCTTAGATCTTGTTTTTAAGAAAATCATTCATATTCTCTAAGCACGGCACTCTGTCATCATGTAAAGTGCTTTTTTGGAGAGCCTCAGCAGCAGCATCTTCAGTATCATTAATCTACTTTGTAAGTGCTATACGTTTTGCATCTAGGGGACCAATCTTTCTGGAGCTCCTTGAATAAGTTCTTTCTCTTTTACTAATACATCTGGGAATGGCAGATCTGCTATTATTTGAGGTCCATGTTTGAATCTAGTGTATTGTCCTCACCTTCTGCCTGCAACTTGGAGTGTTTTGCCAAAGAGTAAAAGTCTGTGATGCACTGATCCACAGTTCTTAGTCCATCTGGAACTTCTGTTATCTTTTTTTTCCCCTACAATGTATTCCACTCCAGGTTTAGAAAACTGTGAGGCAGAGCTTTCCAAACTTTTCATGTTGGTGACACACTTTTTAGACATGCATCATTTCGTGACACAGAAATTCAGTCTTACTAGCAAACCGGAGGTTAAATTAACCCCTTGTAAGATACAGACACATACATAAATTGTAATAACAAAATGTATGGGGACATAACATATGTCATGAAAACCTTTCATATGTTTTTTAAAATACTGATTTATAAATAATAACATACATTTCCAAGATTGTAGGTGACACGCCTACACACTTCAGGCAACATACTAAGATGTTGCAGCACACCGTTTGGAACGCCCTGCTGTGAGGTCTTGACCAGTTCACTCTCTATGCATCTGCCCTGTTGGATGGTCAGTCATGCCCCCTTGAATTAAGTTTTTTAAAAATCAGATGAAAAGCCTAGATTGATCCTTTTAGCTGCAAATGTGTCTTAAGAGCTTTGTTCCCGAAAGGAAAAAAAAAGTCACTTCAAGCCCAGCTCTCTGGAATCAAAAAATTTCTCAAAATCAGTACAGGTGACAGCCAGTGAAGAACACTGAAGAAATCCTCAAAGGGCACAGCAGAATCCACTGCTTACATGGATGGACTCTTTCTCATTTCTCTGATGTAGCAAATCTGCCAGTTATGCTATGAGGAGAAAAACAGGGAAATATTTTAGGATGAAGACAAGACAGTAAAACCTGAAGCATTTGGTCCAGACTGAAGACGGGATGGGAAAGAAGGACCTCAAGTGTGCACTGGAGAGCTTTGTGAAAGGAGGAGGAGAAGCAGAACTTTGTGAGCTGAGGAGAGAGATGTCCTTCACAGATTAGAATGGGAATAAACATCTCTTCTTCTTCAAATCTGAATTAACATGTCACCAGAGTTGATTGCGAGAAACAAAGAGGCACTGCATAGATTCCAGAGATGGCTTTTGCATGAGGTGAGGGGCAGACAAGGATTACAAAACATGTGCAAAGAGATGAAGGGGAGCTGCCTTCTTCAGCCAGAGATTCCAGAACTAGAAGCTTGGAAAATGTATTTGCAACTCCATAATCTAACGTACCTGGAAAAGCCAGTCGCTTAGGATGGAGGCTGCTTTCTTTCTCAGCAAAAGAAGTAAATAAGCAAGCAGGAAAGGAAGGGCTTCCCTTCTCCTGCAGGACATCTGCTTTCCCTATGAAACCACAGACTCTTTCCCTGCCACCATTCATCCAGGTGGTAAAATCAAAATGCACAGCAGCCAGTTTACCCAAGATGGAAATGGCAACTCTGGCAGGGGCAGCAGAGAAAAGAAGGAGAAGAGTATCCTGTTGGCTGAAGTGGTACATGCCCAAACAGACAGAACTGCAACCATATATTTAGGCATATTTCAAGATGCATGCAGACGGTCTTTGACAGCTAATGCTAAGTATTCCGACCCACATCTGGAGATCTTCCCTTAGGGGCTATACAGCTAATTAAGACCATCTTCCAGCATCTGGAGACCTGGTACACTTTTCTCCTGAGGATTTCACTGAATGCCCTCAAAGATAGGCATACCTCAGTTAACAAAAACTCTGACAAAGAAGTTCTTTTTTCAAAAAAGTCTTTTTATTCCTACCTGGCCACACTTTTCCTCCTCCTCGTCCATCTAGGTGGAATTTTTTCTAGCTGCACTGGCCTGGGTGGATAGTAAGAGAGGGAGGCAGGAATAGACTCTGTTGTCAGCTTCCAGCACCACTTCCAGCACCATGTCTACACCAAACATTGCAATAAAGTTTAAGCTTTATTGCCAGGATTCTAATCTAGCTAATCCTATTGTGGCCATGTATGCCTGCCTATAAGAGGCAAGATAAGCAGCAGATGTCTCTCGAATTTCTCACTGAGCTCGTGTCCACATCAAAATGGAGAGAAAGGAGGAAAGCAGATGAGTCTGCCTCGCCAGGTCCCCTTAGTATGTTACAAAAAAGAACATAGATCTGTACGTCTGGCCACCCAAATGGAAATCATAAGAAAGCTGGAGGCAGGTAAAAAAAAAATTCTCTGGATACAGTTTGGAAGAATATTTTAAGTGGTCTCTAGAAGTTTAAAGAATGATTTTCTTTTCTTCTGGAAGGCTTATCTGATCTGGTTGTTTCATTTCATTTTATTTCACCTTGTTGATTTTGAAAAAAAATGTTTACAAAAAAAGGTCAAACTGCTCTTCTTTACTATAGTGTAGGAACCCATTCCTATCCTTTTGTTGCTATTTCTGCCTCTGGTACCAGATTTTCTGTTAAAGTAATAGTGTCCAGGAGCATGATCTACTTTGTTAACTGAGGTATACCTGTATCTCGAGTGCCACCTGCCCTGTGCCACAGCACCCTTCTCCTCCCTATGAACAATTCTCAGTTCAGTTTCTGAGATGGCCTGCATGAAGTTGGGAGGGGGAATTTCCCCCAAAGAAGAACTGGACCTTGGATTCCCTATCTTATGGCTTGAACTTATCTCTCCCCCACTTTGGGGCTGCTAGATGGCAACAGCATTCCCTGAAATGAGAAGGAAAACTGAGTTAGCCTCTCTTTCAAGCATACAGAGGATTCAGAAGGGCATTCCAAGGAGGGAAACATGTCTATTACCTGGGGACAAAACTTCTTGGAGAGGTACCCAAGCTTGGCAATGAGCAGTGCCTATACTGGCTGGCTCTGTGGGCCCTATAGTGGTTTCTGTGGTTGTAATTCCAGAGTCCAGACACTGTTGCTCCAAATGGGCCAAATGGGAACTGGGCTGGGCATTCCAATACTGGACCATTGCCCTCAACGAGATGGGGGTGGAGAACCCAGACAGTCAAGGGAGCGCTTCGCTTTCACTCCCCTGGAACTCTGTACAAAGGTGGGAGACAAATGATTGCGGAAGAGTATGGATCAGACAGAACCATTGACTTGGGAGCGGAACCTTTCCCTTTTTCCTCTCACAGCTTCTACACTCTGAGGTGGGATTCACTTAACACTTGCCATTCTCAAAGTGGCTGGATCCTTGCTTGCTTGCTGAAAAGGAGAGAAAAGATGGTTGGGTTAGTTCCTCGGGCAGGAAAAGACTGTCTAAATATTTGTCTCTTTTTCTCAAGACAATATGTATGCATGCTATGTACACACACAGAGTTATCTGGTAATCTTAACTGCTTTAGCCACAAAAATAGACATATAGACGTTTGGTGCCTTGCAGTTCAAGTGCCCAGCACACATAGTGCTCAAAATCACCTCTCTTTGAGCATTTTGCAAGAAGAACCAGATCCAGTGGACACGTAGCTGGCTTCTGCAACTCTTCCCAGTGAAATACATTCCTTTCATTCACTACTTTTTGCCAGGCCATGACTTTCTTAGGTCTGCACGATGTCTTTCTACCCGTTTGTCTGGGTGTGTGAGTGAAAGAGAGTAAAGGCTGACTTTTGAAAACTGTTGGTTAAAGTTTGGAATCCCACTGGGGGAAAAAAAGACTGGCTGTGAGGGATGGCATCTCTCAATGCAGCTAGGGGTTAACTGGTGGACTTCAAGTGATTCTACGAAAACACCAAGCCAAGCAGATACTGGAACTAGAACTCCAATCAACCACCGTAGTTTAGAAGGTTCCCCAAAGGTTGTGAGGAATACTGATTTGATGCCTAAGTGCACTCAAACATAAGAGTGTTTTTTACCCCAGGCCTTTTCTACTTGCAGCTGTCAAAGGACCGATGTCCTCTGCGATGTTAGGAGGAACAGCCACCTTGTTGCTCTCCCCTTTTTTGGTCACATTTGACCCCCTCCAACCATCTTTTTGGCTAGGTGCTGGATATCCTTTTGCCCACCACCACAAAGAAACCCTGTTTAAAGTAATAATTTTAATATGATTGTTTAATGTTTTGAATGTTAATGTTATCCACTGTTCTAACTGTATTTTGTTCTAATTCGCATTAAGATTAATTTACATGGAGAATCCCATACTATTTGTTGTTGTGTAGGCCTTCCAGTGGTTTGCAAGTTACGGCGACCCTAAAGCAAAACTATCATGGACTTTACTTGGCAAGACTTGTTCAGAGTGTGTTTGGTGTTGCCTTTCTCTGAAGCTGAGAGAGTGGAACTTGCCTGAGGTTGCCCAGGCGGTTCCATGGCTCAGCAGGGGTTCCATCCTTGGTCTCCCAGAGTCCTAGTTCAATATTCAAACTGAAGGGGTTAAATCCAATGCCACTTGCATAGGAAAAATAAGCGAATTGAATTGTGCCTCTGAGTAAATTGCAGATGTCTTTGTCTTATCTCAAATTTTAGGAATGGCCTTGCAACACTCAAAGGTCTGGGAACTAAATGGGAGTAGGCATACTCCCTCATTTTGGCTGCAAGCATCATTTTGTATCATTTTCTAACTAACTCTTTTGTTCTCCTCTGTGCCGGTCAATGATGTAATGGAAAAGTTAACTAAAGATCTTTTTCTCCGGTGATGGGCGGGCTAAATAAATGATTGATTGCTGACATAGAAGGCAAAAGGTATATAGTGATGCTACCTCAATTAATTGACACAACAGTTCTGGGATAGCTGTTGTCCTTGCGCAAGTGATTGTTAAACAATAAAATGGCTTTTTTGATGTTTCCCTGGAAACCTGGTCTTCGTCTCTTTCCTGGCCACAACAAAACCACTACACCCCACTGGTTATCGTGTTATTTGACAGCTCCCAGTTATTTGAAGCATATTCTGCCATACAAACCTGCTCATGTTTTGAGTGGGGAAGACTTAAATCTGTCCCTCCACCATCATGGGTACATCTGGTGGGAATAAGGGAGAGGGCCTTCTCGGTAGCTGCCGCCAGGCTCCGGAGCTCCCTTCCTGGACAGCCTAGACTGGCACACTCCTTACTATCTTTCTGCAGGCACGGGAAGACCTTTCTGTTTCAACAACCCTTTGAAGACTAATTACACAAGGCTCATTCCTCCTAAACAATGTGCTGGATTTTATATGGGTTATTTTTGCTGTTGTTTTTTTAAATTATTGTTGTTTTAATTTTTTGGAAAGTTTCACTTTTAACCTAAGGTTTTGTTCTTGCTATGTGCTTTCCAGTCATGTTCAGCTTATGGAGACCCTAACACAAGCTAGCACAGAAAAGAAAAAACTGAAATTTTTGGAAAATTTGAAAATTACATTATTAACACTGTTTGCTGTTGTTTTGTGATTTGTTTGGTGGGGTGCCTTTGCTTTCCTCTGTGACTGAAAGAGGGTGGCTTGCCTAAGGTCAAATGCTCCAACCACTATTCTACACTGACTCTCAAATATGGCTACAAGGACCAATTTGCCCAAGGACTTCTGCCAAGATTAAAAGCCTTTACACTAGTGGGCAACTGCGTAAGGCTTCAGCACTCCAGGAAACCTTGAAGGACTGCATCTTTCCAACACCCTTCCAGAGGGCATGGGATGTGTGCGTGCTTTTCACCATGTTGTCAGGCCCTCTTAGCCATTTTAAGCCTACAAGACCCTTTGTTTTACAACACAAAGTGAGCAAAAGTCATTTCTTTTTTACTTCCTGTTTAAAAAAAAAAAGGCTCTCCTTGGCCTAATTGGCTTGGGATGAACAAAATGTGAGGGGAATGTATCCCAGGCCCCCTAGAGAACATTTTGGGCAAAATATTTTTGGAAAGCTTTGCCAACATTGTTTTTGACTCCCCCAAGGCCCAGGGGGCCTCTAAAGATGGTGAAAAAATCCTCTGCACTTTCTGGAGTGTTATGTGGAGGGAATTCTGAAGCAAACAAAAATACATCTTGCTTGCTTGTTTTCCTTCTTTCCTTTTTTTACTCACTCCTAGGGGCCATAAAAATGGCCAAAGGACTGTATGTGGCCTCTGGGCTACACTTTGCCCATCCCTCCTTCCTATACATATATTGTCAGAATACATACGTTTCGGATCTGATCTGTGGCTTTTTCAGTGAAAACAGATTGAACGCTACCAAGGCTTTTCAAGGCTGCTGTACTTCTAATGAAGCGTGCTCTGCTGGCAGCTGCTGTTGTGTTTTTGGTTGGTTGGTTATCTAATGCCATCACTGTGGTTGGCTCTTTCAAGGATCTGCTGCCAACACCTTAATCAAGCAAATGATTGAAAAAGTACACAATATAACTGACAGTGTAACCTCAGTGACTTCACACAATCCCTCTATATAACCACTGTGACTGGGGAGGCCTGATTATTTATGTTTCGGCTTGCTATCAATGAGAGAAACTCAGTTAGAGGTTTCAATTGTACAAAACCTAGTTTCTTTTCCCCCTCTCCACCATATCACAGCACCTTCACAGTTTTTCTGGCATTAGAGACTCAGAATAAGACTACACACACACACACACACACACACTCTTTTTATGTCCAGATCTCTGGATTGGCTGAAATCTCTTGCAGTGAATACAGACAATCCCTTCCATCTGGACATGGCTCAGAACAACTCGGCTTGATTCAGGATTTGGCCAAATCAGCTGTACAACCTGAGCCGCAACTTTCCAATGTTGTCTGCTCTCTACCATCTGATGTTTAAATGTACATAGCCATTAGATATCCTAAAAGCACCAGATCTTTTCTGATCCTGGCAGCTAAGCAGACTCAGCCCTGGTTAGTACTTGGATAGGAGACTGCTGATGAATACCAGGTGCTGTGGGGCTATAGTTCAGAGAAAGGAACTGACAAAACCAGGCATATACACACACACAACCACTAAATATGGAAGTTCCAATCAAACTGTTGTGTCAATTAAGCCATCATGAATAATGACTAGGGGTAAGACTTTTTTTTAAATATGTTACATCAAATAGAAAAAGAGCATATTAGATATTGGAGAATAATATGGTATCAAATGCAAGGACTACTTATGCAAAGTACTGGAAGTGTGAACATATACCTACTATCGAGGAATGGGATGTTAAACTATCAGAAATTATAGTGATGGATGATTTGACAATGGCACTTAAGGGTGAAACAAGAGGGAAAAATAGCGAAGAACTGAAACCAATTAAAGAATACATACAAAGAAAATGGGCGATCCAGAAAGAAACATGAAAAGAATGAAAACAAGCAAAGACATGGGAAAAGGGAATTGAAAAATATATTTTCAAAATTATATGGCAAGTCATATAAAAAGGGAAATGATCTATTTATCTATCTATTTATGTAGATTAAGATAGAAGATCAATAGAAGAAATAGAAATAGAATTAGATGTTGGATAGGTATATAAATTTATAAGTATATAAGTATATAAATTTGTATATATTTCTTTGCTTTCTGGTTCTAATATATTTATAAAAAGAAAGAATGATTATTCGTAAATATTGTTTGTTATAACTTTAATAAAAATAAAATTAAAAAAAAAAAGACTTATCCACTACCATGCTGTCTAATCTCAGCTTAGAATCATTCAGGGTTGCGGCCTTGTTACAACAAATTCCATAAATCAATTTTACACTGTGTTAGGAAATACTTCCTTTTCATCTAATATACGGTCCTACATTTTTGTTATATAGCCCATCTCTTCAGCCCGTAAGTTTCATGGGATGAGCCTGAATTCTAGCACTATGAGGGAGAGACAAACTCTTTCCTGAAACAGAGAGAGGAGGAGGCCCAGAACGGAGGACAAGGGACTGGGGGAAATGTCACAGAGAGGCTATGGCATACTTTCAAAAGGGCCGTCTTCAGGAATTTCTGGGGGAGCCGCTTCCTTTATGTCTAGCCAAGAAATCCTTAGATTTGAATGGAACCAATGAAAAAACTGCAATCAAGGGAGGGGTGGGGACCTCAAAGGAAGGGCATCCCCTGGATAACCAACTCCCTATCTTCAGAGTCTGACAAAAAAGGCCTCTCCTTCTTCTCCCCAAGGCTTCTGTGCTGCCCTGCTGAAAGGTACCATATGAATCTATTTATCAAACAACTAAAAAGACAGCTCCATCTTGCACCCTGGTCACTCTGTGCTTGACTTCCAGGTCCAGATGTTTTTCTTTGGGATCTACATTCAGGAGATACAGACTGGCTGAAAACAGTCTATGTTTCCTGTGTTGCTTGTTGTCTATGGAGGGGGCTGGATAGCCAAGTTCAGTGGCTCCTCTGGAACTAAAAGGACAGCCTGACAACGGGACAGACAGGAACACGTGTATCCTCACTCCCAGCCCTGCCTGACCCATCTTGGAGTAAAAATGCAAAGGAGGAGGCATCACTCACTTGAGGCTGCTTTGTAGCCATCTGGATGTTTCTTCATTGTTGGTCTTGATCCTGCAGAGACAGAATCAGAGAATTAGAGCTGACCCTCAGAGGTCAACACAATCTCATTCTTGAAGGAAGACTACACATCCTCCTCCCACAATGTTTCTCCCATTTCCTCCCAGCAGCCCACAGGGATGGAGGTGTTCAGGCTCCCTAGGAAAGACGTGAGTAGAGATGGGAAAGTTTTTCCAGGCAACAAGCCAAGCTTCCTGCTCATGATGTGATCTGATAGAAGGTGAGTGGCTCCAAGCTGTTGGCTAAGCTGAACCTTCTCTTCAAGGGGGGATCCTCAACAGGAAAATAAACTTCCCACAGCCACACCATGCCTCCTCCCTGCAAGTAAATGCATTCAGAATTTACTCACTGATATACACAGCAGTCCCAGCAATCCCAGTTACCAAGAGGACAGCACCCACGACGACACGTGCAATGATGAGCTCCAGGTTGGAGGCTGAAGGTGAAATGGAAAAAAACAAAAGGATTAAAGGAAACTTCCCAAACCCTTTACGGAGCGTTTAAGAGATGGTCAAAGAACTGAGGAATCCATGGAGTTAGAAAAATAACTCAAGTAAGTGTGTGTGTGTACGTATGTGTGCTTCTGTACATTCAAGGAACAGTCTAGCCTCCATGATCACCCATCAAGGTCTCCAGCATTGGAATTGGAAGTGGCAGCCTCTGCTCACGAGGAGAAGCCATAATAGAAGAGCAGCCAGGTACAGGTCCATCATGCCTGGCCCCAGTGGCTGGTGAGAGGCCTTTCCTCCATCTTCCAACTGCCATGGCTCTGGCCTCTGAGGGAGAGAAGAGCAGCCAGCATCCCCTGGACTTCATTTCCTCCTGCACTGCCATTCTTTTTTCTATCTATGTTGTGCTTTGTTTTAATTTTAAGCCTGAAGGCAGGGAACTGCCAAATTAATGATTTGTAAGCAGCTCAGGGTCAGAGGCATATCTAGGGTGGGGCAAGTAGAGTACATGCTCTGGGTGCCAATGCCAAGTGGGCGCAAAAAAAGCCATGCTGGAAAATGTAGAGGACGGGGGGTGGAGGAAGTGGCCCCAGAGGCAGGAGTGCAACTTCCACAGTTGCCCTTGGCACTGTTTATGCTAAATACACCTCTGCTTAGGGTACAAATACTTCAAGCAAATACATACATGATGAAAAAGTAAGGTTTAATTATTGTGTTTTGCTGGCATATTTGCATCAAATAATTTAAACATTTACAAACATAGCATCACAGCTACTCAGGATTAGAGAACAAAAGATGCCAGTCAGCCTTTGTGTAAAGTATAGAATGTGAATTTATGGTCTACAAGCCACAAAGTACTTGCCAGAAAGGGCAATATTGGTATTGAAAATGTACAACTGGGGTCTGCAATGCTACTGATGGTGTCTCTGATTTTTGCCCTGCCTTTTGCACCCCCAAGAATCCTCCCCTTAAATCACTCAGTAGGCTCCTCCCAGGCCAAGTCCACAGGTTTCGGGAGCCCATCATGCTCCACGTGGCATTTGTAGCGTTCTCTGTCCTTTGGAAGAATCTGGATGCTCAGCCAGGTGTAGAAAGTCCCATCAGAGTTGAGGGACAGGAGTCCGCGGAAAGTATCTTGCATCCAGATCTCCCCATCCCTTGTCCAGGCAAATCTCCTTGAGGTAGAAGCCACCAATTCAACAGATCAAGGTTTCCATATTTTCTTCCTCTACCTTGCGTGTCACCTTCACTTCTGGTGGCTCTAAAAAAACGACAATAGAATTAACACGAGACCCTCCCAAGTGTCAGGCAGGATCTATGCTCTCGTTCTAGAAAAGGAAGATACCCCATGTGACTCTCCTGTCCAGCCCCCAGATTCAGCCCCCAGATCTAGAGGATGTCCTAAGAACTTATAAAAGAAAAAAAAAGCTTGCAAAGAAGGGGTTTCTCCAGCACCGTGGGATGCTTTGAAGAATCTCAACTGCATCACAATAACTCATGGTTCTGATGTTTCACCAGAGCATCTTAAGGGCAAATGTCACCAGGTATTCACTCCTGAAGATGTTCAAATGCCTACAACACACAAACTGAGCATATCTTAAGACTGATCTTGGAAGCTCTCATAAGGAATCTTTGCCCTGACCAGTCATCACTCTGTTCCATCAATGCATAGACTTTATATCCCTTAAAGATCTACTTGGAGCAGAGACAATGAACAGCTCCAGGAACAGCTTCAATTTCAACAGGATGCAAGGCTAGAAGAAAAATTATGGGGTCCATGGTTTTATTATTTCCACTGGATCAATTTTGGACAATTAGGTTATCTGTACATGCCCAGGGGCACCCTGTTCCTATAATGACTTTTGCACAGCTGTTTCCATCTGAAGTAGAACTCTACACATGCCAAACATATTCAGTCTAAAAAGCTTAAGCTTTCAGAAAACAAAATTCTAGGTATCCTCAAGGATGTAAAGCACTGCAGACAACTATGTATATAAAAGTACTGTGGCTACCCTGCTTCTTGCAAAGAAACTTTGAAGCCCCCATTTCTGCAACACTCTGGTCCTTCTGTTGCATTTATTCTCTATGCTACATGGAACAGCAAGTCCTGGGCTGTGTGGCAAGTGAACTAGAGTCAGACAGAAGTACTGTCTGAAGAACAGGTTGCTTACTTGCAACTGTAGTTCTTTGAGTGGTCACCTGTACCCTCACACAAATGGGTTTTCACACCTGCACAGTGACCCTACTGGAATGTCCTAGAGCTGAGCAGCCTGGCAGAAACACCCCCATCTAGTGTGCATGACCTACCCTACTACTATCCCTTCTGCTTAAAAGTCCGCCAAGTTAACAGTACAGGGACCTGAAAGAGAGGCGGAGGCAGGCAGGCTGGCTAAAGGCACAGATAACCATCAAAATCCTCACTTTGTGGTCTCTGTGACTCACAGAAATGGGTGACTGCAAAGCTTTCCAATTGATGGTGGGTCAGATCATTGGAGAACAGCAGAAAGAACAGCATGGCCCAATCAGACATCTGTCCTCACTCTGCAGTCCAGTCTGTAGTGCTGAATGAATGTAGATGGCTGAGACCATGTTACAGCTTTGCAGAGATCAGGCAATGGAACACTCTGGAGCAGAGCTCCCAAAGAAGCCACAGCCCTTGTAGAGTGAGCCCTCAGGCCGGCAGGAACAAGTTCATGCACAAGTCTGTAGGAGAGCCAAAGTCTCTACTACCCACTATCACCCACTATGACCACTGTTGTGAAGATGCTTGCAACCTTCTTTTGGGTCATCCATAGCAGACAAACAGCCTGTTTGAATGGCAAAAAGTGTGCATACATTTGACACAGAAGGCCAGTGTTTGCTGAATGTTCAAGCAATGAAGCACCTTTTCCAAGGATGACAAGGGCTGCAGGTAAAGGGGGGCAAGCACAATGGCTTGATTTAAGTGGAACTGGGAGACCACTTTAGGCAGGAAAGTAATGTCCAGACAAAGAATTTGTACCAATGGAAAGAGAAGAAAGGTTTATCACAGCGTAGAGCTGCCAGTTCATTCACACATTGCACAGAGGTGATCACAATGGGGAAAGCAACCTTCATGGTAATGAGACGTTCATCTATCGATGCAAGTGGTTCAAAGGGCTTGTGCTCAACTGCAATAGGACTAGCAGCTGGGGCCATGCTGGAACAGGAGCTGAAACTCGTGGGTAAAGATACTCTAGGCTCTTGAGGAGCCTCCTCACCACTAGATCTGAAAATTACATAGTGGAACTAAAAGAACCTGGCTAGTGAGCCACAGTTGCAGCCAAATATATTTCAACGAAGAGAAGGCAAGGCCTTGCTCCCTAATGAGTAGCAAGAAATGCAAGACTGTGGACACTTTTGCAGGCCGGAAGTCCTGCAGTCTAGAAGTTGCAAATGAACAAAAGCATCTCCACTTATACTTACATTACTGCTTAGTAGACTCCTTCCTGGAGGCCTCTAATATCACCTGTAACCAAACTGAGTTCACAGAGCTACCTTCCAAGTTGTTAGCCTCAACATCTCCATGCTGAGATGAAGTACTTGTCCCCAGCAGTTGAAGAGGAGATCTGATGTGGAAGGAAGTGAAATGTAGTGTAATGTGGAGGAGCCCTGATGTAGTGACGCTGGATTAGTAGCAGTGAAGTAGCAAACCACAGGTGCCTTGGCCAATACGACATTCCTAGAATCCCATTTGTCCTATCCAAGCTGCATTTTGCTACCACTGTGCCTAAAGCAGAAATATGTACATGAGGCACCCTGACCAGCTGTGAAGAAACAAGTTTCCCAATGAGCTTTTCCCTTTTCCCAGTCTCGAACAATAGTAAGTGCATTTCCTGTTGGCAGCAATGGCAAACAAGTCTAGAAGAGGTACAACCCAACCCAATGTTAAGAGTTCGAAAACCTGACTGGAGAGGGACCGGTTGTCTGGAGAACACACGCCCAACTGAGAGCATCTGACATGATGCTGTCTGCCCCTGCCAGGCGGGCAGCGATAGGATGGATGTATCAACTGATGTACCAAGTCCAGAACATGACTGCAAGCTCTGGAAGAGTGGGAGAATGAGTGCTGCCTTGTCTGTTTATGCAACAGTATTGCCTGAAATGACTTGTACCACCTTCTTGTAGAGATGACCTTGAATGCCTGAGACGCCTTGATGACAGCTAAAAGCTCCTAAGTACTGATATGGAGATAATACATCCAATGGCCTTGAATGGTCGTGGTCACACAGTGCACATTTCATACTGTCAGGGAAACATCTGCAGTGACTATGAGAGATAGGTTGGGAAGATGAAATGGCACGTCTGACCACAAGTTGGTCATGCTCAGCCACCACTGAAGAGCATTGTACTCCATGAGGAACAAGCAATCTCTCACACTGACAGATAGCTGAAGCAGTGAAGTGGATCTTTCACCACCCTCAGACTGTGAAGCCTCAACCACTATAGAATTAGGAAGAGAATGAGTGAACAAAAAAATTAAGCACCCCCTTGCTTTGTTCTGTACTGCATCTGAAGAAGTGGTTTTATAACCCACGAAAGCACATGCTAAAATAAAAAACAAACACACACTTAAGTCTTAAATGTGCTGCCTCATTCCATTTTTTTATGCCCCACCTTCCTCCTTTTTACACTTGGATGGTGTGTTTCTCTTTCAGTTTCTGTCAGGATCTGCCCATGAAGGACAAAGGTGGTAGAGTGGGTGGACTGTACCATATCAGGCTGCACGGTAAAGGGATACTGTATATTTGGAGGCTTCCTAAAACATGGAACAAAACTTGGTCCCCAGTTTCAATATACTAGTTTCTAATTCTAGGATTTTCCTTTCAAAAACCTGGAAAAGTATTCAAAAATACCTCCCTCCCCCACTGTAGTCTGAAGAGGTACGGTCCTGGGGTCCTACCATCTTTTTTATGCCTGAAGTGTCTGCTCTTTCTTTGATTAAAAAAAAAGTGCGTGTGTGGAATGAGAAGGATACAAAGAAATGGTAGCCCTCCTGTTCCACTCCCTCCCTATCACGTTCTTCACTACAGCCCCTTCACCTCTCCTCAGCAGCGTCTCCTTCCCACAGTCCAGGTACTTCTGCAGCCATTCAATGCAGGTCTCCTCCAGGTACGTCTTATAGATCTCAGCTGGATCTCTCAGAAGCTCCCACTTCCTCTTGGTGATCTGGGCCGGCAAATCAGCTGCTGTCCAGGTGAGGGTCTCCTTATCAAAGCTGATGTAGTCCTTCCCATCATAGGCGTACTGCATAAGTCCTGCTTTGCTCCCATCTTTCCCCAGCTGACAGCTAGACATGAACGGCCATGTGTGAAACCCTGAAAGAGACCCACACAAGTTGGAGAGATGAGAGAAACAGCAGAAGATTGAAGAAGAGCGGCAATTACTCTACCAGGTGTTACCCTGTGACTTGGGGGTCCCGAGAGGGGCACCCAAACAACCAAACAAACACAACCAAGATGGGGAAATTAGCTGGAGCACTCTCTTAAGCTAGCGAGAGGCAGGATAACTTAGCGGGGATCTTTTACCCAATGTATACAGCGTCAGGTCAGTGAGCAGTCAGGCAGTTAAAATAGCAACAAGAATATTTATTAGCAAGCAGGCAAGTTAATAAGAAATCACAACCTCGCTACTAAATAAGAAATAGGAAATAAGAGTTTTTGGGGGAATGGGTGATAACGCCACCTTGCTCGTAGTCCTGAAGAAGCCAATTGAAGAGAAGGAAATTCAGCACGGCAGCCGAGGGGAATTCGCAGAAAAAGCGGCAGCAAGGCGGGATGGAAGTCCAGCGAAGTCCGAGGAACTCTCGGAACTGGGAGTTTTTATTAGGGGAAGGCATGACTGTAGGCTAGCCTGGTCTTGGGCAAAAACAATGAGTCTTGGGCTGGAGACAATGTCTCCGAAAGGTCAGAATTTACATGATTGAGTTAAGGTCCGAATTGACAATAGTATGGCCAGTATATAGATGCGGCTGGCTTGGCAGTTGAGCACTCAGCTTGCCAGGGTGCCCTCTTGGGGCAGGGGTCTCTTTGTTTTCCATGATGAAGGTGTTTGTTTTGGGAGGTCCCCTAAAACAGATCTGGCAGTTTCTGGCTTGCCTTGGTGTAAACAAATATAGCCATGCCTAGCTTCGCGCTTGTTTGGTGGCCTCACAAACACTTGGCTGGTGGCAGAGCAGGGCCGAATTGTGATATCAAAATGATATCTAAGGTTACCAAAGACCAGGCCAGTACACAGTGGTAACACAGGAACCTCCCCCCGCCCCCGGCCAGTTAAGCCCAAAAAAAGAGGTCCAGGCGGAAAGTTTTACCTCTAACTCAGCATAAAACCAATGTTAACATTAAATGTTAACATTAACATTCTGAGAGAATGACCCCTCCAATTTTCTCCCCTTCTCCTCTCCCTGCTCTTCATCTGATTCTCCTCCCTTCTGGAGAGTCAGGCCTCGTGGCCTTTGGGGTACTCCTGTCTCTCTCATGTAACATCCCCACATTTCATATATATAATTTTCTTTTATTCCCAAGTCATGTACTATGTGTGTATTGTTGTTGTTGTTTGCTCCTGTTCTGTATATAAGCACTACCCTTTTTCTATATTATAAAAATAAATTAAAAAGAAAAAAAGTGGGGGAAAAGGCCATTCCCTCCTGATCGTTCCCTGCAGAGATAGGATCCTGCCAGTCCCGATCAGTTGCTACTCTTCTGTTAGCCTCACATCTGGAAAAGGGAGTCCTTGATTTCCACTCCCCCCCAACACTCTCCCTCCAGAATTTGTACAGAGAGGGGCAGTGTGCCTGTATGTCGGTTTTCTAAGGCACAGGGTTGGCTTTTGCATCCCTGTTGTCTCACTGAGGCTCCTTGAGGACCAGGCTGAGGAAGGGAAAACTTGGGAGGGGGTTTCACATCCACTCAATCCTCAGCAGGGCTCTCAGAAGGAAAGGGGCTGGCATTTTATATGGGGGAGAGGAGGGAGGGAAGAAGGAAGAAAGGGAGCTTTTGATCCCCCTCCCCTACTTCCTCCCTTTCCTTTTTCCCACCTCCTCTCATTGGATTGCATACAGTTACCTACAGTCTGAGTGTCGGATTATGGTTCTCAAGACCAGAATTCAAATCCCCATTCAGCCATGGAAAACCACAAGATGACTATAGATAGGCAAGTCACACTTTCTCAGCCTCAGAGGAAAGAACTCTTGCTCCCCACCTTGATGTCTACTTCTTGCTAACCCATGGAAGGATCCTGATAGATACGTCAATAATATTTATTACATTTCTATTCATTTTTTTTTCTGGTTCTACTTGTAAGACACCACAAAAGAATTTATATCCCAAACTCCAGGATTCAAGTAAATGTAGTAAATAAATGCTTGACATTTAAATTAAATATAAAACAAAATTGCAGAAGTCAAAAATAGCTTCACTAATTACCACTCCTAAGACTTTTAATGAACAAATGACATGGCACTCGGAAAAACATTTCTACCCCTTTTTAGAGGGAAATTCAAAACACAGCAAAAGATGCTGAGAGGCATTTGGCAAACATGTACCAGATTTTACCACATTTTAATGATTCTAATGTGGTGCCAATTTCAGAGGTGTCAGGGACAGAAAGAAAGAAATATACATAACAAAGTAAATATGGTGGAATACCATTATATTGATATTAGCTACACTCTTTCCCTTTTAGTTCTATTTGCATTTTGCTACACTGTCTTAGTAACTTACCAAATAAATAAATTCTGAAGTGAACTGAAATCTTTAAAGAGCTGTTTAGGTTCACCAAACTACCAAGTGTCCTGGAATTCTCTACCAGGAACATTTAGGAGCTAACTGAAACAACTGAAGTGGAAAACATAACTAACTGGATGGAGGGAAAGGTGGTAAAAGAAGGAATCTAGCAGCACATTTAAGTCTGGTGTACTTCTGGAGGATTTTTTGTTGATAAGTAAGAATTAGAACAATTAAAATATAGTGAGGAGTGTTTTGAAAACATAGGGCCTATTTTTATAAATTTATAAATTTTTATAAATAATAAGTAGTTCAGATGCTATCCCTATCACTCTTGGTTCAAACACATCAGATGTTGCCATGACAAACAGGGAATAAGGAGAAGGTGAGCAACCCTCACTGCTCCCCCAAAGACCATGCTCTGGCTCTTTCCTCTGAAAGGGAGTCAATATTCCCCTTGTTGTGGCCAGAAAAGAGACGAAGACCAGGTTTCCAGGGAAAAATCAAAAAGCCTTTTTATTGTTAACAATTTACTTGCGCAAGGACGACAACTATTTTCAGGATTGTCGTGCAGATTAATTGAGGCAGCATCACTATATACCTTTGGTCTTCTATGTCAGCAATCAGTCATTCATTTAGCCAGCCCATCACAGAAGAAAAAGATCTTTGGTTAACTTTCCATTACATCATTAACTTAGCACACACGTGTACAGAAGAGAACAAAGAGTTAGTTAGAAAATGATACAAAATGATGCATATGGCCAAAATGAGGTAGCAGGGAGTATGCCTAACTCCCTCTTATTTCCCAGACGCCTGAGTGAGTGTTGCAAGGCCATTCTTTAAAATTGAGATAAGACAAAGACATCTGCTATTTCACTCAGAGACTCAATTCAATTCGCTTATTTTTCCTATTCAAATAGCAATTCCTTGGATTTAACCCCTTCACCCTTACCATCAAATTCATGAGCTTCAGTCTTGGATATGACTGGCCTGCCTTTTCCTCCCAGCAGCTGTGCATGGGATGGGATGAGACCTCTGTTTCTCCTGTCCTTCACTTACCTCCACTCTTGTTGTAGCATTCCGGCATTTTCACCAGGTCTGCTCTGAATATTCACTCATTGTTTTGTGATATCTTGGTCTCCTCATCCCAGTACTGGGCATCATGGCATTCCGTTTTATTTAAGGCAGAACCCTCCCAGTGTTGCTGTCATAGTGATAAACGGGTTGGCCATCCACAGATCCCATCATAACAAACTGGGGCAGCCCCTGGCTAGACTCCGACACTGCCGTGTACAAATAGTGTAGGGAATTTGAGGATGAGCCTGAAAAGCACACGGAGACTGTAAAGTTAAGTTTACTCACTTTCCACCACAATACAATCTAATATTTAAAAGTCAAGCTTTGTTTGTCTGTGTTAGGCAAAGACCTCATATGATTGGCTGCCTGAGAAGATTCTATGGAATCCTGGGATTTGCGGTTTAGGGAGGGGTCTTTAGAATTCTCAGCCAGAGAGCTCTTGGGCCTCAGTCAACTGTGTCTGTCTTCAATAGGCTGGTTGCTATGGAGATGAGGCCTAGCAGCAAGGAGGAGGGCAATGTATTTCCCTCAGGAACCCAACCTTTGTGTGTTAATAACCCAGAATACAGATTGGATTGGGGAATACGGGGGAAAGTTACAGGTACTGGGCAAGACAGTTTGGGGAATTAGAGACACAGGATCTCAAATCTTTCTAACAAGTATTACCTGTGAGAAAATAAAATCCCAGGCAACACTGGGTATATACTCTAGTTTAAAATAAATCTTCACTGCACATGCGCAGAAAAAAAAACCCACATCACAAGCAAGTGGACAAGCAAATAAGCAAGCATTCTCTCAACTATGTCTTCTTTCCCTCCCGCCTCTTACACACACTTTTTTTTCTTAGTATCAAAACTCACAGAAGCCCATATTAATGCACAACTGTCTCCTTGGATTACCTCAAATGTAGTAACTTTAATGCTGACATGACAGGAAAACATTTTAAAAAAAACCCTGCCAATTCTGAAGCCTTCCCAGCACTACTCACCGAAGCAGCTCCCCAGCAGGGAGGCAGCCACCTCCAGAAGCCAGACGAGACCCCCATCCAGCCCCATCTCGCCCTCCAAGCTGACAGAAATAAAATATATTTTAGTTTCTGCAGTATTATTAACATGTATGTATTATCTTATAAGTGTGACATATTTTAGATATGCTTACACATATATTTTGGTATATTTTATATTTGAGCTCCAGTAATACAATAAGTCTAAGAAGGAAGATTTTAGACAGCGGTGTCAGTAAAGCCCTCATTGAGGTGAACAGCCGATTATTTTGTTCTGTTAAAGGGTTAACATATTTTTTAAATAAACAGATTTTTAGAACTGGCAGCTGAGCAGAGAGAGGGCCTCCCAAGGCCTTGGACTGGCAGGTGCAAAAGAGATAGAGATAAGGTATTCAATAGTAGGGAGTACTCTTTTCTTCCTTCTGCAGACTGAAGGCCAGCGGAGCTGTGAAGAGTAAAAGTTTGATAAAGAAAGACAAGACAGGAATTTGGCACTGTTTAGCAAAATGGGAGGTTAAAATCTGTTTGATGGGCATTTTGAAATTACTAACGAGAATTAAGGAAGCACGAGGGAAAAGCGTGATTATGTTCGTGATCATATATATTGTAAATATGGGGAAGGGGGCATTCAGTGGTTCTCAACCTGTGGGTCCCCAGATGTTTTTGGACTTCAGCTCCCAGAAGCCCCAGCCACTATGGTCAATGCTCAGGGCTTCTGGAGCAGAAGTCCAAAAACATCTGGGGACCCACAGGTTGAGAACCAGATTCTGATAGGTTGTGACCTCTAGGGATCCTGACCAATTAGGTCCCAGGGGAGGGAAACTAGCGTCAAGAATAAAATGTGGGTGATTTCATGGTGGGGGTGTCCTTCTCTCTCTAGGGAGGCACCCAGCTCTGCAGAGACGAATTAATTCTTTAATAAACATCTGATGCTTCAGCCGATCCTGTGTTAAATTGTTTTATGAGTCTTATCAGCTATTTCTGACACAAGCCAAGGCTGGCTTTCCTTCGCCTCAGCTTCCGGCACACCTGTGGAGCAAACTAAGACACCATTTTCTCTCTCCCTCCTCAGCCGTGCAATTCCACCAATAGGAAAAAGTAATTAGTTTCTGTTGGAAAAATTACCAGCATTCTCTCTCCCGCTCCATTTTGTTATTAGAACAGATGGGCAATAGCAAGATAGGGCCTCCCTTTTCTGTTGCATGCCAGATCTTCTCCATTTGCCTCTCTGTCTTTTATTGCATGATCATAAATACCTTTGGTGCTCAGATCATGTGGCCCAGGATAGTTGCTTGGGTCATCGGTCTTATAAAAGTTAAGACCTCCCTCTCTCTGAAGATCTCTCTCTTTCTTTGTTCTCAATAGCTGCTTTCCCTGAACTCTTCGCATGCTCCGAGTTGAGTCCCATCAAGGAGGATGGTGAGTTAAACTGAAGAATCTCCTATTCACTAGATTAGACAGGTAGCAGGCTCTCTCAATACAGATGTAAATGAAGAGTCATTAGTAAAGTATTTAGTCTTTTATTCAAAGCTACCTGCGTCTGTGTTTATTCCAAGTACCAGTCTGAAGCCACAAGTCATTAGATAAAACTTCTACCGCTTCTCTGTGTGACTTTGCTAAATGAAGATTGGATCCTGACAGGTTCAGTCTCATTTTCCCCTACAAATTTGGGTTATGGGCCCAGAAGAGAAGTTCTTTGTTTGATGACCACGTGGCACCCGGCCGGCAGAGACTGACCGCTTGAACAATGGCTTCTAATCCATTGCTTACTATTGAAAAGTTAACTGGTAGCAATTACCGAAATTGGTCTTGGAATATGCAAATGCAATTAACTACAATGGGACTGTTTAAAGTTATGAAAGGACAGCGGCCCACAGAAGATAGGGCAAAGCAGAAATTTGATGAAGATGATGAGAAAGCAACTGCTTATATTTGCCTAGCCATTGATCCAAGCATTGTTTATCACATCAGAGACCTGAAAAGTGCTAAAGAAATATGGGAAAAACTGAAGAGATTATTTGACTCTCCCAGTATTGCAAAGCAAAGTGGTATTATAATCAGACTTACAAGAATGAAATTGTTAAATCCTAGATTTTTGAATGAACATATTAACACTTTCATGACTATGGTATCTGAATTGCAAAGTGCTGGAGAAAATCTTTCAGAATCTGTGAGATTGGGAATGTTTCTAGGAAGCTTGCCTGAATTTTTTTGAGCCCATAATTGATGCTCTACAAATTAAGGGAGATGTAAATTTGGAAACTGCTATTGCTGAAGTTATAGAATATCAAAATAGGAAAAATTTGAGGAATTTTAAACCTGAAGCAAGAGCTGCTGGAAAACAGCTCACTCAACTTGCTGAGCAGAATTTACATATCAAAGAGTCTTCTTCACAGAGGACAAATGGCCACCAAATTAACATTTCAAAACAACAGAAACACAAACCCAGTGATAAAAGTGGTTTTAACTCTAAGAAGAAATCTTCTGCAAATTTTAATGTTGGTCTAATTAATGAACAATTGCTCAAGCCTATGCAAAATCAAAAAGAAAATATAATTGTAATTGACAGCGGTGCTACTAGTCATTACTTTAATCGGAGAGAAATGTTTGTAAATCTTGATACAAGCATACATTTTCCTGTTTATTTAGCAAATGGCCAATCAGTGGTTGCAAAAGGGAAAGGGACAGTTCTTTTGCAAACAAAACTTGGCGCCAACAGGATAGAGACTTTAAGAATTCATGATGCTTATTTTGTCCCAGATTTAAAAGTGTCTCTTTATAGTGTCAGAACGACTACAGCAAGAGGAAACAGAGTTATTTTCAAAAAGGAAACTTGTTTTGGTCTTCATGGCAAAAATTTAATTTTTCGAGGAATCCTAAATGGTGACTGTTACCAAATGCAAATTTTGGATTCATATGCAAATACTGTGATCCAGTGTAATCACAAAGACTGTTTAAATTTATGGCATCGCCGATTTTGGGGACAGAAATGTACAATGCATTCAGAGACTGGCTAATCAAGAGCTTGCTATAGACTTTAATTTTAAAATATGCTCTAACAATGAGAAATGCATAAAATGTCTAAGGGCAAAAGCTGTCAGAGCATCACATTCGTCAATTACAGAGAGACAATCCAACAAACCACTGGACCTTTTATATACTGATCTTTGTGGTCCATTCAGCCAAAAGTCTGAAGGTGGAAATTCTTACTTTATGACTATTATTGATGATTTCAGCAGATA
Organism: Iguana delicatissima; assembly: GCA_948472985.1. Taxonomy (NCBI): domain Eukaryota; kingdom Metazoa; phylum Chordata; class Lepidosauria; order Squamata; family Iguanidae; genus Iguana; species Iguana delicatissima. The sequence continues at coordinate 231,616 of CAOKZL010000977.1, forward strand.
CACGTACACTTACCTTCTCAAAGAGAAAAGTCAAGCTTTTGAGAAATTCAAGGAATACTTTAATCTTGTCTCTAATAGATTTGGCTACAAACCTAAAAGCCTACGCTCTGACAATGGAAGTGAATTTGTTAATGCAGAGTTTGATGAGTTTTTTAAGGAACATGGCATTGAACATCAAACTACACAAGTTTACACTCCAGAACAGAATGGAGTGGCAGAACGAATGAACAGAACTCTCAAAGAGATGGCAGTCACAATGCTTTTAGAGGCTAACATGCCTAAACGCTATTGGTCTGAAGCAATTATGACTGCTACATACTTGTGCAACCGTCTGCCAATTAAATCCAGAGATGCAACTCCATTTCAGTTATGAAATGGGACTAAGCCCAAACTGAATCATCTCAAAGTTTTTGGAAGTAAAGCATATACCTACATTCCCAAACAGAAAAGAGACAAACTTGACTGTAGAAGTGAAGAGGGAATTTTTGTTGGTTATGCTAGAAATGGTTACAGAATTCTGAATCCAGATGGGCGTACAATAAAAATAACAAGTGCTGTTTATGTTGATGAAAGGCCACAGCCCAAATCTAATCCAAACCAAGATGTCTATCCAGATTTGTTTGCAGTGGAAGGAGACTCCCACCAGCAACCAGAGTATGTGACACTGTACAATCCTCCAGATGTCTTGCATCCAGAAGGGGCTACAGATGTGGTGATCCAGCCAGAGGACGCGGAACCGGACAGCGCTCAAGGAGCAGACCCAGGTGTCCAAGTCCAGGTAAGAAGATCTGAACGCATCAACAGAGGCGTACCACCTGATAGACTGTCTTATCTAGCCACAGAGGAGAACATTCCACAACCCTCTGACTGGCAAAAGATCAAGGGACTACCAAAGTCAGATTCTCAAAAGTGGGTGGAAGCTGCTGTTGAAGAGATGCAATCTTTATATAAAAATAAAACATGGACTTTGTCAGAATTGCCAAAAAGAAAAAGGGCAATTGGCTGTAAATGGGTCTTTACCACAAAGCAAGATGCAGAAGGGGAAATTCAGAGATATAAAGCCAGGTTAGTGGCAAAGGGATTCACACAACAATTTGGTGAAGATTACAATGAAATTTTTGCCCCTGTTGCCACACACACAACTGTGAGAACTCTCCTAGCTGTTGCAGCATCTAAGAAAATGCATGTCCAACATCTTGATGTTAAAACAGCTTTTCTTTATGGACAATTGGATGAGGAACTGTACATGGAACAGCCTCCAGGATTTCAAGTTCCTGGGAAAGAGCATCTTGTGTGCAAATTGAACAAGAGCATTTATGGCTTGAAACAGGCTGCCAGAGCATGGAGTGAGAAACTAAACCAACTTCTTATCAAACAAGGCTTCACTCCAGGCACTGTTGACAAGTGTGTTTACAAAAGATTCAGAAACAATAAATGGACTTATATTGCATGTTATGTTGATGATTTGATCCTGTGCAGTCAAAATAAAGCAGATAGTGAGGAGGTAGTCAACAATCTCAAGAAAGAGATAGACATCAAGAATTTGGGAGACATCTCACACTATCTTGGAGTACAAATAGAAAGAAGCAGTGATGGAAGCTTCTATCTTAACCAGAAACAGAAGATAATAGATCTTCTGGACTGCCTTGGACTACAGGATGCCAATATTGTGGCAACCCCAATGGAAGTGGGTTTCTTAAAGGACACTAAGAAAGGTGAACCCTTGAAAAATGGAGACAAGTACAGGACTGCAGTTGGAAAACTCCTATACATCGCTAATTTCACCAGACCTGATATTGCAAATGCTGTTGGTATCTTATGCAGAATGGTTAACTCTCCTACTGAAAAAGATCTCATTGCAGTAAAAAGAGTTGCCAGATATTTGAAAGGAACTGCAGATTACAAGCTGATGTTGCCAGCCTGTGATCAACCACGACTGGTTGCCTATGCGGATGCTGACTGGGCTGCAGACCTAGCAGAGAGAAAATCAACCAGCGGAAACCTGATCTTCTATGGTGGAGGAGCTATAAGCTGGTCAAGTAAGAAACAATCTACAATTGCAGATTCTTCCACAGGTGCTGAGTGTGTTTCTGCAAAAGCAGCATGTGATGAAATAAAGTGGCTGCATAACTTACTTCTGGACTTAGGCATAACAGAGCCCAAGCCAACCATTTTGATGCAAGATAACCAAAGCTGCATCAAGATTTCTGAGAGTGAGAAGCCACTCAAGAAGAACATTGACATTGCTTTCCATAAGGTGCAAGAGATGTGTCGCAATGGAATTGTTCAGCTGGAATACTGCAATACAGAAATGATGATTGCTGATATTCTTACCAAGCCTCTACCAAGAGACCAGTTCCAGAGACTACGAGAAGGCATGAAGATCCTCGATGTGGGTCCGAGAGAATGAGAAGGGGACTGTTGGAAAAATTACCAGCATTCTCTCTCCCCGCTCCATCTTGTTATTAGAACAGATGGGCAATAGCAAGATAGGGCCTCCCTTTTCTGTTGCATGCCAGATCTTCTCCATTTGCCTCTCTGTCTTTTATTGCATGATCATAAATACTTTTGGTGCTCAGATCATGTGACCCAGGATAGTTGCTTGGGTCATCGGTCTTATAAAAGTTAAGACCTCCCTCTCTCTGAAGATCTCTCTCTTTCTTTGTTCTCAATGGCTGCTTTCCCTGAACTCTTCGCATGCTCCGAGTTTGAGTCCCATCAAGGAGGATGGTGAGTTAAACTGAAGAATCTCCTATTCACTAGATTAGACAGGTAGCAGGCTCTCTCAATACAGATGTAAATGAAGAGTCATTAGTAAAGTATTTAGTCTTTTATTCAAAGCTACCTGCGTCTGTGTTTATTCCAAGTACCAGTCTGAAGCCACAAGTCATTAGATAAAACTTCTACCGCTTCTCTGTGTGACTTTGCTAAATGAAGATTGGATCCTGACAGGTTCAGTCTCATTTTCCCCTACAGTTTCGTCAGCTGTTGCTGGAGAGATGACCAGCCCTCAAGGTGAGAGTCAGGTAAAGAGAAAGAAAAAGTCTGAAGTTTTTTGCTGGGAGCTCCTTTGGAGCGACGAAGCCATTTCCTCACTAGGCTGTTATAGCGCTATGATTCCACTTTCTTTTTTTTTATAATTTTATTAAAGTTTCAGCAAATAAAACAATTATTTCTGCCATGTTTACATGCAATATTTTTTCTTCTTCCTTTCCTCTCTGGATTACAATTATTAATATTTCCTCTATTTATTATACCACGTATCGCAATAAAATGTCAGTAATCAATAATTTGTTAGTCCCTGCTATATTTCGCTACTTTACTTGTTACATGATATTTCATTGATTATTACCCTATATAGTAATTGATATCACGAATTACGTATTGCCTCTGTCTGCACCCAACCCAAATCTGTAACAATCTTCCACTCTTTATTAATGTCTTCATCTAATTTCACTTTTAGTCTCTGTGTAAGTATGTCCGCATTTCTATTTTCCATAAAAGTTGTCCACTACTGTTCAATAGTACGTATAGTTTCATTTTTCCAAAGTCGTGCGTATTCAATGTGGGCTGTTGTCACCATGTATAATATTATTCTACAATATTTCTTGACTGACGTTCCTAGTATATGTGTCATGTTTAACAAGTAAAATTCAGATATCATCCCAAATTGGGTCTTCAAAATTGAGCTTATTTTCTTATATATTTCTTTCCAGTATTTTTATGATTCCACTTTGAACATCCTATGGAATCCTGGGGTATGCCGGCCCCTCCTGAAACTGCAAACCCCAGGATTCCATAGGATGTTGAAAGCGGAATCATAGCGCTATAACAGCCTAAGGGCTCACGGAGGCCCAGCTGAGGGGAGGTTGTTGCGCATCAGAAGCACATCCAGGACAGAGGGCCTTTCCGCACTACAGTGTCGTAGTGCTGTGATTCCACTTTCAACGTCCTATGGAATCCTGGGGTTTGTACTTTAGGAAGCTTTAGTACTTTAGATTTCTCAGCCAGAGAGCCCTTTGGCCTCAGGAAACTACAAGCCCCTCAATTCCACAGGAGGTTGAAAGTGGAACAATAGCACTATAAAAGTGCAGTGCAGAAAGGACTAGAGAGGAGGGGTCAGCTGTGCACTCCGTCAGGTTTGGGCTGCTGCTGTTCAGCACCTGGCATATGGGAATGCAGCTTTGGATTAGAAATTAAATAGCCGCCCACACTTTTTGAAAAACTCTGCTAGGGTCTCCGCGACCAGCAGGAGGAGAAAGCTTGCAGTGAATAAGTGCCAGGAGTGCCATGGTTTCTTTTTAACTTCCAGAACAGCTACATCCACCCTGCCATGCCCAAATAACAAACAGTTGTAAGAAAATTGGAATTAAATTACTTAACCCGCACGCATAGAGAAAAACGTGTGTGTGTTTTGGGTGGGTTGGGTTGAGTTCTCCTGAAGCAGTGTTTATATCCATGGTGGCTGCAGGTTCTGGGAGCTGTAGTCCAAAACCTAACTTTTCCAAACTCTGGTAGACTAAGGCCATTTCCGCACTACCCTGTTATAGTGCTATTACTCCACTTTCAACATCCTCTGGAATCCTGGGGTTTGCAGTTTAGGGAGGGGCCTTTAGAATTCTCAGCCAGAGAGCCCTTTGGCCTCAGAAAACTACAAAGCCCCGAATTCTGCAGGATGTTGAAAGTGGAATCATAGCACTAGAACAGTGTAGGGTGAAATTGGCCTAAATGACACACACCCCAGACCCAAAAGAGGGGGAAAGCAGCAAATGGGTTCAACCTTTTTAAAGTTCTACAGAGAAATTCCCCAGGATCAAGGAGAAGCCCCGGGGAAGGGGAAGACTCAAGCTGCCCTAAGACTTGACTGAGGCCATTTCCGCACTACATTTGTATAGCGTGATTATTCCACTTTCAACATCCTACGGAATCCTGGGGTTTGCAGTTTAGGGAGGGGCTGGCTGGCCTCTCCCAAAACTGCAAACCCCAGGATTCCATAGGATGTTGAAAGTGGAATCCCAGTGATATAACAGGCTAGTGCGGAAATGGCTATAGTGCTGTTATTCCACTTTCAACATCCTGGAGAATTCGGGGGGTTGTAGTTTACTGAGGCCAATAACAACAACAACAACAACAACAACAACAACACTATAGCATTGCAGTGTGGAAGTGGCCCTAGTTGTGTAGTGTGAAAGGGTCCTCACCAGTACACTTGTACTTGGTTTGATTCCCAACTTGGGATGTCGGTGAGCTGAACTTGATGAGGCCAGAGTTATGCAAAGATGTGGACAATTGGGCAGCTGTGGACCAAGAAAATTCAAAACAACAACAGCCTTTTCGTTTTAATTGGAAGATCCTGAGCTGCAACAGAAGAGCCCTTAATTAGGCAGAGTAAACAGAGAGGGACTTTACTGTCTGACGCTTTCATCTCCAACAGAGGGGCAGCATTCCGTGGTGGATGTCTTACAGCAATGAATTTAGACCACACCAGGATTAGCAGTAAAATTTCTAAAAAAATTATTTTCTCTTGTACAAGAGGGGAGCAGTTAGTACACCAAGGCACTCAAGAGCATACTATTCCAAAGAACATGGAATTACCCAAAGGTAATTTTATACTCTGCCAAGCCTTGTACAAAAACAGAAATGCTGGTTAATTGGCTAATTGAAATCCATACGTAGAGGAAACTATGTCATGAATACATTATTATGTCAGCAGTCCAGCATTGTGCATGCCCGTATCGGTGGCCCCAAATTATAACACCAGACCCCACCTTGTGGGTGTGTAAGTTAATATTATAATAAGCCTTAATTAGCCTTTAGGTCAAGAAAATTCAGCTCCTGTGATCGCTCCCCCTCCCTTGTTCTATTCTAGATGTCTCCAGATGCTGAAGACCACAAAACTAACCACATTTCAGACAGGCCCTGTCCCTTTTGTTCCCCATTCCCCAACTGTCAGGAGCTGCTTTCTTGTTTTTCCAATCCAGCAAGAAAACTTCCCTTATTTACTTTTGCAAGAATTAGCATTTGCTTTCCACCTACCTAGCCCTTTATTTTTCTTTGTTAGTAGCTTTCTATGTAGTGTGGTGGAGACAGTTTCGGGTCAGGCTAGATGACCACTAGGTGTGGGGAAAACAGTAAATTGTCTTTGCAGATGAAGTCTCTCTCTCTTTGTGTTGAGGGGAATACAATAGAGCTCTGTAAGATAAAATGTTAGGGAGGATGAAATGTGGCACGCTACACTTGTGCTTCCCTTACTTTGCAACATTTGTAAGATTACGCTAGAGAATGGTGGGAACTTGTGTACAACAGATCTGTTTCCTTTCTTGAACATGTGATGATTATACTGGAAATGTATAAATTGCTGTGAATATGAAGAGGCGGGGCTCAGACTTTTGGGAATGATCCCACTCAGACAAAAAAACGATTTTCCTTAATCCGTGCGTCTCTATCTCTGTTCTGCAACGGTAGCTTGACTATAACTTAACTATTAATCAATTATTTCTTATTATTTTCAAATTATGCTCTCACAGATGGACTAGGAGGGTTCAAATCTCTACTCAGCTAGGGAAACCCACTGGTGATCTTGGGCAAGTCACACTCTCTCTGCCTAAGAGAGATGGCAAATGCCATCTGAAGAAATCTTGCTAAGAAAAGCCTGTGACAGGTTCCCCTAAGGGGTCACAATAACTCTAAAATGACCTGAAGGCACACGATAACTAATCTGAAAATGAATGAACTGTGATGTTTGGGTGCTGGACTAGGACTCTGAGAGACCAGGGTTCAGAACCCTAACTGGCCATGGAAACCCACTGAGAGACCCCGGACAAGCCACACTCTCTCTGCCGCAGAAGAAGGCAATGACAAACCGCTCCTGAATAAATCTTGTTAAGAAAAGCCTGTGACAATTTCATCCTTGGGTCATAGAATCATTGAGTTGGAAGAGACCCCAGGGGCCAACCAGCCCACCTCCCTACCATGGAGAAATATATCATCAAAGCATCCCCACCAGATGGCCATCCAGCCTCTGTTTAAAAACCTCCAAAGAAGGAAACGCCACTACACTCCATTGAGGCAGCATAGTCCACTGCCGGACAGCTCTGACCATCAGGAAGTTCTTCCTGATGTTTAGGTGGAATATCTTTTCCTGTAGTTTGAATGCATTGCTCCGTGTCCTAGTTCCTGGAGCAGCAGAAAACAAGCTTGCTCCATCTTCAACATGACATCGCTTCAACTATTTAAACATGGCTAAATATTTTGAAGGGATGTTGAAGGGGGTCACTGTAAGTGTGAAGCCATTTGAAGACACACAACACCACAACGGTAAAACAATTCGAATTTGGCTATCACTGGTATAGCTTATAACACCTGAATTTGTCTCAAAGTGCCTCAGCAGGCTTCTTGAGAGACTCACTCACACCCGTGCACATGCACCCTTGAAGTCAACATACACGAAAATGCATCTGAGGTTCTGATTTTGTAAAATCGTCATCGTCACAGGGTATTAATTGCGCCTTGTACACATTTCCGCACTGGACTGTTATAGCGCTATTATCCCACTTTCAACATCCTATGGAATCCTGGGGTTTGCACTTTGCAAACCCCAGGATTCCATAGGATGTTGAAAGTGGGATAATAGCGCTATAACAGTCTAGTGCGGAAACAGGACCCGGACCGATGCACTGCTAGTTTCCTTTTCCACGCAATGCAAGAGAGAGAAGGAAGAGTCCAGTTTGTCCCGGAAGTAATGGGCTTTCCCTGTTGCTCCTTTCACTCTTAGCTCTATGGGGTTTGCTCCTCCTCTGTTGCCCCCCTCCCTTTCCCCATAAAATCCCTTTGTGCATTTTTTTCGCCTTCCTTTCCTCCTTTGCAACCGTCTGAATCTTTGGCTGGATTTCACGGAGCCGATCTGTAGCCAGGTAATTTTTAGTCGTTTATTTTATGTCTTTTTTTTTTATTCTACAGCACAGCTGGGAATCAGCAAAGGAGGACCCGGAGTGCAAATCCCCAAATCCCCCCCCTTCTTCTTCCCCTTCTATCTCATCCTCAAACATCCAGCCGTGAGTTTTAAAGAAACATCAGGCATGCCCACGGAACCTCCCGCTACTAGAAATCGGCTTGGTTTTAAACGGCGGCAAAGCACGTGGGTCTTCACCTGCTGATGGACTGCAGCTCCCAGCATCCTTTACCAATGGTGAGGAATGCTGGGAGCTGCAGTCCGGATACTTCTGGAGGGAGGCATGATCTCATCCTCTCCTTTTAAAAGCCCCCCCCCAAACTCTTTTCCTGCAGCCGCCCTCTCCCTACCTGGTCTTCTCCAGCTGTGGTGGATTACAGTTCCCATCATCCTCACCAAGCATGGCTGCTTATATAGTGAGAGAGATCAGAATCCTTGATCTCAGCTCTTGGTCCTCTAGATGTTTTGGGCTATCCCTGAATGTTAGCTATGTTGGCTTTGGATGATAGGATTTGTAGTCACAACTGTCTAGATGGCTGAAGGCTGAGTGTTAAAGGAATGTTGTATCCAAGGAGTTTGCCATCCTCCACTAATCGCTGGCGTTCACTGGTCTCTGCATTAGTGCAGTGGCGAATCTGCTCGGGACTTCAGTCCAAACTTTTAAGGAATTATCTGCTGTAGGTTCAGCCCCTTGGAAATCTGCTTTTAACCATCTCTGATGCAGAACCCATCAGCCACTACTGTCTGACTAGGGGATTCTGGGAGTTGCAGTGCAGAACTAGAATCATAGAATCATAGAAATGTAGAGTTGGAAGAGACCACAAGAGCCATCCAGTCCAACCCCCTGCCGTGCAGGAAAACGCTCAAAACACTCCCGACAAGCGGTCATCCAGCCTCCGCTTAAAAACCTCCAAAGAAGGAGACTCCACCACACTCCGTGGCAGCAGATTCCACTGCCGGACAGCCCTGACCGTCAGGAAGTTCTTCCTGAGGTTCAGGAGGAATCTCCCCTCCTGCAGCTTGTATCCATTGCTCCTTGTCCTGGTCTCAAGAGCAGGAGAAAACGAGCCCACTCCCTCCTCGACATGACATCCCTTCAAATATTTAAACATGGCTATCATGTCCGCTCTCAACCTTCTCTTCTGCAGACTAAACATACCCAGCTCTCTAAGTCTGTCCTCATAGGGTATGGCTTCCAGGCCCCTCACCATTTTGGTTGCCCTCCTCTGGACCTGCTCCAGCTTAGCCATATCCTTCTTGAATTGGGGTGCCCAGAACGGGACACAGTATTCCAGATGAGGTCTAACCAAAGCAGAATAAAGTGGTACCAATACCTCCCTCGATCTAGACACCATACTCCTATTGATGCAGCCGAGAACTGCATTGGCTTTCTTGGCTGCCGCATCACACTGCTGACTCATGTTCAGCTTGTAGTCTATTTATTTAATTTCTGTCTGTCCTTAATCTGTTACAGGACTGAGGGAGGCGTACAATAAATTAAAGCGAAGTGCAATCAAAATGAGAGCCAGTGTGGTCTAGTGGTTTGAGCATTGGACTGTGACCCCAGAGACCAGGGTTTGATTCCCGACTCAGGCATGAAAGTCCACTGGGTGGCCTTGGGTGTGTCACACACTCTCAGCCCCCCCCCCAAAAAACCCACAATGGGTTCTCCCTAGGATCGCTGTAAATTATAAATGAAGGCACGTAACACGAACAAGAAAAATTAAAATAAATGTAAAACCCATGAACTAAATAGCTTTAAAAAGACCCTCTACACTAAAACAGTCTAAAACAGATTAAAGCATTGTAAAAAAGTCAAAAGTGTGGCACACATTGTTAAAAGGCCCTTCTCCCGCAGAGCCAAAGGCCAACCCAAACACAGTCTCTTGCATGCTTGTGAAAAGTTGGGGGACCAACTGGGCCTCCCACAAGAGGGGTTCCCCAAATTGGGAGCAGCCACCCGGAAAGCTCACCTGCAATAGTTCTAAGACCAAGGGCCTTTCCGCACTACACTGCTTTAGACTATTTCTGCACTAGCCTGTTATAGCGCGATGATTCCACTTTCAACATCCTCTGGAATCCTGGGGTTTGCAGTTTCGGGAGGGGCCAGGCGGCCCCTCCTGAAACTGCAAACCCCAGGATTCCAGAGGATGTTGAAAGTGGAATCATCGCGCTATAACAGGCTAGTGCGGAAATGGCCATAATGTTATTATTCCACTTTCAACATCCTGTGGAATTCCGGGGTTTGCAGTTTCCCGCGGCCCAGGAGCTCTTTGGCCGAGAATTCTCAACGCCTCTCCCTAAACTGCAAACCCCAGGATTCCACAGGATGTCGAAAGTGGAATGAGAGCGCTGTAATAGTATAGTCCGGAAATGGCCCAAGAAAAAACCTTCTCCCAAAGAGCAGAGGTGAGACGAGGCACTGGAGTGGAAGAATCCGTCGTCGTGCGAACTGGAATTTTGTTAACTTTTGTGAAGTTTTGTCAGGAAGAATTATTGTTGTTGTTTTGGCTTCAATAATTAACAATACATAATTTTTAAAAAAGGCCGAGGTGGTAGAATGTAAGAATCCCTCCTTTCAGCTGGAATTCTAATAAGCTTTTAAAATATTTGACAGATCAACACTTGCAACAACAATAATGTTAGAAACACAGAGGTAGTGGAAGGAGAGAATCCCTCATCATATCAGTTGGAATTTTGGTATTTTTTTGTCTATTTTTGCTTCAATAAGTCTTCGTGTTGTTGTTGTTGTTGTTGTTGTTGTTGTTGTTGTTTGTTGTTGTTTCCAACTTACAGCAACCCTAAGGCAACCCTATCATGAGGTTTTCTGGGGCTGAGAGTATGTGACACACCCAAAGTCACCCCATGAGTTTCCATGGCTGAGCGAGGAATCAAACCCTGATTTCCAGGATCGACGTTCCCTATGTAGAACCCCTATATCACTGTGGCTATTATTATTAATGCTGTATTAGTATTAGTATGACTTAAATCATCGATAATAATGTCAATAATAAAAATACTAAGGCAAAGGAGTAAGATAACACTTCATCATCTCAATTGGAACTCTAATAAGCTTTTATATACTTGGTTTAAATAACCAATCATAATAAAAATATTTTTGGCTTAACTGATCAAATTATTATTATTATTATTAACATTGAGGCTGCAGAGTAAGTGAATCAGTAGTCATCCCAGCTGGAATTTTGATCAGTTTTTGTATATTTTGGCTTAAATGATCAACAATTATTGTTCTTTTTTTCCTCCAAAAAAGATTGAGACAGTGGAGCAAGACAATTAGCAGTCATCCCAGCTGATAAGTTTTTGTTTATTTTGTTTTGTTTATTTTGGCTTAAATAGTAATACAAATGAATGCAATAATGTAATTGTTCTTCTCTCTGTAAAATGGAAATGATGTTTGTATGGAATGGAAATAAGCCATCTTAACTGGAAGATTTAAACATGGAAGTCCAGGTTTGTTTGTTTTTTTCATTTTCGAGATTAAACTTTTAATAAAAATTACTACAAAAAAAAATAGTAATAAAAATTAATTGTTGAGCTTTAATGAATGAAAATAATAGTAATAATGTATATAAAAATATTTTTAAAAGAGTGTCTCAGCGGAAGCAGTCATGATTTCCTGGGCGCAGAATATTGGCCGTACAATTCAACTGGACTCTTGGGAACAGAGTTGGAAAAAGACAAATAAATTTACAGTTGCCCAGAATTTAAAAGAGAATTATTATAAGATGTTTTACAGATGGTATTTGACACCAGATAAACTGCAAAAGATTTATAATACAGGTACTGGGCTATGTTGGAAATGTTTGAAAGAGGTGGGCACGATATATCATATGTGGTGGACATGTCCAAAGGTTAAGAAATATTGGATTGAGATACATAACAGGATATGTGAAATATTGAACTTACAGATTCCTATGATTCCTGAAATGTGTTTGTTGAATATGATAGATTTAGTAGAAGGTATGAGAATAAAGAAACATTGGAGAATACTATTGTATATGATAACGACAGCACGTATTGAATATGCAAAGGTATGGAAAACACAGAAAATACCTACAGTTGAGCAATGGTGGGGGACTTTTATTGAAAACAAAAATGCTGATATAGTTTCTCAAAGACTGAAAAGGAAAAGGAAATCAGATGATGAAATTCAGAAAGAATGGCAAATTGTGAGTGATGGCTGGGTAACGTTTGATAGAAGTCTATAATTCATAGTATTTTGTGGAAAAATTAAGTGTGATGATTATGGTTGATATGAAGCGGGCATATCGAAAATGAAATGCGATGAACCTACATGGTAAATGGTTGGAAAATGCAATACAATGTTCTAACTATGTTAAGAGATATTGAAAATGAAATCTAGATCAGTCTGGAAGAATCAAGAAATATTTCATGTGAAATACAATAACAATTGTTTTGTTTTTATTTGTGAAATTTTAATAAAATGATTTTAAAAAAAAGAGTGTCTCAGCTGAAAACCATCCTGGCATGGAAAGACGGGGAAGTATGGATCTCAACAGTGGCCTCGGAGGAGAAAAGGAAGGAAGGGAGAAACCCGCTGGTGATGGTCTCCAGAGTGAGACTAAGGGCAGCTTGTGGGAAAGAAGCGTCCACAAGATCCTGGGAGTGGACATCGCCAGGTCGGAGGAGAAGCGGCAGCGGTTTAGGCAGTTCCTCCACCGAGAGTCTGGGAGGCCCCGGGAGTTTTGTGGCCGCCTCCACAGCATCTGTTGCCGATGGCTGAAGCCAGAAAAGCGGACCAAGAAGCAGATGATGGACCTGGTCATCTTGGAGCTTTTCCTTAGCGGTTTGCCCCCGGAGCTGGGGAGCTGGCTGAGGGAATGCGGGCCAGAGACCAGCTCCCAGGCGGTGGCCCTGGCCGAAGGTCTTCTCCTGGGCCAGGCAGAGAAGAGGAGGCAGGTAGATGAGCAGGTGAGAACGTTTCCTTCTGAATCTTCCTGCCCAGTCCTCCCTAGCGCAGCTCTCTTTATATTGATCACTGTTGTTGCTATGTACGTTAAAGTTGTTTCCGATTTATGGTGCCCCTGACGGGATTTTCTTGGCAAGATTTGTTCAGAAGGGGTTTGCTTTACCCTTCCTCTGAGGCTGAGAGAGTGTAACTTGCCCAAGGTCAGCCAATGGCTTTCCATGGCTGAGTCGAAATTTGAACACTCAAACCACTACCCTATGCTGGCTGTCATAGATATTGACCCTAACTTGAGAAAAGCCCCCGTTTGGGGACTAATTCTCCCAGAATCCTGCAACCAGCTGTCTGATACAGAGCCACAATGCTGGCCTGTCCAACTTAGACCATTTCTGCACTACACTGTTATAGTGCTATTATTCCGCTTTCAACATCCTATGGAATCCTGGGACTTGCAGCGACACCACTTCACACTTGCACAGTTATAGTACCTTGAGAATTCTCAGCCAGAGAGCTCTTTGGCCTCAGTAAACTGCAAACCTCTGGATTCCAGATGTTGAAAGTGGAATAGTAGCACTATAACAGTGTAGTGCGGAAATGGGCTGAGAACTGTCCGTTCTGATGAGCAACGATTCTCGAAGGTCTCCAGGAGCTGGCTATGTTCAACAATGGAGTAACTACCACTGAACACAAAGGAGAATTGCCACGCGAGAGAGGACAGAGAGGTGATTTGACAGTATCAGAAGGGCTGCCAGCTGGAAGATGGAAGGAGCTTGTTTTTTTCCTCTAGTGAGTACGACCCAAAATAATGGATCCAGATTAGAAGAAAGGAGATTCCACTAAACATTAGGAAAAGTTTCCTGATGTTAAGAGCTTTTCAGCAGTGGAATAAACTCCCGTGGAAGGTTGTGGACTCTCCCTTGTTGAAGGGCTTTAAACAGAGGCTGGATGACCAAGAGTGCTTGATCTGTCGATTCCAGCACTGGCAGGGGGCTGACCTAAATGGGATTTTGGGAGGCCCTCTAACAGTATGGTTCTCAATCCTGTTAAGTCAACGTGTCTTCTCTAAGCTGGGGCTAGCCACGGACAAAGCGTGCCCCGTTGGAAACCACTTCACACTTATACAGTTATAGTTTTACGATTCCAGTTTACCTGCCGTGGCTGCATCCTACGGACCCCTGGGATTTGTAGTGTGGCACGGCACTAGAGCTCTCCGGCTGGGAATTCTTAATTCCACTCTCTAAAGTTCAAATCCCAGGATTCCAGAGGATGGGTCTGTGTCTGTTAAAAGTGGAATCGCAGCACTATAATCACTTGTGAATAATCACTTGTGAAGCATGGTGGGAAATGTTGTTCAATGGCACTTAGAAAGCTGCACAGTTCCCAGCCCTGTATGTGATTTAGGCCTGGCATTGGAATTGTGCAGATTGCAGGTATTGTTGGACTTCACCTCCCAGCATTCCTAATTTCCAGCTCTGCGGGCTAGGGTTTAGGCGATCTGTAGTCCCATGGCATCTGGAAGGCCACACGATTTCCACCCGTGATTTATGTCAATGTCGGTTTGGCATAGCAAGGACATACTGGACCCAAATTGCTATAAGGATTGCATCAGGATTGTCTGTTGCAAGCAAGGTAGTACCAAATTCATTCCTTTATTCTATCTCCCCCTCACTCTTCATGGGTTCATCTGTTTCAGGAGAAAATGGTTGTCAGACTTCCAGCAGGACTGGACACAGGGCAGGGGGCTTATATCAGCAAGACTATGCAGGAACAAGTGAATGGTTCTATCCCATCAGGTAAGACTCTTCAATTATTTGTTTCATTTTTATGCTATCTTTCTCCCAGAGTTAGACCCAAAGCAGCTTCCAGAAAGAATAAAAAAAAGTTTGAATATGTTTTATATTTAAAAATATGTTTTATGTTTTAACTTTTGTATTTTATAAGTTTTTAACTATGTCTTTTTAATCTGTAAGCTGCTTTGAGTCCCAACCCAGGAAAAAAGTGAAGTACAAATAAAGGTGATGAAGATGATGGTGATAATACCTGAACAACGAAATTTAAAAAACAATTAAAATCTCCAAATAGGCAGTGTAAAATAATTTAAAATACATTGTTGTTGTTGTATGCCTTCAAGTCATTTCCAGCTTATAGCGACCCTAAGACAAATCTATCATGGGGTTTTCTGGGGCTGAGAGTGTGTGACCCAGTCACCTAGTGGGTGTTCATGGCTGAGCAGGGAATTGAACCCTGGACTCCAGAGTTGTAGCCCAAGCTCAAACCAAAAAGTTTAAAAAGATAACTAAAGTATTCCAATAAAAGCTTCTTTGAAGGATGAGAGCAGCTTTAGATTTTTTTTTTTACTGTATTCACATATCACAAGCATAGGTGTCTGAAAAAGTAACTTTCCAAGGTTAGGTGAGGGCAGGCCTGGTCTTAGCTGGACCTGTCTCGTGTATCTCTGAGCTGAACATATGTGTTAGAATAAGCCAGAGCAATGTCCATGTATGTCATTCCTGCCAGTTCTAAAACAAGAATTTATACAGATTTATAGTTTTACAACCTGTCCCTTTTGTTACACATCTGGATCACCAGATATGGTCCTTTAATGTCATTCTTTCAGTATTTAAAAATAAAATGTCATATTTCTGTATAATTAGGTTTTAAATTCCAATTAAAATCTCATATTTCCGTACTAAAATTAGCTACCACTACTCTGAATAGCACCTTTCCAAACTGAGGCCTAGCAGGGTTCATTTAGATCAGTGCTACAAAAAATATAATTTTGTGGAGAAAACTCCCAGAATTGCCCAAAGCAATACGGTCACTGCCCATGCTAACTCCCAGTTTGTGATCCAAAAAAGTAATTTTTCCAAGCTTTGATTCTGAGCCATGCTGACAATCCCTGGCAGTAGCAACTGATGGCTTCCAAGGCAGTGGGGAGGTGAATCCGCTCCAGATATTAGTCTGAACTTTAAGGCAGTGGTCCATGGTGCTGAACCCTTCTGGGGAATCAGGTGCCTTGGGGAACTCCTCTAAACAAATTCGCCGCCATTAAATGGGTAGCTTGCCATAGTCCTGTGGGACAGGCTAACATCCAGCTTCCCCAGTAATCTGTTATCAGTAGAGTTAGTATCAAGAATGTCAGGTCTAGGCAGCAAAATAAATTCAAAATCCAACAGCCACAAAATACCTTTATTGGCTAACCAAAATGCACAAAACACATCATGCAAGCTTTTGAAGCTCCCCTGGCTTCTTCGTCAGGCAAATGATGTTAAAAAAAATCATACAGGAGAAGAAAAGGAAAGCGACAGTATGGACTCTCAGGCCATTTTGTCTTAGATTTTGTTTCCGTAGTTTTTCAGTTGACCTGAAGGGATGTCAGTGCAGGCAGATACCATTCCCTTCTTGGGCCATTTCCGCACTAGGCTGTTATAGCGCGATGATTCCACTTTCAACCTCCTATGGACCTGGGGTTTGCAGTTTCGGGAGGGGCCGGCCGGCCCCTCCCGAAACTGCAAACCCCAGGATTCCATAGGAGGTTGAAAGTGGAATCATCGGTAATTCCTCAACCATTATCTTAGAAGGGCGTTACTAGAAATGTGGAAGAACTTTAAAAGGAAGATGTATATTAAAATCCCGTTATGGCTATCTCCATACAAAGCCTTATTTGGAAGATGGCGAGATGAGAAAGAAAAATGGACCAGGTATGAAGATATTTTAGTAGAACAAAAGACAAGTCTAAGAATAAAAACAAGAGAGGAACTAGAGATGGAAAGTTTCAAATGTAAATGGTTCTTATATAATCAACTGATAGAAAGATTTAAAATGGATAACAAATTGGAAGGATTTGAAAGTATAAGGAAAAGAAATGAATTTGAAAATGTCATTCTTGGAAAAAAAAAAGACCATATGGTGGCTCAATTATACAAAATATTATTAAACAGAGAATTAGAGACAGAAATAATTAAAGATTCAATGATACAATGGGCAAGAAATATAGGACATGAAATTAGCTTGGAACATTGGGAGAAAAGTTGGAAGAACACACAAAAATTTACATTGGCCCAAAAGCTGAAAGAAAATTACTTTAAGATGCTCTATAGATGGTACTTAGACCCAGCAAAATTAAGAAAAATGTACAAGATTTCCAGTAAATGCTGGAAATGTAAGACAGAAGAAGGAACATTTTTTCATATGTGGTGGTTATGCCTTGAAGCTAAAAGATATTGGAAAAGCATTCAAAAGAAAATATTGGAAATATTACAAATTAATATTCTTTTGCACCCTGAAATATTTCTTTTAAATATGTTACATCAAATAGAAAAAGAGCATATTAGATATTGGAGAATAATACTATATATGGTATCAAATGCAAGGAGTACTTATGCAAAGTACTGGAAGTGTGAACATATACTTGATATCGAGGAATGAGATGTTAAACTATCAGAAATTATAATGATGGATGATTTGACAATGGCACTTAAGGGTGAAACAAGAGGGAAAAATAGGAAAGAACTGAAACCAATGAAAGAATACATACAAAGAAAACGGGCGATTCAGAAAGAAACATGAAGAGAATGAAAACAAGCAAAGATATGGGAAAAGGGAATTGAAAAATATATTTTCAAAATTGTATGGCAAGTCATATGAAAAGGGAAATGATTTATTTATTTATCTATTTATGTAAATTAAGATAGAAGATCAATAGAAGAAGAAGAAATAGAATTAGATGTTGGATAGGTATATAAATTTATAAGTATATAGGTATATAAGTTTGATTGTATATATTTCTTTGCTTTCTGGTTCTTATAAATTTATAAAAAGAAAGAATGATTATTTGTAAATATTGTTTGTTATATTAATTAATTAAAAAAAGTGGGGGGAAAGAAAGTGGAATCATCGTGCTATAACAGCCTAGTGCGGAAATGGTGTAGGTCATGTAGGGACCAACACAAAGGACAAATAAAACATCTACTCCATTAGCAGCAGTAATGTAACTCCTTTTGTGATCCAGGGCGTCTCTGTCTTTTCTGAAGCCACAGGTCCCTTTCTTAGGCAGAGAACACTGAATTTCTCAAGAAGGCTCTGTACTGCTATATCTAGAACAACTTTTGAGTGACCTCCCACTTTATTACTCCTTTCCACCACAAGCTAAGGAAGCTGTTTTGGTCCTAAACCAGTATCTGTCATCAGTAATGGACTGGATGAGGGTGAACAAATTGAAACTTAATCCAGACAAGACGGAGGTGCTCCTGGCCAGTAGAAAGGCAGATCAGGGAACAGAGATTTAGCCTGTGTTCGATGAAGTTCCACTTCCCTTGAAGACAAAAAGTCTGCAGCCTAGGGGTGCTTCTGGATTCGGCGCTGAGCCTGGAAGCCCAGGTTTCAGCAGTAGCCAGGAGTGCATTTGCACAGTTAAGGCTTGTGTGCCTTTCCTTGAGATGTCAGACCTGGCCACGGTGACACGTGCCGGCTGGATTATTGTAACACGCTCTATGTGGGGCTGCTTTTGAAGAGTGTTTGGAAACTTCAGGTGGTCCAAAGAGCCACAGCCAGATTGTTAACTGGAGGGATCACACAACCCCCCTGTTGCAACAGGTCCACTGGCTGCTGGTCCCTTTCCAGGCACAATTCGGAGTGCTGGTGATGATCTTTAAAGCCCTACACGGCTCAGGTCCAGATTATTCCCTGTTATGAACCAGCCCAGGCTTTGAGATCCGCCGGGGAAGCCCTTCTCTCCATTCCATCACCTTCACAGGTACACCTGGTGGGAACAGAGGAGAGGGCCTTTTCAGTGGCTGCCCCCAGGCTCTGGAACTCCCTGCTGAGAGAAGCCAGACTGGCACCCTCCCTCTCTTCCTTCCTTCCGCAGATAAGCAAAGACGTTTTTATTTCGACAGGCGTTCCGTATGGGATCGTTGCCTGCTGACACAAGGTGCTGGCTATTCTTAATTGTTTTTGTTCTTAAATCTGTATTTTAACTTTGTTTTAAGTACTACCGGATTGTTTAATTTGTGTTTTAACTTTTGTATGTTATGATTTTTTTAACTTATGTTTTCATTTTTAAAAGTACTATAAGCCACTGTGAGTCCTTTGGGGAAAAAAGAGGGATATAAATAAACATGATGACGATGACGACGACAACAATAACGTGCTGTATAGGTAACACTTAGCTGTCCATATTTGAAAAGACTGCAATAAGGGCTAGACAGGTTGCAGAGGTTGGAACCTGCGGTGTGAATGATGAATTCCAAGGTTAAATATCCTCCCTACCCCTTTTTTTCCCCTAACATGTAGGAACCACAGTAAGATCACTGGAGCATCCAGGGCCATCTCTTCTTCTTGGTGGAAGGCAAACAGTAGAAGTAGAGCCTGCTCAGGTAGGCAAGAAATCATAGAGGGTAAATGCACTATAGTGCAGTGGCAAAAAACAGGTGCTGATTTCTCACAGCGACCCCTTGAAGAGGAATCTAAAAATGCAGGAAGCTGCACAGAATCTATATCAGTAAACCACTTGTCCTGGTTTTCATTTTCACAGGGAAGCAGGTCTTTTGCAAACCTAACAGATCTTAATTGCTCATGCAAGCCAAATGTTTTGTCAGATGGCATGTGTGCTTCACAAGATGTGGTTGCCGAAAAAATCCATCTCTTGCTCCAGTCCTTCCAAAACGGTGAGGACTGTAGGCAGCCTCCCTGAAAGGAAACAGGGAACGGGCAGATGATAATGTTGTACCTGCTAATCAGGAAGTCCTGGCACTCCAGCCCCAGGAACCACTGGATGTATGGTGGACATTTTGCGGCATGGGATGGAGCCCCAATCTACTTGTCTCTTCCACTCCTGCTAAAATATTAAAACTGCCCTTAAAGAAAGCTGTAGAAATGTGCCCAGTTTCTGCATGACAATCTTGTTTTTCCTCCTCCCCTGATGTGAATTGTCTTTGAGGTCAAAATGCTTCCTTTTTGCAGATCCTGGTATCCTTCGAAGAGGTGACTGTGCATTTCACAGAGGCAGAGTGGATTCTCCTGGATCCGGACCAAAGGGCTCTGTACAAGGAAGTCATGCTGGAGAATTATAGGAATTGGGCCTCCCTGGGTAAGGATTCCCTTTGCCTTTGGTCAGTGGAGACTGGAAGGATGAAGTCTGTGCTCGCTAGAGAGTTGATCAGGGGTTGGAAAAACATACCTTTTAGACTAAAATGCCTAGAATTGTGCAACTAGTGAGGGTGGAGGATTTTGGCAGTCAATCTTTAAACAAAGTAACTTCAAAACTCATGGGTGTTGCTGCCCAGATACCTGAGATTGGTGTCTTCCATTTGCAAAAGATATCACATCTCTTTCTCAGTCTCTCTGTTTTCTTCTGAATCCTGGAGGTCAGAGGAAGTTGGAAACCAGCGCCTGAGGTCACTGGAAGACTGAAAAGCATTTAAAGATTTTAAAAGCAGGTAGAGCCTAAATACCCCAGGCCCTGTCTGATTTTGGAAGCTAAGCAGGTCGGCCCTGGTTAGCACCTGGTGTTGTAGGGTATACTTCAGAGGAACGCAATGGCAAACCACCTCTGTGTATTCCTTGCATACGAAAACACTTACAAAATTAATTGGGTCACCATGACAGGCAACCCGGCTCACACATAACCCTGAATGTAGCTGCTGATTATTTGTGCTGGGTTTTACTGT
The DNA here is from genome assembly GCA_948472985.1 of Iguana delicatissima. NCBI lineage: Eukaryota > Metazoa > Chordata > Lepidosauria > Squamata > Iguanidae > Iguana > Iguana delicatissima. The sequence goes on from CAOKZL010000977.1 coordinate 252,185, forward strand.
TTTATTGCACGTTGTCCCTTTATAATTTGGGTGTCCCTTTCTTCTTCTGGTAAGCGTTGTTTTCCTCACACTGTGGCTTTATTATTGGCTATGACGCTGATCCGAGTTACCAGTGTCAATGATGATAACAGTAACAGTGACGTATTATTATTATTACATAACCATTATTGGTGTAGGGTCATCACTGTACACGCCCGTGTTTCCTAAACTCTAGTTCTCCAGGAATTTGGACTTCAGTTCCCAGAATCCCTGGCCATTGGCCAAGGTGGCTGAGGCTTCTGGGTGTTGCAGTCCAAAACATCTAGAGGACTAGAGTTTGGGAACCACTGGTATACACTGCTTCAAGAGGAGGAGGAAGAATATTTGTCACTTGTAGTGGAAGCTGGTGGTTCCTGTGTTGGGGAATTGAATCTGCTCCAGTTTCTAGTCTGAGCTGCAAGTGGGCTGTCCAAGGTACTGAACCTGTTTTGGGAGTAAGGTTCAGCAGATTGGATATTCCTTTGAAGTTAATACTCAGTTTATTTTATGATATTCCAGCTTTCTCCAGAAGGGAGACTTGAGGTAAGTTTCTTGCCTTCACCGACATGGGAGAAAGCAAGTGGGTTTAGAGGTCTTTAAACTACCCAAATTAAACAATAGCTGAGATCCTGTTGAGCGCTTAGCAAATTAGACATACACATTTCTCCCTGTTTGGTATTCACATTTATGAATGTCATGTTGAGGAGGGAGTGGGCTTGTTTTCTCCTGCTCTTGAGACCAGGGCAAGGAGCAATGGATGCAAGCTGCAGGAGGGGAGATTCCACCTGAACCTCAGGAAGAATTTCCTGACGGTCAGGGCTGTCCGGCAGTGGAATGTGCTGCCACGGAGTGTGGTGGAGTCTCCTTCGTTGGAGGTTTTTAAGCGGAGGCTGGATGGCCACTTGTCGGGAGTGCTTTGAGGGTTTTCCTGCATGGCAGGGGGTTGGACTGGATGGCCCTTGTGGTCTCTTCCAACTCTACATTTCTATGATTCTACGATTCTGTGATTGTATGACCGTAATACTGTTGCCACGATCACAGATTGCCTCTGCCTCCAGCCTACTTTACCTGGCACCAGCTGCAGCATGAGAAGGAGGCCCACCAGAGGATGGCCATTTCCACCCCGTTCCTGCCGGTGAGTGAGGCTGAGACACGGAATTGTGACATGGGTCCGGCTTCTGCTTGTCACAGCCTTGCTCACTGGCAGGGAAACATTATTCACTTGTGCTCCAATGGCCCATAGAAGGAACCTCCTTCTCCCAGTGCAGCTGATGTTTGGGAGGGTCAGGCCAAGAGATGCTAAGTAAAGGCCAGTAGCATCTCCTGGCCTTTATATATGCTCAGTATAGTATATATACCTACCATATATATATATCCATACACATACATATATATACACATACATATACACACGCACAGAATATAAGTATAGTATAAGTATAGTATACTAGCATATTTATCTGGTGTTGCCCAGGATTTTATTTTCCTCTTAAGAACTCACCAAACTGTCTTCTCCAGTACCTGTAACCCATATTTGCCAGTGCAATCTGTATTCAGAGTTATTTACATCCCCATTTCGGTTCCTGAGGGAATACACTGTCCTCCTCCTTGCTGCTAGGTCTCATCTCCATAGCAACCAGCCTATTCCGGTACCTGTAACTTATCCCCATATTCTGCAATCCAATCTGTATTCTGAGTTGTTAACACAACAGAGGTTTGGTTTCTGAGGGAATATGCTGGTCTCCTCCTTCTTGCTGGTAGGCGTCGTCTCCATAGCAACCGGCCTGAGCTCTCTGGCTGAAAATTCTAAAAGCCCCTCCCTAAACTGCCAACCCCAGGATTCCATAGAATCTTCACAGCCAGCCAATCATATGAGGTCTTCTCGCCTCACACAGCCAATCGTATGAGGTCTTCGCCTGCCTGACACTGGCAGACAAATGCACACATTTTTTTTTAATAATAATTTTATTGAGTTTCACAAAATAAAAGCAATTTTTGAAGCTGTAATCTTACATATAATATTTCTGTTCTTCCCGCCTGTTTTGGTCCCCACCTCCCGAAGTCCGCTCAAAATATTCATGTACCACATTACATTGTTGTTTCCATGTTTGAACATGCTTCTCAATTCCCCTTTCACGTTATGTTACAGATATCCCTCTGCCATTCACAAATGCACAAATATTGACTTTTATATAGTAGATACACTTAGTATGTATTTACTAAGTATAGTAAATTAACTATACGTAACTATAGTACTTAGCATAAGTGTACTAAGTGTTGTTGTTGTGAGCTTTCAAGTCGCTTCCAATTTATGGCGACCCTAAAGCACACCTATCAGGGAGTTTTCTGGGGGCTGAGAGTGTGTAATGTGCCCGAGGTCAACCAGTGGGTATCCATGGCCAAACAGGGAACTGAACCTAGGGTCTTAGTCAAATACTCAAACCACTGCTCCCCACTGGCTCTCAAATATATTAAGTAACTATAAGTAACTAAGTAACTATAAGTAACTTAGTGTACATTTAATATACTTCCTTAGTTAAGTGCTTAGTATACTTAGTTTATTAAGTAGTTAACTAAGGAAGTATCTTAAATATACCAAGTATACTATAGCTGCCTTGGATCCCTTCCTAGGAGAAAGGTGTGCTATAAAACCAATAAATGAATAGATAAAAAATACATGCTATACTAAAGACTTTTCGCATGCCTTTTTTTTTTTTGCGCGAGCGCCCCTTGAGCGTTGCGTGAATGGGAGCGTCGCTCCGTACAATGCACTCCCACTCGCACGACGCTCATGAGGCTGAAGTGGGGCGTGCGTGCATTTTTTTTATTTTCGGCTGTAAGCCGAAAATACTGCGTGCTCGCGCAATGCTCGCGGCACCCTCGCGCATTTACCTGCGTGCGGTGCTTCGGCGAGCCGGGCCGGTCGCGCTTCCTTCCCCCAGTGCAGCCTACAGCTCCCAGACTGTGCTGCGGAAGGAAGGAAGGGGCCGGCCCCGCTACGAGGAAGCCGATGCGGGAGGCAGAAGGGCTGTTGTGAGCGGCGAGTGCGAGCGGCGCTCCCCACTGCCGTGACGAGGTAAGGTGCGAAAAGGGCCTAAGTATAAATGTAGTAAGTGCAAGTACTTATACTTACCTGCCTAAGTTGAATATATATTTAACTAAGTCGCCAGTGTAGAATTCCAGCCCATCTGTTCTTGTTTTCTTTCCCAAAGACACATCCATGGTGCCCAAACCTGAGCAGATCTCCTGATTGGAAGAACTGGATGATTCAGTTGTGGAACATCTTTGTGAAGGAGCAAAATCAACAGGTAGGTCCCTTAGAGGTGCGGGGAGAATCCTTTCCATTTCTGATAGTGATATAGGTATGAATTAGAAATAATAAAGTAGAAATAAAGTAGAAGCTGGGGGCTTAGGTCAGAGGAACGGAAAAAAATTTAAGAAGGGTAAAAAGGTCACGAGAGCCAATGTATCACGTAGCTAGGATGTTGATCACATAGCCAGGGTGTTGTTTGTTTATTGACTGGCTGCGGTAATTGCAGATTGTAGATAAGCACTTTCCGGGGTCTGAGCGCGGGGGTAATTAGCTAGTAACAGCATGTGGTATTTGTGACCCCGGAGGGGCGGACCGAGACATGCCTGCGATCTTTGCCTGCGATCTTTGTGTATGCTGTGAACTTTGTCTATAGAAGAGCTGTGAAACTTGAATTCAGGGCTTTTGGTCTTTTGGAGACATCCAGCCAAAAGCCTGCGCGTAATAAATTACTTTTTTTCTTGCTCTGTGGTCTCTGTGTTCTCTGGGCTCCTGCAACAATAGGAGTCACTCAGCTGGCAATCAGTTTCTTTGTCTGAGGGTGTAGTTATTTATGTACCTGACATGGGTGAAAAATGGGACTTTTTTTGAGCAAGGAGGCTTAGAGTTGCACTATTGATTATCAGGTACAGACCAATATGTCACACTATGAAAATCTATGAAAGCCATTTTACAGAAGGGGTAAGAATTGTGCGGCCTTTGGATCTTCCCCCAAACCTTCACATTTACAAAGAAAGACTGAAAGAACATTTTTCAAAGTTGAAAACAGCATCTGTTTTCTGACTGTAAACTAGAGATGTAAATCCTTTACAATGTTGTCCTTGCCTGAAAGGTGCTGCAGTTTACTGTGGGACAAAACAAAACCCTTTGTTTTTGTATTTGTACATTAGCCAAATGGTTTTAACAGTTAGGCTTGCAAAGTCCCATAAAAGTTGAAGGGGATAAAAATTGCCCCAAAGTGTGGCAAATTGGTCAGTAGCATTGCTCCCCAGAAGATGTGTGGGGCTTATTGACTATTTAGGGTTGAAAAATATTGGCTATTTAGAAGTGAAAATATTTTCCACACACACACCCCCAATGTGGGGTGGGACAATATGGAGGTGTAGTTTTCTAGATCCAGAAAGGGATCATGGTGACCTCACAATCTCTGATGTTTGCCTGTCTTTGTATGATCTGAAGCGGGGTTTCTTACCATCTTACTGAAGGTCTCTGTGCTTGCAGGAAATGAGCATGAAATCAATGACAGTGAACTGTCTTCAGCATCAGTGGAAAGAGATGAGTATGACAGCGACAGAGAAAGAAAGAAACATGAGGGGAAAGGATTCAGTGCTCACCAAGGACATAGATTTCATGAAATCATACAGTCACAGGAAAAAGAAGAGAGAGCAAGTTTTAACCAAGACTCCAACTTTAATCAGCATCAGAGAATTCATACAGCAGAGAAAGACTATGTCTATGCCAAGATGGTAATCCATCCTTTAAGAGAAATGAAAGAACCTACACAAGGGAGATACCTTATACATGTTTAGAGTGTCGAAAGAGATTCTGTACTGAAGCACCCGTTACTTCACATCACAGGCGTTCACACAGGGGAGGAACCACATGAGTGTCCAGTGTGTGAACTAGCTTTGAATGCTTCAAACCTTATTAGACATCAAAGACTTCACACAGATAAGAAATCATATACATGCTTGGACTGTGTAAAGAGCTTCACTCACAGCTGTCATCTCATTTTTCGTCAAAGAACTCGTACAGGAGAAAAAACACATGAATACTTGGAGTGTGGCTATTGCTTCAGTCAGTGTGCTTATCCTGATAGACATCTGAAGATTTGTACAGAGGAAAAACCAGCTTACTGCTTGGAGTGGGGTAATTAGACAAGACGACAAGGCATTTGCATTCCACAGTGCACAGAATGCCATGGGTGAGATCCTAATAAGTTCCAGCAGAGCAGAACACCCTCCCATTTTATCTAGAATAGCCTTTTCCTTTCGTGCATACCTTTGAGGGGTCTTTGGTGCGAAGGTATTATGGGTGGGTTATCCTGGGAAATCACCTATCGAAAAGGCATGGATGAATTCCTAGCCACCCTTCCCACAGTTCCTTGGCTCCAAGAATCCTTAAAACCCAGGCAATGAAGAATTAGACTGCTGTATGATCTAGAGCAGTGGTTCTCAACCTGTGGGTCCCCAGATGTTTGTGGACTTCAGCTCCCAGAAGCCCCAGCCACTATGGTCAATGCTCAGGGCTTCTGGGGGCTGAAGTCCAAAATCATCTGGGGACCCACAGGTTGAGAACCACTGATCTAGAAGGACCCACTCCTTCACTGGAAGCAACCACCAGGTTCTTCCAGTGAAACTCTAGAAAGCAGAGTCAGTTTGAGTGTATCTTGTATGAAAGCCAATATACTTCTGGTCTGCATTCAAGCTGCTTGTGATGACATTTAAATGCTAAACGGCTTGGGATTGTGATACTTGGGCGACCACTTCTCCCTACATATGCCTGCCTGAGTAGTGAGATCTGCTGGTATGCCCTCTTCTGTGTTCCACCAGTAAGATCAATTCACAGTGTGAGGATGTGAGGGGCCATCTTAGCTGTGGCACCTCATTTGTGGAAAACTCTCCCCTTAGAGGTCCAATTGGTACAAGCACTGGCGTCATTTAGGTGCCCAGTGAAAAGGTGCCTATTTATTAAAGATTTTGAGCATTTACGTCAAAATGCTTTGCACACAATTTAAAAATGTTTTAACCTTTCAAACCTGTTTTAACTAGTTAATACAATTAATATTTTTAGTTTATTTTTATTGCTTTAAATTGTTTGTACTTGTTTATGTTGATTTTACCTGTATGCCACCCTGGGATCTTGTGATATAAGGTGGGATAGAAGTATTTTTTTAGTTTCTTTCTTGTACCCAATGAATGCACTGGAGTGTAGTGGGGCCCATATAGAAGAGGAAAGCTGTGAACAGAAAGACAAAAAATAAAGTTAAAAAAAACACCAGTGGGTTTTTTTTGTCCCGAAACATAGAATCATAGGCCTTTTCCACACAAGACTGTTATAGTGCTATGATTCCACTTTCAACATCCTATGAGATCCTGGGGTTTGCAGTTTAGGGAGGGGCCGGCCAGCCGCTCCCTAAACTGCAAACCCCAGGATTCCATAGGATGTTGAAACTGGAATCATAGTGCTATAACAGTCTCATGCAGAAATGGTCATAGAGTTGGAGAGGCCATCTAATCCAATCACAAGTCATGGAAGATTTGGTCATCTAATTTCTATTTAAAAACTGGCTGTGAAGGACAGTATGCTACCTTCCATATTAGCCCATCACACTGTCAAATAGCCCTCATTGTCAGGAATTCTTTGCAAAAATTAATGGAAATCTCTTTTCTTGTAATCTGAATCTATCGTGTAGGGTCCTGTCCTCAGAAGCCACAGAAAACAAGCTCTACTTGACAGCCCTTCAGGGCAAGACAACTCAAAACAGAGGAAGGCGGCACCACATGCCGGAGAAAGTGAAACAACACACATTTCCATATAAAGCACTCTGTTCCCTACAAAATAAATGTGTAATCTAAAATTCCCAATTCCACCATCCTAATTGGCCAGAGAAGTAAGAGAGAACCTTGGGGCAGACTTTATGGCTTGGGAAAAGCATGAAGCTTTAGAGCAAAGCTTTCCAAACTTTTCATGTTGGTAACATACTTTTTAGACGTGAATCATTTCGTGACACAGTAATTCAGTAAGTGGAGGCAGCTCCTCCACCCGAGCCTGGCCTACCACCACCCTTACTGGGGTCTTCCTCACTCAGCCCAGGGTGGCAGCAGAGGCAGCCCCTTCACCCGGGTCTGGCCCGCTGCCATGGCAGGAGAGGCATCCCCTCTACCTGTTATATTCATACAACATACCTACACACTGCAGCCAACACACTAATGCTTTGTGATGCACAGTTTGGAAAGCTCTGCTTTAGAGGGAGGGAGAACTTCAGATCTGCAGGCCAATTTTCTTCTCCTTTATTCAAATTGCGTGGAGACCAGAACCTCCTGCCATGCCTCCAAAATTCAGCAGCAGATTACACTGTGAAATATTTTGTGGAAAATGCACTAAGCAAGTGTTTTATTTTTTCTCTCTCCTTTTTAATCATCTTCCTGGGCATTGTCCTGAAATTTTGGTGGCACAATTTGGGGAATGCCCTGCAGGATGGTGGGAAAATAGCTAAGATTTGGGGCCAAATGCAACCTTTTCTCTTTGATCTTGTGAAATAACGAGGAACCTGCTGGTATGCTATTCATTTTCAGCACCAAACTAAACCACATTTTGCAGGCATTTTAACCTCTGACGGTGAAGCTGATTTTTACAAAATCTTCCAACTACCCCTGCCCCTCTTTCATCATAATTTTCTGTCTTGTTGTTCTGTGTTTTCAAGTTGTTTCCAACTTATGGTGAACCTATTGGGAGTTTGGGGCAAGATTTGTTTAGAGGAGAGTGCTACTACTTTTCTCTGAGACTGAGAGAGTGTGACTTGCCCAGACCAACCAGTGGGTTTCCAGCAGGTATTCGAACACTGGTCTCCAGAGTTCTAGGCCAATGGTCAAACCACTGCACCACACCGGCTTTCCTCTTCTGTCTACTTGGATTTTTTTTTTTTAAGCAGCATTGGCAATGGAAGAATCCTCATCAGGAAACTCCAACAATAATGGACTTACAGATAGTCTTCGACAACTCAACCTTTTGGAACAATAGTGCCTGAAACTGCAACTCATTGTCTTAGTCCCTCTTCCTCTGTCCACCAAAACTTTCCTTTTGTCCCTACACCTGCCCAATCATTAAGAGCTATTATGATTCCCATCAGTCTTTTGTCACCTGAGGCTAAGAAGATAACTCCATTCTGGATGCCATTGTCTATGTTGCTGGGGAGCCATTAAAACCCTTGCCTTTTAGGCACAAACAGAGTATTTAAACCTTGATTCTGGGCTGGCCAACTCATAGTAATTTGGCGCACTGGCTATCTCTCTGTCATTCCAGTTCCTGATTTGTACAACCCTTCGACTCTTAGTCTAAGCCACATCGCTTCTCATTGGACAGGTAATTATCACTCACTTCACTCTGAAACTCTCGCTATTCAAACTTTCCTCCCTTTTCCTTCAGTTAGCCTTGTGTGATTGTCAGATTGTTTAAATCTTGCATGTATGATTATTAACTTCCCCAAATAAAACACATTTTAAAACAAATATTCTTGAATTTCTGGCTGACGTTCCTGCACTAGTACCGGTATACACGGGTGTAAAAGATCTTGCTAGGTTAGCTCCCACTCACAGGCCTCCCCTTTAAACGAACATTCCTCATTGTTTCAAGAAGGCACTTATATCAGAGGTGGACCCGAGTCACCCATGTTTGGCGGTAACACATTGCCGTAAAGTACTGTAGACTGTGAAATCAGACAACAATTAAACTTACACAGCACCAAACAAATCCATCAATCACACTGGCCACACTGGTTTTGCTAGTGCTGTCTTCTTTTTCCCTGGTACCCCATTAACACTTCCTTTATCTTTCCTTCCGTTATCAAACCGTAACTTTACTTGACTTGCAAAGGGAGTCCCAAAAAATGCGACCAGCTGGCAAGGCAGGAAAGAAAAAAATGAAGAAGAAGGGAAGGAAGTTCAACGGATCTAATAGAAAAATAACTTTGGACTCCCGTCTGGACAGCTAGTGCCTGGGGAAGGCCCATATGTGTGTCTGAGAATAAGCTAATTAAAACAAATACTGTGATAAGATACCTTTATGTCAATTAAAGCCTTCTGAATAAGGCCATTTCCGCACTCCACTGTTATAGTGCTATTATTCCACTTTCGACCTTCTATGGAATCCTGGGGCTTGCAGTTTAGGGAGGGGCCTCGAGAATCCTCATCCGGAGAGCTCTTTGGCCTCAGGAAACTACAAACCCCAGAATTCCACAGGAGGTTGAAAGTAGAATAATAGCACTATTAGGGTGGAAAGTTCTAAAGTTACTAAATATTTCAGGTGTCACAGATCTGTTCGCCAGGCAGGCTCCTTTCCAAGTTATGTGGAATACTAGAAGGTTGCCAACCAAGTAAATTTCTCTCCTTCTCTCTCCTGCCAAATCTTTCCATCACCCCACCACCTTCAGAGGTATTTCCGCCAGCATCTCATGCCAACCATCAGCCCCAAAAATCTACCCAGCCCTTTCCAGCTGCATCCCTCAGATCGCACTTTGAAATCGCAATTTGCAAGAAAAATCTCCAATCTTTTCCCCCAGGGAACACAAAAGCTCTGTAGGGAAATGGGAACAGGTGGACAGGAGAGTAAAGCTCCTACTGACATTCCACATTCCTTAGTATTTTCTCCTTGAGTTTTCCCTCTGTTTTTTTTTTTTTAACTTTTAAAGGATCGAGAAGGGGAGGGAGGTAGCAATTATTTTTGGAATAAATAAAATAAATACAAGCGTATTTTCCACCTACCCATCTCGTTTAATTCTTCTACCCTTGTATCTATGAGTACGTGCTTTCCAGTCTCCTGTCGACTTAGGAGGCAACCTCATAAATTTCATAGGGTTTTCTTAGGAAACGAATACTCAGAGGTAGTTTTGCCAGTTCCATCCTCTGATTGCTTTGCATTTGTTACCTAGCCCTGATTCTGTTGTATATACATCGTACATTTAAAAATTTATCTTGTTGGTTGTTGTTATTGTTGTTTTTTTGTATTTATTAGCTTTATTAGTTACCTAGATATTCCAGCTTAGGCGTTGTATGATACAACAGTCCGTCCATTCTTGTGTTTTGCTAAAGGCGTGTCCTCAAGGCACTTTGCAAATGCCCTTGGCCACTGTAGAGCTGAACAAGTCTTCCTGACCTGTGTTTATTGTCGTGTGTTTAGACTGATCTTGCATTATATTTAGAATTCCCGAATCTCTAAATACACTTTTTTGTCTAAATATACATTTACCTATTTATTACATATCTAAACACACAATTGGCTACTATTCCCTATGCTGTTTCCCACTCTTAATATAGAACTACTATACAGAATCCTATTTTGTTGTCTATATTATTTGTATCGTTTACATTCGTTTAACACATTCTATAATTGATCTCCAGTTCCTTTCAAACTGTTGAGTTGAGGCACCTTTCATCAAACTTGATAGCTTCACCTTTTCCTTCCAGCAGGGTGCATAACATAATCTTGCTGCTATGATCTAAGATATGAAAATCAAAGACTGTTTGTCTGTGTCAGGCAAAAACTTGACCTCATATAATTGGCTGGGTGAGGCAAAGGCCTCATATGATTGGCTGCCTAAGATGATTCTCTGGAATCTTGGGTTTGCAGTTCAGGGAGGAACCTTTAAAATTCTCAGCGGGAGAGCTCTTGGGCCTCACTCAGCTGGGTCTGTCATGAGTTGGTCGGTTGCTATAGAGATGAGGCCTAGCAGCAAAGAGGAGGGCAGTATATTCCCTCAGGAACCCAAACCTCTGCATTTTAATAACTCCAAATACAGTTTGGATTGGGGAATATTTGGAATACGGGGAAAAGTTACAAGTACTGGACAAGACAGTTTGGGGAACTGGAGACACTGGACCTCAAATCTTTCTAACAAGTATCACCTACGAGAAAATAAAATCCTGGGCAATGCCGGGTTATAGACACTACTTAGATAGAATATTATCTTCTTCTTTGCTCTCACCTCTTCTTGTCTTCTGAATATATTTAAATAAGTTTATTTCTGGAGTGATTTCATACTTTTGGTCCAAGATCCTTGTAACTGTATCATGTATATTTCCCCCAAATATATCTTGCATGCACCTACATGCATCTAGCCACCTCCAAAGGGTTAAAGAGACAGAGTCGCTGTGCTAGAGACACCCTAAGAGAAGAAAGAGGGGGCGTGATCTCTAGCAACCATTTCCGGATGCATTTTTCCTCTGCCCCCCCTCCAATTTTCCTCCATGGAGGAGGCTGCAGCAGCCAAGCCGCCCCAGCTGCAAAAGCTGCTGGGAGGAACCGGGTGAGTTGCAAGTCCATTTGGGCGGAGGAGGAGGGGAGGGAGGCCCAGAGAAGGGGAAGCAGAAGGGGGGCAGCTCTTGATCTGGGGAGACGAATAAATAAATAAAAGAACTGCCCCTGCTCACTCCAAACAGCTGGACCATAATCTCAATTATTGTTCCTTCCACAAAACCTCCTCTTCTGCGCAAAGCCTTGAGAAACCCTAGGCCACAGGAAAATAATCACAATTTTAAAAACATTCAACAAGCATTTCAGAATGGAATGATTTTTACAGAAAGCCCTTGGAACAGAGTTCTGTCCTGCTCTTAAGCGGTCCCATTTGTGTTTTTGGTTTTGATGGTGCATTCTGAATTGAGACTTTGGCCATTTCCGCACTAGACTGTTATAGCGCTATGATTCTACTTGCAACATCCTATGGAATCCTGGGGTTTGCAGTTTTGGGAGGGGCCGCCAGGCGCCTCCCAAAACTGCAAACCCCAGGATTCCATAGGATGTTGAAAATGGAATCATAGTGCTATAATAGCCTAGTGCAGAATTGGCCTTTAATTACATCTTAAGGTTGACCTTTTGTACGTTTTCAGATACATGGGCCATTTCCGCACTGCACTGTTATAGTGCTATTATTCCACTTCCAACCTCCTATGGAATCCTGGGGTTTGCAGTTTAGAATTCTCAGCCAGAGAGCTCTTTGGCTTCAGTAGACTACAATTCCCAGAATTCCACAGGATGGTGAAAGTGGAATAATAGCACTCTTAACGGTGTAGGGCAGAAATGGCCGTGGTGTTTGGTTTTAATATGTAAGCCGAGCTGAAGCCCGAATCTGGGGAAAAGGCAGGGTATGGATGGGAATGGTTCCGGGGAAAAGTCAGGTTAGGAAAGGTTAGAAAAATAACAAATAAATGAAGTTAATAAGTGGAAGTTTTGAAAGTTTCCAGGCTTAGGCAAGGAGCTATCTGGATGACCCAAGTGTGAACTCAATGCCAGGCTGTGGATTTTGGATTTTGGAATTTTTGGATATTGAAATGTCCAACACCTCTGCCTCTGATTTTTATTGGTGGGTTTTGTTTTTGTTCACTGCGATCAAGTCGACTTCAACTTGTGAGGTCACATCACCCTATCCACGTCACCCTATCCACATCACCTTGTCCTCAACCGCCCTGCTCAGCTCTTGCAAATTCAGGGACCTGTCTTCTTTGATTGAGTCTATCCGTCTGCAATGCCGTGTCCTTCTTTTCCTGCTGCCTTCTACCTCATCAAGCATTGCTGCTGTTGAGTGAATCGCGTCTTCTCGTGATATGGCCAAAGTAGGACAGCCTCAGTTTAGTCATCTTGATAAGTGGGTTAATAATTGTCTGTTTTACCAAAGTGACTTTACCAGACTGATATACCTGCTTAGCCCATTTGTAATACTTATAGTGTGTGCAATCAGCTGTTTTGTGTGTGTGTGGTATGTTGCTGACTGTGTAAGCTAGTGTATGTTCATTTTTATTTCCTCGTTTGAACTGTATTGGTGAATTTAAGGCTTTTTCTAAAATTTAAGGTATTGTATTGGTGAATTTAAGGCTTTTTCTAAAATATATATTTTGCTAGAGAACCAGCGTGGTGTAGCAATTTGAGTATTGGTCTATGACTGTGGAGAACAGGGTTCATATCCCCACTCAGCCATAGAAACCTTGGGCAAGCCACTCTCTCTCAGCCTCAGAGGAAGGCAAGGGCAAACCCTCTCTGAACAAATCTTGCCAAGAAAACCCTGTGATAAGTTCACCTTAGGGTCTCCATAAGTTGGAAGTGACTTGAAGGCACCCAACAACAAATATATTTTGCTGCTCATATATAATTAATATATTGTTTTAATTAGTGCTTTAATAGCATAATTAATATATATTTTAATATGCATAGTTCAGGATAGTTTTAATTGGGACCCTTTTAGTGATGTGGGAAGCTGTTTTGCATCCTGACTTTGAGAGGAAAGCAAAATATAAATCAATCAATTGGTGGGAGGGCGTTCTGGGGTGTTTCTATCCCGAATGCCAGAGAAGCCCAGCAACAGATTGCCAAGCAACCTGAATAGCTACTCCGGAGAGAAACCCAGCCCATTAGTGTGAATGAGGGGATTGTGGCTGGGAGGAAATATTAAAAGGCACCCACTGAGTGCCATTTCAGGGAGACTGAACTTTGGAACAAACGCGGGGGGAGTGTTGACTGAGTGGCATGGTTTTATTTCACAGAGAAGGACTAGAGAGAATCATAGAATCATAGAAATGTAGAGTTGGAAGAGACCCCAGGGGCCATCCAGTCCAACCCCCTGCCACGCAGGAACACCCTCAAAGCACTCCCGACAGATGGCCATCCAGCCTCTGCTTAAAAACCTCCAAGGAAGGAGTCTCCGCTACACTCCAAGGCAGCATGTTCCACTGCCGGACAGCCCAGACCGTCAGGAAGTTCTTCCTGAGGTTCAGGTGGAATCTCCTTTCCAGCAGCTTGAATCCATTGCTCCTTGTCCTGGTCTCTGGAGCAGCAGAAAACAAGCCCTCTCCTTCCTCTACATGGCATCCCTTCAGATATTTAAACACGACTATCATGTCCCCCCTTCACCTTCTCTTCTGCAGACTAAACATCTCCAGCTCTCTAAGTCTATCCTCATAGGGCATTGCTTCCAGGCCCCTCACCATTTTGGTCGCCCTCCTCTGGACTTGCTCCAGCTTGACCATGTCCTTCTTGAATTGGGGTGCCCAGAACTGGACACAGTATTCAAGATGAGGTCTAACCAAAGCAGAGTAGAGTGGTACCAGTACCTCCCTCGATCTAGACACCATACTCCTATTGATGCAGCCGAGAATTGCATTGGCTTTCTTGGCTGCTGCATCACACTGCTGACTCATGTTCAGCTTGTGGTCTATGAAGACTCCTAGATCCCTTTCACACGTACTGCGATCCAGCCACGTGTCCCCCATCCTATATTTCTGTATTCCATTTTTTCTACCTAAGTGTAGGACCTTACACTTCTCTCTGTTGAATTTTATTTTGTTAGCCTTGGCCCAGCTCTCCAATATATCCAGGTCATTTTGAATGTTGATCCTATCCTCTGGCGTATTAGCAACCCCTCCCAATTTGGTGTCATCTGCAAATTTGATGAGCATGCCCTCCATTCCTTCATCCAAGAGAGAGACAGAAGAGAAACAATTAAACCAATATAGAATCAGGTCAGAAAGTGTGATCTGGATTTGAGGGTTAAGCCCTTAGTGATAGTGTAGCCAAAGGCCTGTTTTTGATACCTGTGTTTATAAGCAGGTGTAAAGATATAAGGAAACTGTGTAAATGAATTTTGAAGAACTGTGTGAGCTTTGAAATATATATGAAATCCAGTACTTTGTACTGAATGTGATTTTAATAAATGTCACAGTTTATTTTTATAAAGATTGATTCAGCTGAATGATATACGATAGTTAAAACCAAACAGAATCACACTACCATAGAACTGTAAAGGGGTTCTAACTAACCATTGACAGGCTTCCCCCTTTTTACACAAAGGTGGCGTTTTAAAGGAGGAGGCAGAGCTGCGTGAGGTGACAGGGTGCTATATCAGATGAGGAGGAGCTGCTGTGCCCATCTGAGAGAGAAAAAGCAGGCCAGGTCACAATTAGTCCGTTTAAAAGAGACTATCAACATCAGCAGATTTCAGACTAAACAAAGCTACTTCTTGTGCTTTGGTATTTTTACTGGAACAATAAAGAAACAAAAACAGAATTGAATGTGGAACAGTAAGTCAGAAGAGCTTGTATAGAACTAGAGTAAGGATTTTATGAGCATGTGTTGAATCTTACAATTTGTTTTCAGTGTCAGAATTTACAATCCTTTCATGTGAATTGGAAAAGGTGATCTTGGACTGAACATTTAGTAGGTACCAGTCTTTGTTTTAATACCTCCATGCTTCTCGTGACATAACAGACGTCGAATTTCCAGATGATCGGTGAGAGCTGTCTTCGAACGTCTGAAATACCTTCATGTGGATCTTGGTTTTTTTGTGTTGTTTTGTTTAGCTGCACCAGGGAGTATGACCTGAAACAATGGATTCAAATGACAGAAAAGGAGGTTCCAACTAAACATTAGGAAAAGCTGTTCAAGAATGGAAGAGCTTTCCTGAGAAGGTGGTGGATGCTCCCTCACTGGAGGTTTGTGAAACAGGTTGGATGGTCACACATCAGTGTTCTCTATCTGTGTTTTCTTACATGGGCAGGGGGTTGTACTGGATGGCCCCGAGATCCCTTCAAAAGTTATTCTGTGATCTTCTGTCACTCTTTGATCTTCTACTAGTAACCTTCTGAGTCTTCCTACCATCTTTCTTCCAGGAATCTAAGGGGTTCTAAATCGACAGTTCCTAATACTTACAATTAAAAAGGTGACAGGCAGCTATTCCAGCCATTTTCCCCTTCTTTTGCTGAATGTTCTCTGGTGAGTAAAAAGGTGGAAGAAACAATGAGAAAAGGAAAGGAAGATATTATCTGGCAAAAAGGGTGTCTGCAGTCCACATCTTTCCCCTGTGACTCCTTTAGGACCAAATCCCCATTTTATTTCCCCTGGATGATGACTTCCTGTTTTGAAAAAAAGAGGCTTCCATGGGCTTTAAACAGGTGAGGAGGAGACAGGGTATGAAAACAGCCAGCTATCTCCAGTGGCTTTACAGAGAGAACTAGTTGTGTTTACTATCAAAAAATACTAGGGGAGATAAGTAAAGGATTTAGGTCCCCAGAGAGGTAAATTTTCCAGACATTTTTGTTCACCAAAAATGATTTTGCTCCCATTCAGCACAGTTATTTACTGATAGTGGCTTACGACACGGGGAAAAATTTGGTCCACTCCCCTGTTCTAGAGGGCCAAATGCAGCCCTTGAGGTGTTTTTGGACTACAACTCCCAACAGCCCTAAGCCTGGATAACCAACAGCAAGGAATGCTGGGGGCTGCAGTGAGAAAGCTTCTGAATGGCTGAGCCTCGCCCTTTGGATATTTTGCCGTGCAACTCCGACCAGCCCCATCTAGCATGGCCAATGGCAAGGGATTGTGGGAGAAGGTGGTCCAGAGCATCTAGTGAGCCCAGATTTCCCCACCCATAAATAGATTTGCTCCTTGGATCACAAGTGGCACTGAATGGTTGTTGCTGACAGTGGCTTAGATTATGGATGGAGAACCTTTGGCCCTCTAGAACAGTCGGTAGCCAAAGTGTGGCCCTGTCATACTGGAATGGGAATTCCAGCGTCATACTGGGGTCCTTGCCAGCCTGCCAGGGTTGACTCTCATCCTTGAAAAAGGCTGGTAGTTTCCCCAGCGTTTTTAATTCTTGCTGCTGCCACCCGCTGAATTATGAATCAGCTGAACAGTACAGCGGGAGCCTGTTCAGTGGATTATCAGTTCCTGTGTTTAAAGACCTTCCTTCCCTCTGGCCTCACCCCTTCTGAGTGAGAGAAGTCCTATTTAGCGTGTGCCAAAGACTGGCGTGGGAATGGTGAGAAACAGAGGTTTTACAGAAAGTATTTAATCAAGGCATGCAAATAAACAAGACAATATCACACTTCAGAGGCTTCCTCCTCCCAGGCACACTTAAGTTACAAGTAGTTACAAAAACAGATATAAAAGCACAGATACATTCTTAAGATCAGCCAACTTCCAAAATCATAAAAAGCCTAATGCGACTAACTACTTTACTCTAGTTACTCACAATTAGGTTATAGGCTTCAATGGTCTAAAAGAGACGGGAGGGGCCAGGAGACGAGGCATGGGGCCTCCAGCCTACGACTGGCCCAGATCCCGTTGGTCTTCTTTGTTCTTCTTTTGGCCACGTGGCCTCCCAGAAGTTTTATATTTCCTCCCTGGAAGCATCTTGAAGCATCTCCAAGATGCCTACCTCTTCCCTTGTGGTTGGTCAGTTCTCACTCTGTGATGTTGACCCACACTAAAATGTAATCTAATCCCAGCACCTCATTAACCCTTGGTTTACCTTAAGAGGGAAGTATCTCCCTTTGCTAAGCCTAGATAATGGGAAGCCCCATTATCACAGGCCCTCCACATGATGGACTACATCTCCCAGCAGTTGTCAGTCAGGTTACCCAGTGGTGAGACATGCTGGGCATTGCAGGTCCAAAAATGTCTGACTGCATTTCATCCAGCCCCTGCTTTTGGTATTTGGCCTAAAACTCCCACCAGTGTAGTACGAAGTATGGTCTGGAGCAGTGGTTCTTAACATGGGGTCTGGAGACGTCTGGGGATACAGGGAGCCCTCGCAGAGAGTCCACAAAGCTCCACTGCTGGACACCAACAGCAGCAGCAACATGGACATGACAGCAGGTCAAGGTCACTTCTGAGTTATGGCAACTCAAAAGTGAACCTATCATAGTTGTTTTTTGGGGGTTTTTGCAAGATTTATTCAAGCAGATTTGTCTTTGCTTTTGCTTTGCCAGTGTCTGAGTGGGGATTTAAATCCTAGTCTCCAGAAGCCTTTAATAAGTAAATAAATATTTGAAAATTTAAGTAAATATTGGAATATTTAAATATTTAAATCTTGAGTTAAGTCTTGGGGGTCTCCCACAAAAAATTATATTTGCGGGGGACCCCAGCAAAAAAATATGTTTCAGGAGTCCCTGATACAGAAAAGGATAAGAACCCCTAGTCTAGAGCATCTAGCGGGCTCAAGTGTCCTAGTTTGAGATAATTCCCCTGAAAAGGGCATGAAGAACCATCCCTTCGCTTTGTTGATGAAGGAAAATAGTGTGCTCCCCTGGAAGGTAACGCAAACAAGTTAGCAAGATGCAAGCAGTTAAACTGGATTTGAATTGTGTGTCTGCGCCCTCAAATTGCCTGCTGACTTATGACAACCTCATAGATTTATAGGTAAAGAGATGATTTTGCTTAGTTCTTCCTTAGAATTATAGGCCTTTTCCGCACTAGCCTGCTACAGCATGATGATTCCACTTTCAACATCCTTTGGAATCCTGGGGTTTGCAGTTTCGGGTGGGGCCAGCTGGCCCTTCCCGAAACTGCAAACCCCAGGATTCCATAGGATGTTGAAAGTGGAATCATCGCGCTATAACAGGCTTGTGCGGAAAACACCATAGTCTCCAGCACCTGGTGGCTTGCAGTATGAGTAGGAAGAAGGCACTTCATAGCCCAATTTCAAGTTGAAGTGCTCTTGGCTCCCTGTGCCCCCAAATTTGGACCGCAAGTCGACTCCCAATTTCAATCATTAGGGCAATGAATCTGTTCCAGGTTTGCATTCCAACTTTAAAGGAACTGTCCAAGGTGAAAAAGGTCTTTTGGAGGCACGGTTATTTGAGCTGAAACCCGAAACAGATTCTTTGCCACCCTTACATAGGAATCAGCAGCCACCAGTGAATAAGGAAATGGCATCAAATAAAAAAAAAAATCCTGTCTGAACGGCTCTAAAAATGCACTTAACTTCATTTGGGCAAACAAGATGTTTTAGTCTCCCCAACACCGTATTTTTCCTACAAAACTGACACAGCACTAGATCTAGAGGTGCCCGCTGCTTATTCAACAGGTTAGGAACCAGAGCAGTGTCAAATAGCAGAAGCTATTGCAAAGCAAGCAGGAAAGAGACTGGCAGCCTGACACCTCCCACTCCTCTCCCTGCCCCATCTTTTACTCTTTTTTACACCATAGCTGGGTTGCCCTCTCTTTCAGCGGCCAAGAAACCAACAGACAGAAACATGGGGGGAGTGGAAGAGCTGCCACTGCCCCCCTCGCCCCAGTTTGTTGAAAGGCACTGCTAGAGACTCGCTTTCTCTCCCTCTCTCCCTCATGCAACCCTTCACCAGGGGCAAGCACAGCTCACACACACAGATCCACATGCACAAATGTGCACGCTCACAACGCAACTCCTCGGGCACTGGGAGAGGAGGAAGGTGGAAGCTCATCCATCCAGCACGCTGGTGTTTTTGCTCACTGTTCCTCCTCCTGTCTTACCACTCATGTGTCTCCTTTTCTGTCCTGCTGGGAAGCTGAAGCCATGGAGAAGGAGGACAAAGCAGTGCACGGTCTCTTTTCCACAGTCCCTTGTTTTCATTTAGTACACGTGGTTGAAGGAGCAGACACGAGTATAATATATGGGTTCTGGTTGTGATCGAAAAGGGTAGAAAGGGAGGATTGTTGAAAAGTAGACTGTCTTTCTGGAAAACGATACATAAAACGATTACAGAAATCTTGAACGTAGAAATACCGTTGACGCCGGAAATATTTTTGTTAAATATGCTACACCAATTAACGAAAGAGCAAAATAAACATAAGAACAGCATATTGTATATGACAACAGCAGCAAGAATAACATATGCCAAATATTGGAAAAGGAATAGGGCTCCAGAACTGGAAGAATGGCTTTATAAAGTTCAAAAATACGCAGTGTTAGATAGTCTATTGAGAGTCATGAAAGGAGAAAAAGAGAAGCCAAAAATACTGATATGATAGAAATGAAGAAATATATTGAGGAAAATTGGGGAAAGATCTGTAATGAGTAGTGTAAGGATTACACCTAATGATAAGCAAAAAGAGTCAAGAAAGCTAAAGCAACATTTTAATAGGACAGTTAACAAGGAATTATGTAAATGTAGAGGGGAAAGATATTAGAGGCATTTAAAGAACCAAGTCAAAGAAAGTGGGAAGTGAAGCGACTGAAAGAAAGACTTTGAATTCTGATAATGAAATCATATTATGAAAATGAAGTTGTAAATGGGACGTGGATAAATCTTTGTGGTATTTGTTAGGTTTTATTGATGTAGAAAATAGTAATGATGTAAGAATGTAGAGATGTCTGATGTATACATTTGTTTTAATAAAAAAGAATTAAAAAAAGAAAAGAAAAGTAGACTGTCAGAAAGCAGGGGACACCTGTATCAGGTAGACAACTTACCACATTATCACAGAAGAATTAAAAAGAGCATCCCCAAGTTTCAGCTAACAATCATAGGCAGCTTTTTATTCTTTTAACAGACAAGAAATGACTGAGACAAAATATGTCCAAGCCAGTCCACAGTTACTCAGAGTGCTTCACTTCATGCAAAGATGTGTGATGGGGTCTTCTGGAATCCCCTTGGATTCTTCACTTGCAAACCCCTTGTGTTCCTGGGTCATTGCTGCATCCAACAACGATGTTTCTCAGGCTATGGGGTGTGGAGGACTGGCAGTTATTATTTTACCAATATGCCAGGGCTGGCAGTAAATTTGTTCCCCTTTGGACAGTGGTTTTTTTCTTTCCTGTAAATTTGCCAAGGACTGGCAGCCAGTGGTTCAAGGATCAGTACCAGTCTAGGGACCACCATTTTGAGGAGCATTGTCCTACAGTAGACCCCAGATTACCTCTCTCAATACAGTTTTTTAATTTACTTGGATGAGTTAGGTACCAACTTTAAGGAACTAGAACTTGGTAAGCCAACATGGTGCAGTGGTTAGAGCAGCCGTTCTCAGCCTTCTTGCCCTGGAAGTACCACTGAAATAATTTTCGGGTCTCAGGGAACCTTTGCATAAAGAGTTATGAAACCCTCTGATCAAAAAATTTTTTTTTCTTTCAATCACAATCCCTAGCAACCACTCCCAGAGTCCTGGTTCAAAACTCTAACCCAGGGAAGCTGGTTGAGAAACCCCGGAGACCACAGTTCAAATCCTTACTCAGCCATGGAATATCATTTGATGACCTTAGGCAGGTCACACTCTCTTAGCCTCAGAGGAAGGCAATGGCAAAGCCTCCTTGAACAAATCTTGTCAAGAAAATGCTAAGATAGGCTTCCCATAAATCTGAATTGACTCCAAGGCCCACAAGGAACCAGTTCATAGCGTGAGGCCTAGTAGCTTTTACTTTGAAGGCTGTCTTGTTATTTGAATCCTGTTAGTTTAGACCAGTGATTCTCAACCTGTGGGTCCCCAGATGTTTGTGGACTTCAGCTCCCAGAAGCCCTGAGCATTGACCATAGTGGCTGGGGCTTCTGGGAGTGGAAGTCCATGAACATCTGGGGACCCACAGGTTGAGAACCACTGGTTTAGACTTTGAGATGTGAAGGGTTGTAATGCATCGGGAGCAGTGTGTAGCAGTGGTTTGAGTGTTGCACTATAGCTCTGGATATCAGGACTCGAATCAGGACTCTGTTTGACCCTGGAGAAGTCACACTCTCCCAGCATCAGAGGAAGGGAATGACAAACCCCTCTGAACAAATCTTGTTGAGAAAACATGTGACAGAGTTGCCTAACTGGACCTGACTGGAAGGTCCTCTCCCATTTTCTGTCTGTCTCTCTCCCTTGCTCTATCACACATACACACACATTCAGAACTTGCTATTGGTAGCACCAACAAAGTAACATTCCCAATTGTCATCTCGCTGTTGGAGTATAACCTTAATTATGCTCCTATTATTTTAAAAAAAAAGGCAACTAGTTGCAAACAGCTGTTACTTACCAGCTGTGGGAATGCTTCTATCTAGCATCTGCTATACTAAATCCTTCCCATCTTATATTTCAGTCACAACTGCACACCCAACAGACTTGCAGTTCCTTCCCCTAAATTATCTGTGACTTCTCTTCATTTGTCTTTTTTTTTTTTACAGGGGGAGTATTAGTTTTATTAGAGCAGTGGTTCTCAACCTGTGGGTCCCCAGATGTTTGTGGACTTCAGCTCCCAGAAGCCCCAGCCACTATGGTCAATGCTCAGGGCTTCTGGGAGCTGAAGTCCAAAAACATCTGGGGACCCACAGGTTGAGAACCACTGTATTAGAGTATTAGGGAGTATTAGTTGAGTGAAGATGGAAGTAGTCTAGATTAGAAACACTGAATATTTTTTGCATTGTTCTACTTATAACCGATCTTTCTCTCTTTTCTGAAGAACAGCGTCTGACGCCAAAGCTGACCCCCTGTTTTGGTGAGCTAAAAAGGAACTGCTGTCCATCCAGGATTTGGATGAAGAGAAGAATCTGTCAGGTAGCTACTTAGACAGTAATTGCAACAGTTTGCTGCCTATTGTAGTTTGTTAATTTTCAGTTTGATTTGTTAGCCAGTCACAAACCAAGATTTTGCAGTATTGGCTTGTCTGGCTCTGGCTTAGAATCTTCATATCTTTTTCCCATCTTCAAACTGCCAAGCTAATGCAAAAAGTATCTACCAAAGTTATCTTAAACGTTTACCCTTTCTGTATCTCTGGATAGCTGATGCTAACAGAGATGCTAGAACTCACTGTCTTGTGTTAAAGGCCCAACTCATTGCATTGGTGTTAGAGCAGTCTGCCGGAAGAGCTGCTCTCTTGGCTAAGATCTGGGGGCAGAGGAGTCCAAACAGAGGTAAAAGGGTGGAGTGAGGGAGCAACCGTGTTCGGTCGTCCCTTAGCATAATTACACGGCCGCTGTGCCAGCACAAAGTTAGGCCATGGAGAAGGTACTCCTATTTTCAGCATCCTTAGACTGAGTAGGCAGGGATTCCATGCCCTTTGAGGAGCAGGTTAGGGGAGCTGGGTATGTTTAGCCTGGCGAAGAGAAAGCAAAGAGGTGACATGATAACCCTGTTTAAATATTTGATGGAATGTCATATGGAAGATGGAGCCAGCTTGTTTTCTGCTACTCCAGAGACTAGGACACAGAACAATGACTTCAAACTTCCGGAAATGAGATTCCACCTAAACATCAGCAAGAACTTTTTGGCAGTAAGAGCTGTTTGGCACTGGGATATGCTGCCTGGGAGTGTGAAGGGTCTCCTTCTTTGGGGGATTTTAAACAGAGACTGGATGGCCATGTGTTGGGGGTGCTTTGATGGTGTATTCCTCCATGGCAGGGAGTTGGCCTGGATGGCCCTTCTAGTCTCCAACTCTTATGATTCAGCACAGGTTCAGCCGGCTTTGTCAGGTTAGCTATAGCTCTTGATCATCTTGGTCAATTAAGATTACACTGCAAGGCAGTGATTCCCAAACATTGGTTTCCTGAGTGTTTTGGATTTCAACTCCCATAATCCCAAAATCATAGAATCATAGAATCATAGAAATGTAGAGTTGGAAGAGACCACAAGGGCCATCCAGTCCAACCCCCTGCCATGCAGGAACACCCTCAAAGCACTCCCAACAGATGGCCATCCAGCCTCTGCTTAAAAACCTCCAAGGAAGGAGACTCCACCACACTCCATGGAGGCAGCGTATTCCACTGCTGGACAACCCTGACCGTCAGGAAGTTCCTCCTGAGGTTCAGGTGGAATCTCCTTTCCTGCCGCTTGAATCCATTGCTCCTTGTCCTGGTCTCTGGAGCAGCAGAAAACAAGCCCTCTCCTTCCTCTACATGGCATCCCTTCAGATATTTAAACATAGCTATCATGTCCCTTCTTAACCTTCTCTTCTGCAGACTAAACATACCCAGCTCTCTAAGTCTATCCTCATAGGGCATGGCTTCCAGGCCCCTCACCATTTTGGTCACCCTCCTCTGGACTTGCTCCAGCTTGACCATGTCCTTCTTGAACTGGGGTGCCCAGAACTGGACACAGGATTCAAGATGAGGTCTAACCAAAGCAGAGTAGAGTGGTACCAGTACCTCCCTCGATCTAGACACCATACTCCTATTGATGCAGCTGAGAATTGCATTGGCTTTCTTGGCTGCTGCATCACACTGCTGACTCATGTTCAGCTTGTGGTCTATGAAGACTCCTAGATCCCTTAGCAGCCAAGTGGGCTGGAACTTCTGGGAGCTAAAGTCCAAAATACCAGATGGACAGAGTCTGGGAACCATTGCTTTGGAGTCTCCTCTGTTATATGACCCAAAGCTGAAGTGTCATGACTTTCTTTCTCCTTTACAGTTTCAGGAGCATGGCTGGGAGTACTATGGAAGATTTCAAAGAAGAAGACCCCATGTCAGCAGAGGCATTTATGATTTCAGCAGGAAGCTCCCATGACAGTATGCCCTTCCAAAATGTGGCAAATGAATGTGAGTCTCATTCTGGAGAGAGATGTTGCATAGTGGTAAAGAGCCGGAACATATATATGCTTCTTGCTGTAATGGCAGGAAAATTCCTGAGCAATACTAGGCTAGAAC
Organism: Iguana delicatissima; assembly: GCA_948472985.1. NCBI lineage: Eukaryota > Metazoa > Chordata > Lepidosauria > Squamata > Iguanidae > Iguana > Iguana delicatissima. The sequence goes on from CAOKZL010000977.1 coordinate 276,587, forward strand.
TGAAATACAGTCCTCCCTCCACATTTGTGGGTTTCACCTTTGCGAATTTAATTATTCGTGAGGCACGTGCTTACCTCCCCCACTGCCCATTTTCCTCCTCCCATTCCCTTGCATTTCTCACTCCGGGCTTGCCAGGCTTGTATTTAAAATGGACCTTTTTCCTTTTTGGGTGAGCAAAGTCCCCTCCCACTGCCTCTCTGCTATGTGGTTGCATATTCTGTTGTGTAATGGCTCTGATTGTTCAGGTGCTCTCTTTGCTCCTCCTCCTCCTCCTTTCTCAAGATGGCTGCCAGAAGTAATTAGAACTCCAAAGCTCCCTTCTTCTCTGTCTGAGGGGAAAGTACCAGTAAGCCTTTTAGCTGTCTTTTTTCTCCCCTAACCCAACACTGGGGCCAGAGGCAAAGGAATGGGAGAGGTGAGCTCCAGAGGGAACTAGGAGGGGAATTGCAATGTGGGGAGTTATTTATGGTTTTCCCACTTTTGCAAAGGTTCTGTGCCCCAAACCATCACGAATGTGGAGGGCCTACTGTGTACAGAGTTTTAAACACAGCTTTGTGGTCCTTAATGTGGTCTGTGACGCCGCTCCTGCACTCTGTCCAAGTGATTGAACCAACTTACAATCATCAAATCATTAAATTGGAAGAGATGACAAGTCTCTTAGTCCAGTTCCCTGTTGTTACCCCAAAACATAAGTGCAAACCCACAGTAAACAAAGGGTCCTCAGCCCCTGAGAAGCCGACTTGAGGGGATTAGCATGTTTGCCCCAAGTTGAGCAAATATCTTATCAGACGAGGACCATTTACATGGTCACACCAAGTGGACAACTTTTACTGTAAGTGGATGTGATTATGTGAATGTTGTTACTCCAAAAGGTAGGTGCCACAAGGGCCATCCTGCGATGCTAAATACCTCCTTGAAAAAGTGGGGAATTAATTAGCTCAAAATTAGGAGGCTGCGAGAGGGAGGCAACTTAGCGAGATCTTTTCTACCAGTGTTTATGGGCACACGCAGGAAAAGAACCAGCCAGAGATTCAGAAGTAAGCTAAAAATGTGTTTTATTGAGGGGAATTCACTCATGCATGCACACAAGATACACACAAATCACACATTCACAGAAGAGCTAACTGAAAAAGAAAGGGAGGAAAAATTATAGAGAGGCTGAGGGATTTGGGGGATTTATAATTACCAGTCCAGAAGAGTAGTGAAGAGCAGAAATGCATTTTGGCTTAGGTAGGACCTAAGGGCAGTTCTCAATCAGGAGCCAGATGGACAGAGTGACGGGTAGACCTTCGAGAGACCGCCCTGGGCATCCTGAAATCAGGGGTACTTGCAAACCCCAGGGTAATAGCCGGTAGCAGTGAAGTTTCCAGATGCAAGACAAAGGGAACCTGTTTGGACAATGGGTCTTTTGCCTGTTGATGGGCTTAGTGCTTTGACTGACAAAGACATGATGGGTGTTGTAATAGCTGTCTATTGTGGGTGCTGGGAGGAAAGAGGAAAGAATCCAGGTGTACAAGGGATGGATATCTGTCAATCAGTGTCCTGGTGGGCTCCTCATAGTTGGATTCCCTGGAAAATTCCAGCTTCTACTTAAGCCTATTATCCACAGGAATGGTGTGTATTTGCCTGACAAATGACTCAGTCTTACCTGGAGGAAGTTTTGAGTTGACCTGTCCTTCTCACATTAATGGTCAAATTCTTTCCCTTGCTCATTTTGACCTCTCTGTCACCTCTCAGGCTTGAATTTGATATCAGAGACAATAAAATGTGTTACCAGTTAGGTATGGTGCCCATCCAAACCATACTGATATTGGGGACCCCCAAAGCGGGGCCTTACACTGCCATGCAGCTACGCACAACTAAAGCACTCCTGAAATACAGTTGTCTCTCCACATTCACACCTTTAAATTTTGCACATTATTTGCTGTTGCCATTACTGCTCCCTACACCATTTTTAATAGGAGCTTATAAGTCTTGCCTTGCATTCAGTATCTCTGCAAGTTTTGCAAGACTGAAAGTGGCTGCAGGAAACTGAATGGGAGCAAGCTAGTATGTCCCTATTAAAACTGGCATAGGGCAGCGGTTGAGGCAAAGGCAAATCCCACAAATTGCCCACTTCTGCCTTGGAATGGAACCCTGCCATCTTGAAGGCAGAACTGGGTGTCTGGCATATTCCCCACTGTGGAATCAGATGTATTGTCAAGAGTACATTTGAATCTGGGCTGGGTTTAATCCATGGATCATATATTTTTGGATATGTTACATATGGTTAAGGGACCTAAAGATACTTGCATTTTCCCCACTTTTTGGGAGTCTGGCGCTCCTGACCCTGACGGATGTGGAGGGACAACTGTGTAGCCATCCCATCTCTGGCTAAAGATTTTCAAAGAAGGTGAATTCAGCACCTTCCTTCTTTGAACTTCTCTGGAGCTCTGGGCAAAGAAACACTTCCTTGGATAAATGGGTTTAGCTTCCAAAGACAGGAACTCTTAGCTAATAGTCTCAGATCCGAAACCTTACAGAGGATGCCACTCAGAGTAGAAACCATTTAAATGCCTTGAGTCCCCTCAAAGCACATGCCTCTAATTCTTGTCTGTTAGGTGTCCCAGATAGATAGTATCACTTCTCTGATTTGCTCTGTGAATTGGCTTAGGGAGCTGGGTATATTTCTCATAGAGAAGAGAAGGTTAAGAGGGGACATGACAGCCATGTTTAAATATTTGAAAGGATGTCATGCAGAGGATGGAGCAAGCTTGTTTTCTGCTGCTCCAGAGATTATTAGGATGTAGAGCAATGGCTTCAAACTACAGGAAAAGAGATTTCCCCTAAGCATTAGGAAGAACTTCCTAATGGTGAGAACAGTTTGATAGTAGAATATGCTGCCTCAGAGTATGGTAGAGTCTCCTTTAAAGATTTTTAAACAGAGGCCACTCTATCATTATATGATTCTCTTAATGTTAGTCAGTCAGTTGAGCCTACTTTGGGGCACGATTGGTATCTTTGCCAACCTTTGGCAAGGCTTGTTGCCCAGGATCCTAGGGCAACCCACTCATGCAATAGAGTGTTCCATCACCATTTTACGTTCTTGCTTCTCATACCAGGAAGGTGTCCAAGACCTCTCAGAACAAATAATGGTAGTGGCAGCAGTGAATGCCCTGGATATTCTCTGCTGTTGCATACTGTGATCAGAGGTGGGGAAGTCAGCAACATACATCTCTCACCAGAAACGGCAGTCTATCAAGAGCCATTTGGTTTTTGAAAGCCTGACTGTGGGGTCCTTGGAGTCACTGTACTGTGGGAGAGATGACTTAGGAAATTACCTGTCATATACTACAGGCAGTTTCTCTTTCCATCCTTCTCATAGTGCCTTGGCTCCAAGGGTCAACCTGGAACTTTAAAAAACCAAGTGGCTCTTAATAGAGCCAGCCTCTGGCAGAAGGTGTGAGCCAAGTGATACGTTTTAATAATGCCAACGAAGTGTTGTGCTCTGCCCAAACTGAACAGGTTCTCAGTCTTTGTATTCTAGCCTCAGTCACCGATTGGTTCATTCCTTCCTTGGGAATTTCAGTCCTTTTCTACAGATATATCACCTTTCTCTCTTTGTTTCAGCAGGGGAGATATGGAAGAGGACCAATGATGGGGAAGGACATCAGGTGCTGGAGGAAAGCACTATGTATCTAGACATGGAAGGGGGTGTTGGGAATCAAGATGGTTTGAAGAAGCAAGAGGGATGCCAGATGGTCAAGGAAATGAATGAATCCATTGCTTGCTTGGATGCTGACTTCTGTGAAATACCAATCCATCCAAAAATGCACAAAGAAGAAAGAGAAAACGAGCGCCCTGTATATGTGGAGAGCCTCAGCAATGTACCATGCCTTAAAACACCTAGAAAGACCCACCCTGGAGAAAAACCAAAACCATTTACATGTCTGGAGTGTGGAAGGAGCTTCAGTAGGACCTCGGAACTTAACAGACACAAAAGAATTCACACAGGAGAGAAACCATTTAAATGTCTGGAGTGTGGAAAGAGCTTCAGTCAAAGCAGGAACCTTACATCTCATCAAAGGAGTCACACAGGAGAGAAACCCTATAAATGCCTGGAATGTGGAAAGTGTTTCAGTAATAGTGGAATTCTTACTACGCATCAAAGAAGTCATACAGGCGAGAAACCGTACAAATGCTTAGAGTGTGGAAAGTGCTTTAGTCAAAGTGGAATTCTTACAGCACATCAAGGAATGCACACAGGGCAGAAGCCATTTCAGTGCCTGGAGTGTGGAAAGAGATTTCGTCAGCTCATACACCTTACTTCCCATGAAAGAATCCACACAGGAGAGAAACCGTTCAAATGCCTGGAATGTGGAAAGAGTTTTCGTCAGCACATACACCTTACCTCTCATAAAAGAACACACACAGGAGAGAAACCGTTTAAATGCCTGGAGTGTGGAAAAAGCTTCAGCCAGAGTTCACATCTGATTAGACATGAAAGAACCCATACAGGAGAGAGACCGTTTAAATGCCTGCTGTGCGAAAAGAGCTTTGGTCACAGCTCAGAACTTGTGAGGCATGAAAGAACCCACACAGGAGAGAAACCGTTCAAATGCCCAGAGTGTGAAAAATGCTTCAGTCGGAGCTCAGAACTTATTAGGCATAAAAGAATCCATACGGGAGAGAAACCATTTAAATGCTTGGAGTGTGATAAAAGCTTTATTGATAGTACAAATCTTATTAGACATCAAATAAGCCACACAGGGGAGAAACCATATAAATGCCAAGAGTGTGGAAAGTGCTTTAGTCAGAGCCGAAGTCTTACTGCCCATCAACGAACTCACACAGGAGAGAAACCATTTAAATGCCTGGAATGTGGAAAATGCTTCAGTCAGAGTGGAATTCTTACTGCACACCAAGGAATGCACACAGGACAAAAACCATTTAAATGCCTAGAGTGTGGGAAAAGGTTCCGTCAACACATACATCTTACTTCACATAAGAGAATCCACACAGGAGAGAAACCATTTAAATGCTTGGAGTGTGGAAGGAGTTTTCGTCAGCACATACACCTTACTTCCCACAAAAGAATCCACACTGGAGAGAAACCGTTTAAATGCACCGAGTGCGGAAAGAGCTTTAGTCATAAATCAATCCTTATTTCCCATGTACGAACCCACACAGGAGATAAGCCATTTAAATGCCTTGAGTGTGGAAAGAACTTTACCTGGAGCACACTCCTTATTAGACATGAAAGAACCCACACTGGAGAGAAACCATTTAAATGCCTGGAGTGTGGAAAGGGCTTCAGTGAGGCATCCTTACTGAATAAGCATCAGAGACGTCATGCTGGGGAGAAACCGTTTAAATGCTTTGAGTGTGGAAAGGGCTTTTTCTCCAGCACACTCCTTATTCGACATCAACGCATTCACACAAGGGAAAAACCATTTAATGTCTGGCATGTAGAAGGAAGCTCCGTTGGAGCCCAGAACTTATTAGATATAAAAGAGTTTACAGAAGGAACAATTCTTAGCAGTGATCAGGATGTGATGAATGCATTTGTCATGCAGTAAACCTCAGAGTGAGAGAATTCTTGTGGGAAAAGAACTTCTGTTGTAGCACCAAGCACGCGTCATGCAAGATCAGTCAAACAGGCTGATGTAGGATGAAATTACTTGAACTGGAATGAGGCAGAACTGTGTAGAGGTATTAAGAATAGAGATTTCAACAAATCTTTTGCATGCACTCTCACAAACCTACACTTCCTGATTCCTTGAAAAATCTACAGTGGAGTGGAGAAACTCTGCAAATTTGTTTTGGTGAATAGAAATGCCTTTTCCCCCCTCCAGTGTAAACTGAGAACCAGTCTTTTCCAATTAGGAATTCTCCAAGCAAGTTGCTTGTGATGTCTAATGCTCCTGCATTCGTACTCCGTGAATGAAATTTACAGCATCCTTATTGCTGATCTCTTCAAAGGTTTTTGTTTCCCTTTTCTCATCTTTAAAAAATTTGCAATATGGTGTTCAGCACGCCTGGGGCTGGTCACTACTCATGAATAGGAGAGCATTACAGAAGAAGAGGCTGGTCAGTTCATTGCAGATTTGTGCAGTCCTCTAAAGACTACCATATTTATTGTAGACTAAATTCTTGTAAGCAAGAGCAGAGTTGTATTTTGTGGTTGAAATGAACAGAAATGTTCCCTAGAGCTCGAGCCAGCGAAAGCTTATTTAGACATATCTCTGTTTAATCAGTAAAAGGGGGATGTCTTGGGGCTCCTGTCATGTGGCAAAAATAAATTAAGAGAACAGAGGCTATTCTTTGACTCCTGTGTAAATGGAAGGCTTAGGAAACACACCTCTCAGGAAGCTAAACAAAAACTTTACTCTCTCTTTCTAAAAAGAAGAAGAAAGGCAAGAGAAACTTTTTAATTCCCCAAAAAGTCCAGTGCCACCTACGGACTAAACTATATAATGGCATTATCCACAAACTGAATAATCATTACAGATGAAAGAGAAAAGGAGACTTTTTGGAGGAATAGTGGGCTGGCTACTGTGCATTCTTTCCTACATAGCTATGAAGATGATTTCAGCATGGGGCTCTAAAGAGACAGCTTCCATCCCTCAGACTTTTGTCTTTCAAATTCCTAACTCTACAGAGCGTGGACGCTGGGCCTTGGGGGCATTTCCACTGTCTGATTGGCTCCTTTAGCAGTCAGACTCCATTGAAAGCCCCTCTGAACTGTTCATATTCTGAAGGACATGAATGAAAGGCTAGGAAGGGAGGCTCAGAGTTGGGGGTCTGGAGTTGGTGTGTGCCTCAGGCCAAAAATCCAGAATCTTCCTTTTGAAGATTAATTCTAAATTATTCACACAAGGGGATATCCTTATAAATATCTGAGCTGTGAGCAATAGTTTCTGCAATAAGCCAGCTTCTTATCCATGGTCGGGACAAGAAAGAAAATATTTGTAGAGGCCACATTCAAGACTGTGGAATGTTTTATCACTTATTTGTATTGTTTTTAATTGTCTGCTTCAAACAGTCCTGGTCTCGCAGGCAATTCTTTCGCCAGGTTTAAAAATGTGGTTGACCTTCGTTTTAGAATGTTTCATCTGCTGAACCTGTTACTCCATTTCTGTCCTGTTCTGTTTTCTTTTGTGCAGCTGTTTTCTTATAAACCATTCTGAGCAAAGCAGCTGCATTGGGAAGGCACAGTACAAATTTTCCACAACCTAAAGCAAGTGGGAATTTTCAGACTTTCCAGGTAATAATGTTGAATTGCAACTCCCAGCATTCCTTACCCCTGACTATATGGGCAAGGATTGCTGGGAGCGGCAGTCCATCAGCCTTATGGAGAGTCAAATGATTCTCAACCTTCCTAAATGCAGTTGCTAGTCCCAGCTGGAACAGATGCATTGAATAAATGGATTGTATTTATTCCAATTGCTTCAGTGGGACTCTAGGACTGTTAGTGACTCAAGTGTACCTTCCTTTTTGGATGTGGCACGGAGGGCTATTCACTTATCTTTGTGTTCTTTCCAAAAACTTCTAAACACCAGCCTTGGGAGGCTCCTGCTGCTGTCCCTTACTGGCAGGAGGGAATCAGTTCATATAACGAAAGTCTGGCTGATCTGGACTCTAGGGGGAAAGAAAAGGCAGGTGAGAAGATGACCCCATTTCCACTTCCAACTGCATGGAAAGCTGCTGCTTCTCTGTGGAAGGATATGAGAATTCACAAGAGGGAAGGAAATGCTTTGAGCAGAGAAACTACTAGTACAAAGGCCTTTTTGCACTACACTGTTATAGTGCTGTTATTCCACTTTCAACATTCTGTGGAATTCTGGGATTTGTAGTTTCCTGAGGCCAAAGAGCTCTCTGGCTGAGAATTCTAAAGGCCCCTCCCTAAACTGGAAACCGCAAGATTCCATAGGATATTGAAAAGTGGAATGATAGCACTATGGCAGTGTAGTGTGGAAAGGCTCCAAGCCTCACTTCATAACAGAAGAATTGCACAGTTGAATTTGGGAGGGGGAAGCTGTATTTATTTATTATGTATTTTTAAAAAGTATAGTTATCCATACCACTTAATGGGGGGATAGGATGGAACAGGTCTTCCTTCAGTTTTTACAAGCTAAAAAGATAAATGGGAGGACTGGAGAGATGATTCAAATGATTGCAACTCCCATTCTCCCTGTGCTGGTGGGTGCTGATGAGGGTCAGAGTTCTGCAATAGCTGGAGGTCTTCAGCTCTTCCCCACGCTGCTGATATAAGCAGTGTGTAACACATGTTCAGAATTTGCTGCTCCAGTGAAAAGGGAAGATCCAAGGCAGCAGTTGCCAGTGATGCGAGTGAATATGTCTGAATCCAAGTTGCTGAGAATTATCACTATAATTTGGGCGGCACTCTCTCTCTAGTCGAGCTGGGAAGCACTTCTTTTTAAGGTTTGTCTTTAATGTGTGATTTCTGTTGCAATAATAACGTGCTTCATAACGTCTTTAATCATTTGATAATTATGTCCTTTTGCATAACCTGTTTATAACCCTCTTTTCATTATACCGCAGTCCTTTAAAGATGATTGGACTGCAACTCCTATCATTCATCACTCGCTATGGCCAGTGATGTGGATTTTCTAGAAAAGGCAGGATTTTTTTTTTTCCAGAACATTTTTCACTGTTCTAAATAATGTTTTCTAACTGAGCTTATTTGGCTTAAAGGTGCTATTCAAACACATTGAAAACTTTGCATAGTCAGAATACTAGCAACAATGCAAAGAGAACAGCATATTTTTAAAAACTACACCTGCAAGAACACTTTTCAAAAGGCATGTACCTAAAGAGAGTGGTACTGATATATGTTGCATCAACAGTTTAACTTCCTTTGCTGAGGTGAAATTCTGCTTCACTCGCAGCGCTACTTACCAGTACCATTTTAAGTTGAGAAAAAAAAAAACTTTTGTAGGAAACTAACTGAGGATTCTGGCCATTTCCACACTAGAGTGTTATAGCGCTATCATTCCACTTGCAACATCGTATGGAATCCTGGGGTTTGCAGTTTTGGGAGGGGCCAGGTGGATGTTGCAAGTGGAATGATAGCGCTATAACACTTTAGTGCGGAAATGGCCTCCGTTTCAATAAAGGATGGGTGTGAATTTGTGGACGCAGTTAACCTATCAAATTTTGTCCTGACCACCTGCACTTGTGACTGATTGAGAAGCAAAAGATTTTGTGAAATGGATGCGAGCTTAGCAGATTGTTCATTCGTTGATCCACTCTTCTGAAAACTAGGGTTTGCCAAAGCTTGTCTTGGAAGAATAGCTAATAGTTCATATCTTGTGGCCTGTCTAACCTGATTGGTTTCAGTACAACTACGGTCAGCCCTTCACCTTTGTGAGTTTGACTTCCATGGATTTCATTATTAGCAAGTTTCATCAGCTCCTCCTCCTGGCACCTTTGGCAATTCTTTTCCAGGGGAAATTTCCCTCTTGGCATCTCCGATCAGATGGCACAGCCCTTTAAAAACCTGCCACCAGCTGCTGCCAGGCCAGTTAAGAAAAGCCGATTTCTCAGCACCACAAACCCTCCCCTGATGTTCCACCACACCTAAGAAAGGAGATGAGTGAGGACCAGCATGATCTAGTGATCCAGCCCCTTTCTCTCTCCTTCTTCTGACCTGATTTGGATTCTGGATGCCTGTTCACCACACTGTGGTGCCCTCTTCCCCCGACACACACTTTGATATTTCTGATTTTTCCACTTTTTCCCGTGCCCCTAACCCTAGCGAATGAACAAATATAAATATATATATGTGGTATGGCACATTTTCTGTTTTGGAAAAATTTAGTAGAAAGTTCTTCCATCCCACATTTCTGTCTGGAGCTGATGGGAGTTGTATCCAACAACTCTATAGAGGGTTGCAAGTTGCCTGTCTCAGCCTGCAAGAAGGATAAGGATCCCGTGGTCATCCAGATGCAACAGAATGCAATTCACATCATCTCTAGTTGGCCGTGCAGATCGTTACTGATGGATGTTAAGAGTCCAAAAATGCTCAACCAGTCACAAGCTCCACACCTCCTGATGTATAGGCTTACAGGTAGCAGTTTTTCCAAATTAAATATTTCTTAATTATTTGTGGCACCAGACTTTTGTTTTTAAACGCATTGAAAATGTGAGTTATACTTACAACACTTCCATATTCTTCAATAAATATCCAAGCTGTCTTGTACTTGCTAGTAATATGGACTTCCTACCTTGAAAGACTTGTTGGAAAAATACTGGTTATATATGTATATACCATGGAAGAAATGTATACAGGCCTTTGTTAACTAAAGCTCTGTTAACTATCATTGCGACAGCGAAGTTCATTTTACAAAGGCATTTTATACCTACCCTGGTCACCTTTTCCTTCTCTTTGGTTTAGTTGGAATGTGTTTTAGCTGCATTGGTCTTGGGAGAATGGTGAAGGAGGGCTGAGGGGGAAAATAGATTTTGGCACTCCAACGGCCTTTCAATAAATTAAACTGGGAAAGAGCAGGACTCTGCTGTAGATGATTCTGTTATAGACATGTGTACCTGTCTAAAACAGGCAAGGTAAAAAGCAGCAGTCTCCAGGATCCTTTACTGAGCACGTGTGAACAGCAGGACAGAGGGAAAAAGGAAGAGCAGATAAGCTTGCCTCACCAGCTGCTCCAAGCCTGTTTAAAAGTATAGCTTCGTAACTTTGGCCATCAAAATACTGTATAAATTGATAGAAAAGTGGAGGCTGGTGAGAGAGAAAGTCATTCCTGAATGCACTTTGGAAAAAGATTTCAGGTGGTCTTTAACAGGTTCAAAACATTTTTGCTGAGTTAGCGCAAGGCTTACCTGATCTGGTTGTTTCATTTTACTTGTGCCATTTGTTCATTTTGCATAAAAGGTCTGCTAGAACACATTCAAGCTGCTCTTGTGTTGTTGTTGTTGTTTTTGGAGAGCATGAACCTACCCCTGTTCTTCCCATTTTGTTTCTGCCTCTGGTACCTGAGTTTCTGTTCACGAAGTCAGGCTCAGGAATACATCTGCTTGGTGCACCCGCAGAAGTGTTTATGTGGTTCCTTTGTGTGAATTCTTCTATACAAAGCTAGGTTAAAACTCCAACCAAAGGCCTTTCCACACTCCCAGCATTTATAACGTTCTTTTACCTGAATTCTTCGAAGTAAAATAATAATATACTTGGCTCAGTGGCCAGGATTCCAAATGTCTAGCCAAGGTCAATTGGAGAGCCTGCAACATTATGCCCAGGAAGATAATCAGATGCTTCTTTTATTTGTCTTTTGATCCCGAATAGTAACCTTTTCCTTGGGGTGGGCTGAGTTCCCCCAACATTTGTGGCCCCTGACCCCATCAAGGTTCTCCAATCTTCCCTTTTTTCCCCCTGACCCCCCAAAAAGTGTGAATGTGCTCTCCTGGAAGGTTACAGGAGCAACATTTTAAGCTTAAGAAAGGTGCATACCCCTGCACTGTTGGATATCAAAAATACTCATATTTCAAAACCAGAAGTAATGTTTGGCCACTTCCATTTGGGAGTAGCTCTGTGGGCCCCCAAAGGCTCTTGGGGACAGAAAACTGGTGCACCGACTCACCACAGTTGCCCATCCCTGGTTTGCATTTCATGGCAAAGGGCATTATCTGGCAGGTTTGAGGGAAACCTGGTCAAAAAAACATGCTTGTCATACATTAACTAGAGGAGACTCTCCTTCAGGAATTCAAGAGCAAAGTCTCTCCTCTAATTTATGTCACTTATTTATTTCATTTATATCCTTCCTTCTCCCCACTCCCCTGAGCAAGATTTATTTAAGACCCTCTAGTGCAGGGCTTTCCAAATGATGTGCCATGACACATTAGTGTGTCACCTATAGTGTGTAGGTGTGTCATCCTGGAAATGTATGTTATTATTTACAAATCACATATTTTTAAAAATATATGGACGGTTTTCATGAGATATGTTGTTCATGTCATTATTACAATTTATGTATGTGTCCATATCCCTTATAATGGGGTTAGTTTAACCTCTAGTTTGCTAGTAAAACAGAATTACTGTGTCGCGAAATGATGCATGTCTAAAAAGTGTGTCACCAGCATGAAAAGTTTGGAAAGCTCTGCTCTAGTGGTAAAGTGTATCGGTAAATATCAAGGTATGAAACTGGACAGTGGAAAATGCTAACAGGAAGAGAAGCAACTCATTGGATATGTGATGCTGGAGGAGAGTTGTTGGTGGTTCTTAACCTTTTCTTTACCAGGGACAAAATATAACTTTTTGCCAGAAATCCCCAATACATAATTCAGGATTTAAAGATTTAAATTCAGATTTAAGCATTCCAATATTTATTTCAATATTTCAATGTTTATTTATCCAAGGCCTTTGGAGAATAGCATTCAAATCCCCACTCACACACTGAGTCTCTCAGGGGAAAGGAAAGGCAAACCCCCTCTGAATAAATCTTGCAAAAAAACCAAAACAAAACCTGGAATAGATTCACCTGAGGGTTGCCATCCGTCAGAAGTTACCTACAGGCGTACAACAGAAGTGCCATTGACAGGGGGAGGTTCTTTCTAGCCATCATGTTTCTCCCCTTTGCAAACTGACTTACAGCAGTCTGAAGGCAAAGTAATCATGTGGAGTTTCTTGGCAAGATTTCCCTTTGCCTTTCTCTAAGGAGCGGTTCACTGCGTGTTATGAGCGGTGTTTTTTTACCCCAACTCAGTGGTGTGATGAGAGCTTCTGCCGCCTGGGAGGGATCCCTCAGTCTGCCGTCCCTCTCGGGAGGGAGGATCAGAGGAGGGCGACCAAAATGGTAGAGGGTCTGGAAGCCATGGAGCCCTATGAGGGAGCTGGGTATGTTTAGTCTGCAGAAGAGAAGGTTAAGAGGGGACATGATAGCCATGCTTAAATATTTGAAGGGATGTCATGTCAAGCAGGGAACGGGCTTGTGTTCTGCTGCTCCAGAGACCAGGACAAGGAGCAATGGATTCAAGCTGCAGGAAAGGAGAATCCACCTGAACCTCAGGAAGAGCTTCCTCGTGGTCAGAGCTGTCCAGCAGTGGAATATCCTGCCTCGGAGTGTGGTGGAGTCTCCTTCCTTGGAGGATTTTAAGCAGAGGCTGGATGGGCATCTGCTGGGAATGCTTTGATGGGTGTCCCTGCATAGCAGGGAGTTGGACTCAACAGCTCCTGGGTCTCCTCCAACTCTAGGATTCTATGATTCTGTGACCTATCCAAAATACCAAATAAAAACCACTCAATTGTCATGTCGAGGAGGGAGTGGGCTTGTTTTCTCCTGCTCTTGAGACCAGGACAAGGAGCAATGGATGCAAGCTGCAGGAGGGGAGATTCCAGCTGAACCTCAGGAGGAATTTCCTGACAGTCAGGGCTGTCCGGCAGTGGAATGTGCTGCCATGGAGTGTGGTGGAGTCTCCTTCGTTGGAGGTTTTCAAGTGGACGCTGGATGGCCACTTGTCAGGAGTGCTTTGAGGGTTTTCCTGCATGGCAGGGGGTTGGACTGGATGGCCCTTGTGGTCTCGTCCAACTCTACATTTCTATGATTCTATGAATTGGCATTGGATGATTAGGCTCTGGGTGCAGGTGCTCAGAGGGGGTGCTCTGCATGTGCTCAGAAGCACGCTGGTATTCCCAGCAGTGGCAAGGGCCCTCTCTCTCCCGCCTCTTCTGGAAGGGGGGAGGGGGAAGGCAGGTGCCCCTCCCCACCTCTTCAGGGCTCTTCTCCTCCCTTCTCCTCCTTTTCTCCTTCTCTTCTCCTCTGCCCAACACGGAGGTCCGCTGGCTGTCCATTTCACCCCCTCCTTCCCACGCACTCACTATCCCTCGGATAGGTTGCTGGCAGCCTTGATTATCCCTGCGAGGGTGTAGTGAGAATCATTGTCTTAATATTTCCTCGTGCTTGAGCTTTCAGTAGTCTTCTGACTGGTAATTCCTGAGGAGGCTCAAGTGCATAGAGCCTTAATGGTCCAATATGGCCAAATCATTTCAGTGCTAGCTTAGCTCACCCCAGCCTCGCCTTGCAGGGGCTTGAGTCTCCCACCACTCCCTGTTCCAGGGTCCCTGCCTACTAGATACCTTCATATCTTCCTCTGCATCGTAACAAGTCCAGTTTCCAAAGCCTTGGATCTATAGTGTCACGCGGCGCATTGCCTTTTGTTCTTCTTTTAAAAAAAATTTTTTTAAGGAAGCCAATCTGACTACTTTAACTGAATGTTGTGCAAAATACAGTAGGGGAATAATCCTGAAAGGGTTGAAATCAGTTGACTAATGCTGGAAAATGGTGATATATGTGTAAGCCTAATTGCTGCAAATGTTATTTTTGTTGGTGGGCAGAACTGCAAGCCTGCCTGCCTCTAATGTAATTAACTTGTGACTGACAGCCATTGGAAGGTTCTGCTGGAAAGTTCTGAAAGTTCCCTGTGTGGTATATTAGGGATTTGCAATTGCTCCCTCTTTTATCTGCTTGCTCTAAGCTGATTTACTGATCATCTGCCTTTCTGTTTTTGACTTCTGAGCAAGAACCCTCTATTTTTTGCAGGGGAAAGGAAGGGGCTTCTCTCATTAGGAGTCCCCACTTCATCACTTTGCCTTTTTTTTTATCTGATACATTCCCCAATTAAGTACTTCCTGCTACCAAAAAAGGGAGGTGTTCCATTCAGTTGGTCCTCCTGCCTTCTCAGTGGGAGCCAAGGCAAGGCAAACCCAGTGGTTGAGAAATTTAATGCTCATGGACACCACTCACCATGTGAGTTCCACTGTCACGGAGATCGTCAGGCTTACTCTGCAGCCAGACACGCATGCATGGCTTAAAGTTATTTTTGGACCATGACTCTGGAAGCTGTTTTATCTGGGGGATTCTGGAAGTTGCAGTCCAAAATTGTGTTTATGCATTTGTTGTGTGCAACTCCTACATGCAATGAATGGACACCGCTTTGAAACTTACAAGAAAATATAAGAAGATGCACATACAGTCGCCCCTCCACATTTGCTAGGGTTAGGCGCACAGGACCCCTGTGGAAGTGGGAAAACCATGAATAACTCTAGGTCCTCCCAAGCCATATTTAACACACACAAAAGTATGATCAGCATATTCCACCCACCATGGATTCCTTTGAGGCATCAGGGTTCCTTCACAAGATAGAAGAGGGCAGCTGGTGGGACTTGTTGTCACTCCCACTGCTACCCCACACTATTTTTACAAGCCTCATTTGCAGTTTCTCAGTCTCGCTAGGCTTGCATCCCCTGTTAAAAATGGCATAGAGAGGCAGCAGAGGTGATAGCAAATTAATCTGTGAATAATCAAATCTGCAAAAGTGAAACCCGCAAATGTGGAGGGCCTGTAAGTAACCGCTTTCTTCAACCTCTGCACTTCCTCTCACACTTTGCAAGTTTGTTGTTGTGTGCTTTCAAGTCATTTCTGACTTGTGGTGACCCTAAGGAGACCCTATCAGGGAGTTTTCTGGGGCTGAGAGAGTGTGACTGGCCCAAAGTCACCTGTGAGTTTCCATGCCGAGTGGGGAATTGAACTCTGGTCTCCAGGGTCATAATCCAGTGTTCAAATACCACACCATGCTTACCTGGAGATAACCTTGGGTTACTTTCAGCTTTCCACCGTCACCTTCCCATTGCATGCCCTCTGAAGTCTTTACCAGCCCTTTGGAAAACAGCTCCTGTTATCACTGCTGCCCCATCGTTGTTAATAAGAAGACTTCAGTTTGAAACCAAAAAAGGAAAGGAGAAAAAAGGGGCCTTTCTTAAAGGGAGCGTGCTCTCCCTTGCAGACCTGGACTACTAGGGAAACATATAAGCATGTCCATCTTGGGAGTAATAACAGAATTCTGCACAGGGTATGTCCTCCCCTCTTTGCTGCCCCCCTTGCAGGTGCTTCCCCTTTAAGTTGCCAGCACTGGTTGCGGGGGGTAAGTGACTCTCCCACTTCTACATTTTAGGTGGGAAAGGGAGGCAGGACTCTCTCTCTTTCTGATTGACAGCACCACAGCTATCCTTCAACCGAAGGTACTCAAAGGAGGGAGGGCCATCCATCCAGTTGGAGGATGCACAGGCCCGTCCTGAAATGCGGAGCAGCCGATGGGCTTAGGAGAGCACGAAGGGAAGTGGGAGAGGGAAGAAGGAGGCTCAGTGGGGTTTGAGTTGAGAGAGTGGAGCAAGCCGGGGTGGGGGGACTGGAAAGTGGCTTTATGGCTGGAAATGAGAGGACGACAGGGACAGTGGCGCTTCTGCTTTGTCAGTTCCCAGGCAACTCCCATTCCCCTCTCTTGCCCAACCGCTGATTGATCAATTTCAATAAAATGTGCTAGAAACTATAGTTGGCTGTCTCTGCACGTTTCCTCCCTTTTGTACTGTAGTGGCGCGTCAAGGGACTGAGACCATCAGATCAGAAAACAAAAATTTCTTTTACTGCACAGGGATCTCAGCGGAATGAGTTTCCAAAGACTGAGAGCCCAGAGTCAGGTGTCAGCATACATTTATACATTTTCAAAAACAGGTACAGGAAATGATTACCATATATGAAAAGTCTACGGGTTACAAAAGCCCCCTTTCCAGTGTTGAAATGATGTATTTTGGTACCAAGGGAACCAAGGGAGTACTCTCCCTGGGTCATGTTGACTTCAAAACTCCCTAGGTTTCGTGCATAGCTAAGCCGTACCTGCACCTCTGATAAGATAAAGAATGCATCTGCCCAGCTTATTTTTATCTATTTTTCTACTTAAGCAACATCTTCTACAATTTAACCCTTTCATTGCTACCATCTCATTCTCCTTTCCCCCCTTTGGTGTCTGCTTGTGTGGGTGGGTGTAATAGCTTCTGTGTGGTCGCTGCAGTAACATCTTTTCCTCTGTTTCAGTGTGTGTGTTCCTGTGGCAATAATGTCCAGGGAGGGGAGACTGTGGGTGGAGGGGGGAATAAGGAAGATGCTCACGTTAATTGGTGCAAGCAGGGGTTTAGCCATACTTATGGGCAGCGCTCCCAGGCCCAATAAGAAGTAATATGAGCGCATGGCTGCAAAGCTCACTGAAATGGGGTACCCCCGGATTGCGTCCCAGGTTACACGTAAATTCAAACAAATAAAATGTGCCTTCAATGATGCCATGGAAGTGCACAATGGCAACCCACCAATAAATGTGCGCCCTAGGTATTTTAATACCATGAAGTGTTTGTGGAAGGCTGCTGGGAGACCATCATGGGAGGCAAGGCACAAGAGAAGTAAGTAAACATTCCCAGACCAGCCCCTTCTTGTCTTTGGAAAATCATATTGAGGTTGAGTGTATGGATATGTATGTACAATATTTATATTGTCCAATAAATTGCAAGGAATGCCTCCCAAACACATTCTATCTTTTTGCACAGGCAGAAGGCGTTCACCCAGGGGTGCCGAGTGCTCCAGTGATGAAAGCAGCAGCGGCAACCGCAGAGGTACGCACAGACCTCAGCCCCACAGCAGGAAGGCTCAATAGCTCATTGCTGGGTCATGCCCTGTGTTGTGGGTTATTTGGCTAACACCCCCCCCCCGCCTTTGTGTATACTTAGTCCAAGCCCTTGTGTCAAAGAATGCTGCTTTCCCTTCAGGCAAACAAGGGGAGAGAGCAATGTTATCTGCCTCCCCCTCCTCTTCCACAACCATTGAGGATCCCGCGCCAAGGATCACAGAAACAGGGAGTGCTACAGGTAGAGTGGCAGGATCAGATGGTGAACGCTTTTATCCATGGAGCCTCATTCAATGAGAAGAGACAATTAATGAAATACCATAGAAGGAAATGACACGCCAGTGTATCTGATGCATATGCAAACTTGATTTCCCAAGCAGCCTCCAGGAGCCCCATTCCAGTAGCAGGGCCATCAGCAGTGGAGGGAGAACAGAAGGAATCCCCTCCCTCGGCAGGGCCCAGGTATGTATAGGGGTAACTCTGCTACTAACTTCCTGGCACGACCTCCCCGTGCATTGTGTCTTCTTCCTGCAAGGGAGAGGCTTAATTAGTCATATCCAAAGTAAAGCATTGCCAGATTCCATGCCTTTTTCAGTGGAGGAGTCTTTGCCTGAGGCACCTGAAGCAAGGGAGGAAGCAGAAGAGATGCTTGGGCCTTCAAGGGTGGGTAAGTGAGGCACTCAGATGATGCCGTTACCGACAACTGAGAAATCCTTCTTAAGGGTTTGGCCACTGCGTATGGAACACCTATCTCACAGCCCCTTAACCATTCCACAGATGCTGTACCTGGGCAACCGCCTGTGGAGGAGCTGCTTCTACAGCGCCTACAGGAGCTGTAGGAGGCCACCAGCAGCGTCTGTGAGTTGTAACCCATGGTTGCACATTGCATTGGAGAAGTTTGGGTGGTGCAAAGAGGGAGCATTAAGCAGGGATAAGTAGTAACGAGTGCAACAAATAAGCTATCCCACAACTTACTTTTTCTGCAGATGAGCACCTACAAGAAGTATTTGATGGGACGCTGGAAACAATCATATATTTAAGGAGGTTCTGTACGGAGGGATTGCAGAGGGTCGAGCGGAGCCTGTACCGGTTGCACGAGACTGTCGAGTACTACAGGACAAACCCCCAATAACTATCCCCCACGCAACTTCCACATCCCCGTTGTATGTCTTGTATGGTTTTGGAAGAATAATTGTTCAGCTGCTGTTATTTGTAAATAGATCTTTTGATTTCTTTGCTATTCCTGTCTTGCAGTGTCCTTACTTCAAATGTAGGAGAATAATTAGGGGTAAAAGTGGATTTGCTTTTGGGCCTGAGGCAACTGAAATTGTCCAGGTGGTAAATGTGTCATCATGGCTGCACGCAATATTCATTTGGGAAGGAACTACAAAATAGGAGAATCCAGAGCTGCTTGCTTGGCAACATTTAGGTAGAGGTCTCAAGCAGTCTTCTGTAGAGGTCCCAAGGATGTGATTTTTTTTCCAGGAGGAGGGCGACGAAAATGGTGAAGGGTCTGGAAGCCATGCCCTATGAGGAGTCGCTTAGGGAGCTGGGCATGTTTAGTCTGCAGAAGAGAAGGTTAAGAGGGGACATGATAGCCATGTTTAAACATTTGAAGGGATGTCATGTTGAGGAGGGAGCAGGCTTGTTCTCTGCCGCTCCAGAGACTAGGACAAGGAGCAATGGATTCAAGCGGTGGGAAAGGAGATTCCACTTGAACCTCAGGAAGAACTTCCTGACGGTCAGTGCTGTCGGGCAGTGGAATATGCTGCCTTGGAGTGTGGTGGAGCCTCCTTCTTTGGAGGTTTTTAAGTGGAGGCTAGATGGTTGGACTGAATGGCCCCTGGGGTCTCTTTCAACTCTATAATTCTATGATTCTAAGGATAAAGGGATGGGCGGGATGCTTGGATGGCAACATGCATCACTTGGTAGGGGTTTGTGTGTACTGTGACTCCCATCATGCTCCCTGGGCATGTAGTATAGTGGGCATTTATGTAGAGAATATCCTTTCACGGCTCGAAGGACAGCATGGTGACACCCGGAAGCCTTCAAGATTGCTGCAGATTCCATTTGGAGGTCTCTCCTAAGGAAGAAAGAAAGAACAGCTTCAATACGCCTCTTAAATGTATGCCGTTGCCTAATGAAATGGCATGCATTTGTTCCAGAAATTTCCATATAGTCTCTTCCCTGTGAAGGACAAAGGGAGAGGAGGGTGCTTCAACAGTACTGCAACTCCCATTATCCCTGTGTAGCTGTGTTTGAAGAGTGGTAATTTTGGTTTCTGCTGTGCGTGGGCAGGATAGGCACCTTGTCAGACTGCCACTGGAGGGGGGAAGGGTGGTCCTGGAGGGGTTTGTCCATACTGTGAGTCCCATCATCCCTATGTAGTTGCATGCACAGTGTGGAAATTTCGGTGTCCACCATGCATGGGCAGGGTAGGTATCCTATCAGACTGCTGCTGAGGGGGAAGGATGGGCTCACAGGGGTTTGTCTGTACTGCGACTGCCATCATCCCCACGTAGTTGCATGCAAAGAGTGGAAATTTTGGTTTCTGCTGTGTGTGGCCAGGGTACATACCTTGGGGAAGGATGGTCTTGCAGGGGTTTGTCCATACTGTGACTCCCATCATCCCTGTGACCACAATCTGACCATCCAGATATCTCCAGCTCTCCACTGCCCTGTATGTGACTCATTTGATTCTAGCTTATGGCTTCCATCCATGGGAGATTTACCCAGGGACTGCCTTCACTCTCTGCCCAAATTGGTGCCATTAATGTCTACTGTCTTGATACAAATATTGAGTCACAGGGAAATGCAGACATCTTGACAATCTCTTACCGGATCTCATTCTCTTCCCACAGTCCATCTAATACATATAGACAACAATGGCAGCAGCCTTCCATTTGATGGGTGGAGATAGATATGGATGGAAATGACGGCAGGGACAAGTGGGAATGCCCATAGCCAGCCATTTCTGCCGTGTGAATCGATGTTTCGCTTCTGCATGTAGGCAAAAATGAAGCAGAACCGGTTTGGGAGATTTACATCGGAGTTTTTCCGGTTTTACGATACAGCGGTTTATTGTCAAAGTTAACCGTGCTAAGAGCTGAAAATGTGCAGAACGACGAGGAAAACTACGATGCTAAAATGGTTCAACATGCAGACATGAGGGTGAGGATTCGATGCTATTACAAGTATCGACCTTGTGCGGAAATGGCCTTAGTCTAAGAGAATGTGACTTGCCTAAGGTAACCCAGTGGGTTTCCATGGCTGAGTCATTTCCGCACTAGACTGTTATAGCGCTATTATTCCACTTGCAACATCCTATGGAATCTCGAGGTTTGCAGTTTCGGGAGGGGCCGTATGGCCCCTCCCGAAACTGCAAACCCGGGATTCCATAGGATGTTGCAAGTGGGATAATAGAGCTATAACAGTCTAGTGCGGAAATGGCCATAGTTGGCAAAAGAGATAGCAGTTTTGGCATTTGCAACATGCCCCCCTCTGCCACATCCCTGTTGCTGCCACTGTTGGAGTCCAGCAGCAGGGCTTCGCCGATCCCACTCGTCACTAGCCCCCGGTTCACTGGAGTAAGCCTTAGCACAAGTCATGCCTAAACTCTCGCTAGAAGCCAAATGACTAAAACTTATCATACTTTGGACGCATCGTGACAAGACATGACATGGGGAAAAGGCAGTGCTGGGTAAAGCGGGAGGCAGTCGGAAAAAGGGAAGACCTGTTACAGGTGGGTTGATTACTGGAGGAAGCCAAGGTTGTCCTGAGTGTGGAAAACCTGAGCAGTGGATGACCGGTTCTTTGGGATCTCTCATTCATAGGGCCATCGTAAGTTGATCACCAGACGTGGCATCAGATAATATACCAAAGGTGGTGGGGTGGGTGTGCCTGTCTAACTAGAAGCTGAGCTGACAGCAAGTAACAACAGCAAGATCCTTGCAAGGAGGCAAAAGGCAAAGGTGAAAATTAATGCTACAAGTGACTGGGAGGGGAGATCCCAGGCTTCCAAGATTTGAAGCATAGTCCCTCTTTCCATCACTAGGCTGACAACAGTAATAGTAGTAGTAGTAGTGGTAGTAGTAGTAATAATAATAATAATAATAATAATATGGTGATGGGGGAGGAGGAGACAGTTTTTTATTATGATAGGATCTGGCATGGGGTGCTTAGAAGATGCTGTGGGGGGAATTCAGGAACATTCAGAGCTCAGGCGTAAGTTCATCTGAATAATTTTGTCCTGCTCTTATTTCGTGGAAATAAAAAACTGGGAACAAACAAACAACTCCAGCCTCTTCTTCCTTCTTCCCCGCTTTGCACGCCCTTCTTCCAGCCTGCTCTTTGCACAGAGCCAGATCCGCAGGGGTTAAAGGGAGGGAGTTGGAATGCCTAGAGAGGCAATGAAACATATACACTTCCTACCCGAGGGGGCGTGCATGCTTCCGTCCTCCCCGGTCACTCCGCCCCCGAATGCTTCAATCCTCCCCTCCTACGCGAGGGGGGCAGGAAGTGGTTCTTCTAGTGCCCTTCTAGGCCTCACGACTCTCTTACTTTAACCCTGAAATGGACTGTATGCGGCTAAAAAGCAAATTTGGAACGCTGCTCTCCACTTGTGTATCCTAAAGCACGGCAAAGGGGGGAGTTTTCTCCCCAAGAGTTTCTGCCTGGCTGGTCCCACCCTTGCCCGCAGCCCCTAACAGGGAGAGAAAGAGAAATGGAATAAATAAAAGCCGGCTGCTCCACCGCCTGCCCATCCTGCCCTACAGGGGTGTTTGACTACAACTCCCAGAATCCCCTGCTCCGCTGGGGCAGTCTGGGATTTGTGGGCCCAAAGCTGAAGAAGGCTGACTGGCTGCAAGGAAGGAGCCCCTGCAAGAAGAAATTGGATTTTTATTCTGCTTTTCCCCGCTTTGCTCCAGGATTTTCCAGGAGGGAGCCGTGCCTTTTCCAGGAACCTCCTTCCAAAAGGAATCTTTTTGTGGGGGGGCAGAGCAAAGGGAAGACCCTTGGAGATCAGGGGCTGAAGATGGAAGAAGAGGGGGATAACTTAGCTGTCCCTAAGATGGGGAAAGGTCTGCACCTCACCCAGGTTGGGAGCCGTGGGGGGCCTTTGGGGAGAGCTGCAGAAGGGGAGATCCTGGACGGGGAGGGGGAGGCGCTCCAGCCAGAGATGCGGCGCCGGAGGTTCCGGCAGTTCCCCTACCAGGCGGCCAAGGGGCCCCGCCAGGTCTGCAGCCGGCTCCACCGGCTTTGCCGTCGGTGGCTGGAGCCAGAGCATCACACCAAGGCTCAGATGCTGGACCTGGTGGTCCTGGAGCAGTTCCTGAGCGTCCTGCCCCGGGAGATGGCGAGCTGGGTCAGGGGCTGCGAGCCACAGACCAGTTCCCAGGCGGTGGCCCTGGCCGAGGGATGCCTCCTGAGCCAGGAGGCGGAGGCGGCGGCGGAGGAGGAGGAGGAGGAGGAGGAGGAAGAGCAGCAGCAGCAGCAGCAGCAGCAGGTGAGGGAAAGGGTCGCATCCGGCTGATGCCAAGAGAAGGTGCGCAGCAGCATCTCAGGAAACATCGCCACTTCTCCTAGCATCCTCCCTTCCCTCCCTGTTCCAGGGGAACCCAGGATAGTCTGGTGCCCGAGGCAGAACAAGAAATGCCCCCCCTCCGCCAGCCCTTTCACACTAAACTATTATAGCACCATGAATCCGCTTTAACTGCCATGGTTACCTTCTTTGCAGTCCTGGGGTTTGTAGCTGGGGGACGCACTAGAGCTCTCTTGCTGAGAAATCTAAATAGAGTACCCCAGACTAAACTACAAAGCCCGTGAATCCATAGGAGCAGAACCAGAATATTTAAAGTGGAACCACAGGGTGGTGTAGGGTTGGATTAAAACTTTGGACACCAGGGTTCGAATTCCTGCTCAGACACTGGGTGACCTTGGGCCAGTCACACTGACCATTTCCGCACTGCAGGGTTACAGTGCTATTATTCCACTTTCAACCTCCTGTGGAATCCTGGGGTTTGCAGTTTAGGGAGGGGGCTTTGGACTTCTCAGCCAGAGAGCTCTCGGCCTCAGGAAATTACAAACCCCAGAATTCCACAGGAGGTTGAAAGTGGAATCATGCCTCTATAACTATGTAGTGTGGAAAGGCCCTTGCCGAGGAATCGAAATACCCCGACTAAACGACAAAGGCCTTGCTTGATTCCATAGAATCTAGAACTGTAGCATTTAAAGTAGAATCACAGTGTGGTATAGTTTGGATGTTGGATTCCAACTCTGGAGACCAGGGTTCGAATCCCAGCTCAGACATAGCAACCCACAGTGAGTTACATTCTCTCAGCCTCAGACAAAGGCAACCCCCCTCTGAAGAAATCCTGCCAAGAAAACCCTGTGATAGGTTCACCACAGGGTCACCGTAAGTCGACTTGAAGGCACACAACAACAACATAGGGCTGTAATTGTGTAATGCAATGCAGCCCCTAAACCAAGGGAACTAGTCCCCAAAGTTAGGCAAATTATTATCTACAAAAATATAATGCTTGAAAATACAATTTTTTTTATTTTATTAAAATATTTATATCCTGTCTTGTATCCGAAGATCTCAGAGCAGCTTACAGTCAAATCAATTTAAAACAATAAATAATAATAATAATAATTTATCAAGATCAAAATATATATTAAACCATTTATCAGCTAAAAACCAGACAATTTAAAAGTGGTTAAAACAATTTAAAATAGTGCAAACATAGCACGTGCAGAACTTGGATAACATCACTCAGGCCCCAAGGCTGTAATAAAAAGCCAGATTTTGGCTTGGGGCTGAAATGATACCAACATTAGTGACAACTGGGCATCCAAGAGAAGGATATTCCCCAACTGGGATATCACCATCGAGAAGGCCAGGAGAAATAGCAATGAACCCCACTGGGTTAATCTTGTTCTGATTATCTTCTCTGCCTGCCTCAAAGGGTTATTGTGATATAATTAATACATCAGTAAAAACTACTTTGGGATCTGTAAGCCTGGAAAACAAAACAGGTTTAGAAAAGAGGCCGTTTATCTCTCTCTGTTGCTTTATGGGAAAATACTTTACAGGATCAGAGAAAATAACTCTTCATACAGTTCTTCTATATATACATTATTCTTCTTTAATTTAAAGTGTGGTATGTGGTTGTAAAATTTAGTATTTTTTTTTCTCCATTTATGTCAAAGTACATTAATTGATGATTCTGTTCATTATCCCTTGCCTCTTTGCAATATCCTAAAGTAAACCAATTAAAATGTTATTTTACATGAAAAGGGAAGGCAAGAGAATAGAATCTGAGGAGACTGAGAAATGGTGTCTGAGGGCCTTGCCTCATCATATTCACTTTCCTACCTGCTCTTCTCACCTGTGTTTCAGGTACAAGAAGCTCCCACCAAACCAGCCGCTGAGTTTGTGGAAACGGAGATTCCTGAGAGGCCCTTGTTCAGGTGGATCACACAAGAGAGCGACGGAGGAGCTGATTCTTTGGGTAAAGAACTTGTTCGATTCTTGGCTTCCCTTTTTTGAATATGCCGTGGATTCCTGAGCTGCTTCTTGATTCATGGAATCATAGAACATTTCCGCAGGATGCTCTTATAGCGCGATGATTCCACTTTCAACCTCCTATGGAATCCTGGGGTTTGCAGTTCCGGGAGGGGCCAGCCGGCCCCTCCCGGAACTGCAAACCCCAGGATTCCATAGGAGGTTGAAAGTGGAATCATCGCGCTATGAGAGTGTCCTCCGGAAATGGCCATAGAGCTAGAAGGGATAGCAAAGGCCCCCTAATCCACTCCCCTGTCAAGCAGAAATTCAGCATTAAAGCACTCCTCAGAAGTAGCCATCCAACCTCTGTTTAAAGAGTCTACAATCTTCCAAGGAGAGCCACTCTGTTGTCAAACAGCTCTTACCACTGGGAAGTTCTTCCGAAAATAGAGATGTAATTTTTTTTCCCTTATAATTTGAACCCATTCCTTCCTGCTCTGATCTCTGGAGCAGTGGGAAACAAGCTCATTCCATCTTCTGCATGGCATCCCTTTGGAGATTTGAAGATGTCACCTCACTCCTCTGTTTCTTCTATTGCAAGCTAAACGTACCCACATTCCTCATAGGGCTTGGTTTCCAGACCCTTTACTATCTTGGTCACCCTCCTCTGAACGTTCTCTGAGCCTAGGCAAGGGGTGCCTAAGTACCCTAAAGGCACTAGATCCCATCTGATTTTGGAAGCTAAGCAGGGTCAGCCCTCATTAGCACTTGGAGGGGAGACCACCCATGTGTTTTGCCTGACGTGGAGAAAGAAGGCAAGCGCCCAGAGAAAAGGAAAGGAAGTGGGTGCACACGCGAGCCTTCCTTCTCTCCTCTAGAGCTCCCCCCAAATTTCCGTGCTTCTGGCCCCGATGCACAAAAAGCAAGAGTGGGAGGAAGGAGCCCTAGAAGGGGACGGGAGGAGGGATTGTGGGGGAGAGTTCTTTGTGGTTTTTACACTTTCACAAAGGTTCTGCACCCCAAACCCTCATGAAAGTGGAGGGTCCACTGTAGTTGCCCTTTGGCCAGAATCTCTCATCCTATGCAAACTCCTAGACCATTTCCACATTACTCTGTTATAGTGCTATTATTCCACTTTCCACATACTGTGGAATTCTGGGGTTTGTAGTTTATTGAGGCCAAAGAGCTCTCTGGCTGAGAATTCTAAGTGCCCCTGCCTAAACTGCAAATCCCAGAATTCCATAGGATGTTGAAAGTAGAATAACAGCGCTGTAACAGTTTAGTGTGGAAATGGTCTTAGATTTCATATGAAGCTAGGTGATATATATACATGCATGACAGGATCAAAATTCAAAAGGACCTGGACAGATTGGAGAGCTGGGCCAAGGCTAACAAAATGAATTTCAACAGAGAGAAATGTAAGGTCCTACACTTAGGCAGAAAAAATGGTATGCAGAAATATAGGCTGGGGGACACGTGGCTGGCTAACAGTACATGTGAAAGGGATTTAGGAGTCTTCATAGACCACAAGCTGAACATGAGTCAGCAGTGTGATGCGGCAACCAAGAAGGCCAACGCAATTCTTGGTTGCATCAATAGAAGTATGGTGTCTAGATCGAGGGAGGTATTGGTACCACTTTATTCTGCATTGGTTAGACCTCATCTTGAATACTGTGTCCAGTTCTGGGCACTCCAATTCAAGAAGGATATGGATAAGCTGGAGCAAGTCCAGAGGAGGGCAACCAAAATGGTGAGGGGCCTGGAAGCCATGCCCTATGAGGACAGACTTAGAGAGCTGGGTATGTTTAGTCTGCAGAAGAGAAGGTTGAGAGGGGACATGATAGCCATGTTTAAATATTTGAAGGGGTGTCATGTCGAGGAGGGAGTGGGCTTGTTTTCTCCTGCTCTTGAGACCAGGGCAAAGAGCAATGGATTCAAGCTGCAGGAAAGGAGATTCCACCTGAACCTCAGGAGGAATTTCCTGACGGTCAGGGCTGTCCGGCAGTGGAATGTGCTGCCATGGAGTGTGGTGGAGTCTCCTTCATTGGAGGTTTTTAAGCGGAGGCTGGATGGCCACTTCTCGGGAGTGCTTTGAGGGTTTTCCTGCACGGCAGGGGGTTGGACTGGATGGCCCTTGTGGTCTCTTCCAACTCTACATTTCTATGATTCTATGATTCTATGCAGTAAAGTAAGCAGATGTAAATACGTGAAAAGCATGCATTGTCGGTGGTGTTTTCTCCTGTTCAATCATTCCAAAAAGTAAGAAAAATTCCATGTCTTTTCAATTAATTGGCTTTCAGAGTTCAAGTTCTTCCTCCATCTGATGTTCCAACTGGTGGATTCTGTATCAGTGAGGGGTTAGGAAACCTACTCCAGGTTTTAGCCCATCTTTACAAGGCTATTTAAGGTGCTGAATCCTGTTTCCACCTCAATACATTTATCACCTTGGAAGTTCCAGTAAGGTTTAGCTGAAAACCAGAAATGGATTTCATCTCCCTCATTGCCATCAGAGCTATCAAAGATAACAGGTCAATGTCATCATGGTTGCAATGTCCCATATTCCAGAAATCCTGTCAGACAAGCAAAGGTTTAGCCTTTTTGTCCAAGATGAAGCATTTGAAATTCTAGCTGAGGTCAATAAATTAATTATCAGTTCTGTACTTTTGTCATCTACAACAATGCTTCTTAGGCTATCTGATGTGAGGGACTGGCAGTAATTTTTCTCCAGTGCTCCAAGGACTGGAGTGGAGGGCCTAAATCCCTTGAAGGCACAGATTCCATTTGCTTGTGGAAGCTAAGTAGGATCAGCCCTGGTTAATACTTGGATGGGAGACCAACAACAAATCCCAGGCCCTGTAGGCTGTATTTCAGCGGAAGGAACTGACAAAACCACCACCTCAGAGTATTCCTTGCCTAGGAAAACCTTATGAAATGTATGGGGTCTCCATAAGTTGACAGATGACTTGAAGGTATACATACACAGAAACTGGGACCTTTGGTAACCATTGTCCCTTATACCTGGAAAGTCCCTAGGGATTAGGAGCTGATGGTTTGTGGACCGGCAGTGCCCCACCAGTGGGAACTTTGAGTAGTGCTGATCTATAAGATTTTTGAAACAATTTAGAAGAATTCTAAATAGGTCTGCTGGTCATTTATATCCAGTGATTTTATATGTGTGCATATACATATATATACATACATATACATATACATATGCATACATACATACATACATACATATATATATATATATATATGTTGCTATGTGTCATTAGGTCAGCTTTGGCTTATGATGATCCTGTGAATGAAAAACTTCCAAGACACCCAGTCATAAACCTCAGTTTTTGCAAGCTCGGGACAGCCTTGGCTTCCTTGACAGAGTCAAACCACTTGTAATACAGTCTTCCTCTATTCCTGCTGCATTCAGTATAATGCAGTTCTATATACAGTCCTCCCCCTACATTTGCGTGTTCGACTTTGCGAATTTGATTATTCGTGAGGTGCCCATTTGCCTACTCCCCCATTCTCCCCTTCTCATTCCCTGGCCTTTTGCCCAGGCGCAGAGAGGGGGAAGATCTTTGCCCCCCTGCACTCTCTTGCTTGTTGCCCGCACAGGGCATGTGGCAAAAAGGAAGGGCACATGGGTGGCAGGCAGGAGAGCACAGAGGGGAAAAAAACCTTCCTTTTCCTTCACTCTCCAGCTTGTTGTCCGCACAGGAGCGCAAAAACAAGGCAGGGTACGCGGGCAACAGGCAGGAGACGAGAAGGGGAAAGTTTTTTCCCTTTGCACTCTTCTGCCATTCTGCAGCAGAAAGAATGAGAGAGGGGGGAGTGCTCACTGGGGAGAGTTAATTGCAATTTTCTTACTTTTGCAAGGGTTCTGTGCCCCTCACCCTAGTGAATGTGGGGGGCCTATTGTACAGTCGCTTCTCCACATTTGCAGAGGTTAGGGACGCAGGATTCCTGCAAAAGTGGAAAAACTGTG
Organism: Iguana delicatissima; assembly: GCA_948472985.1. Taxonomy (NCBI): domain Eukaryota; kingdom Metazoa; phylum Chordata; class Lepidosauria; order Squamata; family Iguanidae; genus Iguana; species Iguana delicatissima. The sequence goes on from CAOKZL010000977.1 coordinate 305,539, forward strand.
AATATCTCTGGGGGGCCCAAACTTGTGGTAGGGGGGAGTTAGGAGAAGGTTCATGGTACTGGTAGAGGAGGAGGAGGAGCAAGAAGACCAGAGGTGGTTTTTTAAAGCGCTACCATTGCTTAAAGGAAAGAAGGGAAAGGAAGAAGGAAGGGATGGCACTGTGCTCTTGGTCTTTGCAGCTAGCTGTATGATTCCTCTTGGATGCACCCACAGGAGAGAGGGAGAAAGACAACATGGTCCCTGACTCAAGGATGCAGTGATGCCCCTTTAATTGTTCCTGTGTTCCTGATGGCAAAAGTAACCAAAGGCTGGCAGTGGCTGCACCTCCTGCCCACACGTGTGTGTGTGCTGGTGAGGACTGTCCCGCAGTAGTGTTAACACAGCACATGACCAAAGGGTAGTTAGTGGACTCTGTCGTGGCAAACTTGCCAATAATCAAATCGGTGAAAGTTAAACTCACAGATGTGGAGGACTGACTACTTTAGGCCATTTCAGCACTAGCCTGTTATAGGGCGATTATTCCACTTTCAACATCCTATGTAATCCTGGGGTTTGCAGTTTCGGGAGGGGCCGACTGGCCCCTCCCGAAACTGCAAACTCCAGGATTCCGTAGGATGTTGAAAATGGAATAATTGCTCTATAACAATCTAGTGCGGAAATGGCCATAGTATTCCTTCAATACATTACAACATTGCCTGCTCTTTTTTGGATCCCTTTCCTAACAATTTCTAACACAACACTCACCATTTTCACAGCTACTAGGCACTAGATTGAATCCAGGGATGGAGGTATCAAATGATTATTAAGGATCAAAGAGCCCTCCCACTTTCTTTGTCTCACTCACAGGCTGTGGGATGACCCTCGTGCTCTGTTCCAGTCCTTCCTCTCCTTGTGATGGAGCAGAAACAGTTGCTGTGGCTGAGAATAAGGTAGGAGATGAAGAATAAAACAGGTAGAGAACAGGTTTCTCTGTTTTGCTCTAATCTCCTTGGGTATCACATCAAAGCTGCGTTAATAGAACCGCAGCATTGGAAGGGGCCACAAAGCCATCTGGTCCAACTCTCTGCCATGAGGAATACACAACTAACACACTCCTAAGAGTGTGTTTGAAACCTCTGTTTGAAACCTGCTAAACAACGATAGTTCACCACAATCCAAGTCCATCCCACAACTGAACAGCTCTTAAGATATCCTTCCTCAATTTTAGGTGGAATCTCTTTTCCTGTAACTTAAATCCATTACTTAATGTTCTGGTGTCTGGAACAGCAGGGAACAATCTTCTATATGACATCCCTTCAATATTTAAAGATGGCTATCATATCTCTCAGTCTTCTTTCTCTAAGCTAAACATACCCAGCTCCCTAAGTCAATCCTCATGAGGCTTGGTTTCTACATCTATGGTCATCTTGGTCGCCCATCTCTGGACACATTCCAGCTTGTTACTGTCCTACTACTTCCTTGATTTGGACATAACGGGTGAATCAGATGTACCTCCCAGATATTTTGACTACCACTCTGGACACAGCCAGTCTGGTCAGATTTCAAGAAGCTATGTGGGCTCAAGCCTGGTTAAGTATGGTAAGAGACCACCAAGGCTGGGATGGAATCCTGTTAGTAACATGTAAGAGTGGTGGCTTCCACTCACAGTTGACAATACTGGACTAGGTGGACCAATAGCCTGACTCAGTATAAGGCTGTATCCTGTGTTATGTCTTTATATGACTATACTTTCCATAAAGTCCCAGTCAGCATGGCTATTGGTCAAAGATCATGAGAGTTATAGTTCAAAACATCTGGACGACCCCAGTTTGCCTACCTGAGACATGGAAGAATGAAAGACAATAAGAGCAGCCAAAGAAGTTTTGGTGTAGTAGAACTTTCATGTACCTCATCTTCACTGTCTTTTTTGGGGATTGTACCATTAACCAATGAGGGAAAACTCTTCCTTCTTCCAGGATTTGGTGACCTTTGAAGAACTGGCTGTGAGTTTCACGGAAGACGAATGGGCTCTCCTGGATCCAGGCCAGAGGGCTCTACATGAAGAAGTTACACTGGAGAATTGCAGGAATTTGGCTTCTTTGGGTAAGGCTCCCTCTTTCCATCAGCTAAGAGTGGAGCTTAAAAAGTCAAGGATTTTTTGTGAAAACTCCCAGTATCCTCAGCCAGCATGGCCACCAGCATGTAGGTGAGAGATTTTGGAAATTATAAGCCTGAATGCTATTAATGGTCTCAGATAGAATAGACCCATTGAATGAGAGAGCTTTACATAACTTTTGGTTCAGGACTATCGGATAAATCCTCTTAGCAATCCCTCTCAGAATAAACCTGGATCAATTGTTGAATGTTGAGTCAACATGAAGGCAAATCTCATTGATTCAGTGGATCTACTCTATTTGGGGTCATCAAAAGGACTGAGGTCATGGTAACAGAATCATAGTATCATAGGACAGTTCCACACTACACTGTTCTAGTGCTATTATTCCACTTTTAACAACCTGTGGAATTCTGGGGTTTGTAGTTTACTGTGAGGCCAAAAAGCTCTCTGGCTGAGAATTCCAAATGCCTCTCCTTAAACTGCAAATGCCAGGATTCTACAGGACGTTGAAAGTGGAATAATTCCACTGTAACAATGTTGTGTGGAAATGGCCATACTGTAGGAAGGGGCCACATGCGCCGTCAAGTCCAACCCCCACTCAACAAGGACATTCAGCTAGACTATCCCCAGCAGGTAGCTGTCCAGCCTCTTTTGAGGACATCTAGAGAAAGAGACCATATCACCTCTCAAGGCTGGTTCTGTTAACAAACCTGTCATGCTGTGGGTAACTTCGCAATCCACAAACGCCAGTCTAAGATAAATAGTAGTGTTTATTCTTAGGAAAGCAAGCAACACAGCACACTTCTTCCAAGACTAAAGCATACACAGTGTTACCCTGTGAATTAGGGGGTCCCGGGAGGGGCGCCCAAACAACAAACCAAACCTAAGCAAAGATGGGGAAATTAGCTGGCGCACTCTCTTGGCTAACGAGAGGCAGGGCAACGCAGCAGGATCTTTTACCCTATGTATATAGCATCAGGTCAGTGAGGAGGCAATTGGTTCAAACAATAATTAAGATTTATTAAACAGTTATTAAGAAAAGCACAAACACACTCCTATCTAGAAAAGGAAAATAGAATTTGAGGGGAATGGGTGATATGCCACCTGTCCTGCAGACCTGGAGAAGCCTGATTGAAGAAATGGAAACCCGGCGTGGCGGCCGAGGGGAATCTGCTGAACCGAGCGGCAGCAAGGCAGAGTGAAGTTCGGGCGATCTGGCGAGGGTTCCGAAGAGCTCTCAGAGCGGGGGATTTTTATAGGGGAAAGAACGACCGCAGGCTAGTCTGGTCTCGGGTGAAAACAATAAGTTTTAGGTTGGAGACAAAGCCTCCGAAAGGTCAGAATTTGCATGATTGAGTTAAAGTCCGAATTGACAATGGTATGGCCGGTATGTAAAAGCAGCTAGCTCGGCAGTTAACTACCTCGCTCGCCAGGGTGTCCTCTCAGGGCAGAGGATCTCTTTGTGGTAGCGTGCATTTGTAATGAAGGTGTTTGTTTCGGGAGGTCCCCTGAAGCAGATCTGGCAATATCTGGCTTGGTTTGGTGGGAGCAGCAAGTAGTAGCCATGCCTAGCTTCGCGCTTGTTTGGTGGGCCTCACAAACACTTGGCTGGTGGCAGAGTAGGGCCGAATTATGATATCAAAACGATATCTTTGGTTCACCAAAGGCCAGGCCAGGACACGGTGGTAACAACAGGGTTCACAGGTTTTATATCTACAAATGTTAGGCGTGCAAAGCTGTGATTGGAGAGGATCATAAATTTAACAGCACCCCACATCTTTAGAAATGTCCCAGACTCACAGTTGTTTACCCTTCTTTCATCCGTGGGGCAGGAATGTATTTCCTGCTGCTTACCTTTAGACACTTCAAGTTCCGAAAACATCTTTTGGTGCTTTCATTTCTGCCCGCTCTTATCTTTTCCGTCTCACCAGATACATTTTAGCAATGGGCAACAAAGCAATTAAGTATTTGATGCATTCCAGACCATATACCAGGAGTGAGCAGCTGTGGGTAAGGAGGCAAGCTGTATCTGCCAGCAAACCCAAATACCTCATTTTCCTCTGCAGGCCTTCTCAAAATGGTGACAGAAAGTGAAGATATGTGTCTTCTTGTTGCCATTTTGAGAATGACTGCCGAAGAAAGCAGGCATTTGGAAATAGTCTGGGGTTCTGAGGTGATTCTTGGGGTGGAATTGGGGTGTTTTCACACATTTTCGTGTATTTAGGGGGCTTTCTGAATAATTTTAGAACTAAAATTGTCTGAAAATTACTTTGATTTTTTTTTTTAATAATGGAGGAGCTGGAGGTCTTTGGGGGACTTGCATCCCACTTTTATGAGCCACAAAAGTGGGATGCAAGGGCATGCAGACTGTGGACTGCACTTTACCCGTCTCTACTCTATACCATCTTGGACATTTGCTGTGAGTGCCTTCTAAATATAATTTCACACCATGGTGACCAAGCAGCTGTCACCTTCTGCCAGCAAACTGTTGTGTCTTCTTCTAAACAGTAATCTTTGACCCCCGTCCTTCCTGCACTGGAAGAATCTCAAAGTGTTGTCATCTTTCTTATGACTGAGACTGGTAAAAAGCCGAGAGACTTCAGACCGTGCTTTGGAGTGCAGAAATATTTCCAATAAGTGAGATTTGGAGAACCTCAGGTTTTAGGGCCAAATCTATCCCTGCTGGGATCTCAATCTGCCATCTAGGATGAGGGTAGGTAAAGTGTGGCCTGTGGGCTGCACGAAGCCCTTGGCACCCCCAGAAGCCCCCCCACCAAAGTCTTCCCAAAGCTCAAAGCCAAATTTAAAAACGGCAGCTGGAAGTGACATCATGTCACTTTGGGCACACTGAAATGTGCCAGTCGGGCCTGCTAGACAGGTGCAGGGAGGAAAAATGCCCTTCTCATCGTTGCTCACCCCACTCCAGGATTTCCTAGGTGGTCATACTCACTTTTCCATTATTGCACCTTCTGTTGGACAGTTTTCCTACTCCCCCCCCCCGTTATCCCCATTTCAAAAAGGCTGAAGGGCATCCCTTATGGCTGTTGCTGTTATTCTTTGTTCAGTCCCATCTAGGTGCTACTTAGGCCCAATCCTGCTTAGCTTCTGCTTCTTTGGAGGCTTTTAAGCAGAGGCTGGATGGCCATCTGTCAGGAGTGCTTTAATGTGGGTTCTTGCATGGCAGGGGGTTGAACTGGATGGCCCCTGGGGTCTCTTCCAACTCTTCTATGCTTCTACGAACAGTATTCAGGGTTTATGTTTTATGTAGTTGAAAATAGTTGATTGAGTTTGTTTGAGGATCTGTTTTGCTCTGGTTTCTTTGAGTTTGTTTGAGGATCTGTTTTGCCCTGGTTTCTTTGAGTTGAGGATCTGGTTTCTCTTTGGATTTCTTTAGGTGATGGGACAGAGAGAAATCAAGACGGAGGAGAACAGGAAAGAAAAATTAAAGAAAAACAGGAGTGGCAGAACAAATCCCCTCTTCCTGAAGGAGCTGACTTCCATGAACTTTCAATCCATGAAGAATGTTGGGAAAAAAACAAAGAGGATAGTCAGAACCAGGAGAAAACCTTGAAGTGTTCGGAGTGTGGAAAAAGCTTAAATCAGCAGATATACCTTACTGAACATCCGAGAATTCTCACAGGAGAGAAAACATATAAATGCTATGAATGTGGGAAGCAATTTGGTCTGAGCGCAAGGCTTGCTTCACATCATAAAAACCAAATGGGGAACAAGGCCTACAAATGTGTGGAATGCGGAAAAAACTTTAGGTGGAGCTCAAGCCTTACGAAGCATCAGAGAATTCACACAGGGGAGAGACCCTACAAATGCTGTGTGTGTGGAAAGCAGTTCAGTTGCAACTCTCACTTTAATAAGCACCAAAGAATTCACACAGGGGAGAAGCCATACAAATGTTATGAATGTGGACAGAGCTTTAGGCAGAGCACGCACCTTAAAAGACATAAAAAGGTTCACACAGGAGAGGAATCGTACCATTGCTCTGAGTGCGGAAAGCAAATCTGTAACAGGTCAGATGTTGCCTCTCATTCCATAATCCATGCAGGTGAATGTGGAAAGCGGTTCAATATGAGCATCCTCATTAAACGACATAAAAGAATTCATACGGGGGACAAGCCCTATAACTGCTCAGAGTGTGGAAAGAGCTTCAGTGATAGCAGGCTCCTTAAAGTACATCAGAGAATCCATACAGGAGAGAAGCCCTATCCATGCTCTGAGTGTGGAAAGAGTTTTAGGCAGAGCACATCCCTCCGAAGGCATCAAAGAATTCACACAGGTGAGAAGCCCTATCTGTGCTCTGAGTGTGGCAAGTGCTTCAGTCAAAGCTCACACCTTAAAAAACATCAGCGAAGTCACGCAGGCAAGAAGCCGTCTAAATACTCTGAATGTGGGAAGCAATTCAGTGAAAGCCCACGCTTAAATTGGCATCATATGGTACACCCAGGGAGAGATCTTTCAAATCCTAGCAGTGACTGGACTGTGGATGAGGTTTTAGTAGACCATAGCCTTTCATTTTAAAAGATGAAACGTCAAGAGGAAAGGTGTACAAAAGCAGGGTAGAGTTTAGGTGACCAATCACACCTTAACAAACATTAGAGGATTCACACAACAGCTCAACTGTGTAAAGGTTTAAGCTGTGGTATGTAAGTAGTTAGTTTATTTGACTGATTAGCAACAGTACAATTATAGAAATGCTCAAAATGTGGTTTATCAGTAACTGGAATTGATTTGGCCGCCCAAACCTTAATAAAAAATAGAGAATTCAAACATTAAGTCAGTTCTATAAATTGAAGGTGTACAACCCACCACTCGTGGGACCATTTTTTGGCCACTCTGCTTTGCACCCTTTGTTTTTTTCCCCCCTCCAAAAATAGCACACGATGCCTCCAGGAGCACCTTTTGCCATTTTTGACCATTCTTTCCTATGGCCCTATTTGGGGCTGGTGAGGACCTCTTCTCAAAATCATAGTTAAAAGCCCTCAGGATATGCCAGGTTGGCAATCTGTGCTCCCTGGAGGATTCTGAGAGAATGATTTGCTTTTTGGGGGAGAACTCTCTGAATGTGAGAGTTGGCAGAAACAGCCTAGGGGGACACACTTTGGTCAACTCTGGTATAAATTCTCAAAATGTGGGAGAGACTCTTGTCAGCACAGCTGAGTTTGGGCAAGTGAGCCTCAGTTGGACCCAGCATCATGACAGGTATGTGAGTAGTCTTGCCGTCCAATAATTGGGGTGAGTATACTTTGCCTCCCTGTGCTGAGTGAGTCCTTTTGTTTCTGAGGGCTGATGCATCACTGTATTGGAGCTGAATATTATAGCAGATTTTCCCATCTTTTTTTCCCCCCCCTTGGGTTGAAATTCTGTTTTGTCTCATTTTTGCAATGATGTTTGATTAAATGATGTGATGTTGGCTGCTGCTTCATTCTTTTTCTGGATCAGCTCTTCAGCCCCTCTTAGCCCTTGAGTGTAAAGTTTCCTGTGGCCTCTGTCCCTTTCAGCAGGCCCAGGCTTCTCAACGCATGTGACAGGAAACAGGGAGGGATGACAAGGAGGCAGGTCTGAAGCTCCTTCATATGGCTGTGCCTCGTACCTAGAAGAAAGATGGCAAAGTGGTGGGTCTCAGGAGGTTAGACTGCAACTGCTATCAGCAAGTACTGGGTGAGAGTTAATGGGAGTCTAACAACTGCACAGCAACCAAGAGGAAAGGTGGCTCCTTAAAAATTCAAGGGTAAAACCTGGAATAGATTCACTATACCACTGACATGGCAACTACCAGCTGCCACTGGAAGTGGCAGAAAGAGCTAACTAGTCCATGATACCTCATGCCAAAAAAAAAAAAAAAAAAAACTACAGTCATCCCTCCACATTTGCTAGGGTTAGGGGCACAGGACTTCCTTGAAAGTGGAAAAACCGTGAATAACTCTAGGCCCTCCCAAACCGTATTTAACACACAAAAAAGTATGATCGCCACATTCAACCCACCGTGGATTCCTTTGAGGCATCGGGGTTCCTTCACAAGGCAGAAGTAGCTGGCTGGTGGGGCTTTCTGCCGTTTCCACTGCTGCCCACACCATTTTTAAGAGGGACTTACATCCCTATTAAAAATGGCATAGAGTGGCAGCAGAGGTGACAGCAAGTAATCAGTGAATAATCAAATCCGCAAATGTGGAGGACTGACTGTAGTTACGGTATAGTCTGATGTATAAGCCTAAAAATTTTAGTCAAAAAATTGACCCCAAAAACCTGGATTAGTTTACAGGTCATGTAAGTGTTGTACCTTAACTCTTATCAAAAAAGGAACCATTTGCTTCTCTGAGTACAGTGGTGAAAGGTGAGAGGTTAGTCCATCCTGGGATAATTAAAAAGAAGCACCAACCCCCTTGACTCTCTCAGCACTCCCTTGAGGGAAAGTGCCATTTTCCCACCCAGGCATTCATAAAGGTCAGAAGCACTGCTGCAACACAGGTCAGTGCTTTTAGGTTCTCCTGGGACAGGCAAAGTTCTTGGCTTTCATCACTACTCAAAGAGAGAGATTGTTCCTTTATTTAAATAAGAGTTAATACTATATCTTAACTTTTGTCAAAGAACGGACCATCCCCTTCTGAGTATAGGGGTGAAAGGACTTTTTGAATGCTTGGGCAGGAAAACGGCAGTGGCGGTGGCTGGCGTGGATGTCTCCGTGGAACGACAGTTGACTTATCTATGGGTCATATCAAATTTTGGCTCTAAAACCTGCCCTCGACTTATACATGAGGATAAGGATATACAGTAGTCTTAAAGGTGCTTCCATATTCCTTTTTTTGTTCTCTTCCTTCCTCCTTTTATGCTGTGACAGATTAAAATGGCTACTTCTTTGAAACCATTTAGGAAAATCAAGGGACTAGAATAACTCACCTGTGAAGTTACAATGTCCAGGGCTTTTAAGCTTCAGGGGAAAGGAAAATAAGTGTGTGGAGGGTATACCTGAGACAGATGCATAGTTATGGATGGTGTAGAGAAAACAACTTGGGAATGGGATCTAAACATCCCCATGGATGGCTCAGTATGGAACTGTATCTGGGGAAAAGACCCCAAGAAAATCCCTCCATGCCAGCTCTGCACCTGTACTTGGAGAAGCCACATAGAGTTTAAGAGGGTGATGTGTCTCTCTCCTACAATTAAAAAAATATAGTGATTTATTCTTATTGATGCAAAGCTCCGAGGCTTCTTCTCTCCACTCTTCAAATATGCCTTGGTGTCCAGTAAAATACGAACACCAGAGCTGAGAGGAGCAAGAAGTAACTTCTTGAATAGAACCTGGAAAATTTGGCGCAAACATTTCATGTCTTGGTGACATCTCTGTCACTGAGTGGACATTTCTAGAAGTTCTAGTCCAAAAAAGTAACTTTCCCAGGCCTGAACAGAAGGTGGGATATACACTCCAACCCCCTGGAAACAGGACACCAGGGACTGCAATTACTATTGGACTGTTGGATTAATCTTTCATGCAAGCAAAGTGTTGTTCAGAATTTTACAACAAAGACTTTCACCATATATGGACTGAGAAGCACCAAATATCCAAGCTAGGTTCTGAAAATGAAAAGAAATCAGATTGCAACATACACTGGATAAGAGTTCCTTCCGACATTCTATTTTTTGAAAACATACTAATGTAATTTAAATGTGTTAGTCTGTTCCTTTTTTTGTACTGTAATATTTATTTTCAATTAATTAATTATTGCTGACATGATTATACTTACAAAATTCAATAAGAGAGAATTTTCACTGTCTGCATTTCTTTTCTGAGCATCCTTATCTGTTTCATTTCATGATTATCACTGAAAATAATTTTGCAGGGAGTATTAAAAATATTATCTGCCCTGGGTGTCAAATATGCTCTGTATACCACTGGCTACATTTTTTATCACAAAGGCTAAATGGATGTTTCTGCTGTTGTTGTTTTTAAGAAAGTGCTGTTAAGAGGCTGCTGTCCTATTTTTAAGTGCTTTTAATTGTACTTTTTAAAAACTGTCTGGCATTCTGTATACAGTTACAGATCCATAACCTAGAATTATGGGTCTGTAACTGCTCCATATTCACTAACACAGTGTAATCACAATTATGGCACTATTGCCACAGTCATAAATACAGTACCTGTATTTACTTAAAGAGATGTAGGAGTCTTGGTGGACCACAAGCTGAACGTAAGTCAGCAGCGTGATGCGGCAGCCAAGAAAGCCAATGTGGTTCTTGGTTGCATCAATAGGAGTATGGTGTCTAGATCGAGGAAGATAATGGTACCACTCTATTCTGCATTGGTTAGACCTCATCTCGAATACTATGTCCAGTTCTGGACACCTCATTTCAAGGATGTTGACAAGCTGGAGCATATCCAGAGAAGGGTGACCAAAATGGTGAAGGGTCTGGAAGCCATGCCCTGTGAGGAGCGGCTTAGGGAGCTGGGTATGTTTAGTCTGCAGAAGAGAAGGTTAAGAGGGGACATGATAGCCATGTTTAAATATTTGAAGGGATGCCATGCCGAGGAGGGAGCGGGCTTGTTTTCCGCTGCTCCAGAGACTAGGACAAGGAGCAATGGATTCAAGGTGCAGGAAAGGAGATTCCACCTGAACCTCATGAAGAACTTCCTGACGGTCAGAGCTGTCCGGCAGTGGAATATGGTGCCTCGGCGTGTGGTGGAGTCTCCTTCTTTGGAGGTTTTTAAGCAGAGGCTGGATGGCCATCTGTTGGATTGTTTTGATGTGGGTTCTTGCACGGCATGGAGTTGGACTGGATGGCTCCTGTGGTGTTTTCCTACTTAATGATTCCATGACCTTCTCAAACTTACATCAGCAGCTGCACCAAAAGATGGAGGTCCATTCAGCTGGTCATTGGGGCACAAGAGGACAGCACTTTCACCCCCTCCTACCAGTGAAGAAGCTACAAAAATCAGAAGCATGATCCCTGTTGCGATTCCTTAGTGCACCCTCACCTTCCGATGTGTGGGATAGGGGGTGGAAACATCATCCTCTTTGGCCCCGATCACCAGCTGAATGGATATCCCTCTCTCATTGTGGCTGCTGCCACAAGTAGGTTGGGAGTGAAGTTGGGCCTCCCAAAACTGTGTAGACTATGTAGTATTTTCAATTGTACGCTTTAAATTGTTTTTAATATTGTTAACAGTTAAATTCCATTTCAACATTACCGTGTATGTTTTTAGATACAAGTGAGTGTGGTGGAAGTTTAGAAGCTGCATTCAGACTATCTAAGGTTAGTCGCCTTGTTGTCGTGTGCCGTCAAGTTGCTTCTGACCTAAGCCAACCCTAAGGCAAGACTTTCATGGAATTTTCTTGGCAAGATTTGTCCACAGGAGGTTTGCCTACAATGCTAAGAGAGTGTGACTTGCCCAAGGTCACCCACTGGGTTTCCATGGCCAAGAGGGAATTTGAAGCCTGGCCTCCCGATTCCTTGTCTAAAACTCAAACCACCACACCATGCTGAAATAGGGTCACCATAAGTCAGAAACAACTTGAAGGCACACAACAAACAACAACCAATCCCCAGGAGAAAAGCTCACATCAGTTAGCTCAAGGAGCCCTGCTTTAGATCACTGTAAGACACACACCCAATCTTGTCCCATCTCAGAAACTAAACAGGGTCTGGCCTTGTCCATTTTTGGATTCCTGGCCTAAACCGCCCTGCCCAGGTATTGTAGCCACATAAGGCCTGACCCGGGCAGCTGATGATAGCCATGCTCAGAGGTCTCTCATCCATAGGGTCACCAGAAGTCGAGATCGACTTCAACAAAGCTCTGGAAAGAAAGCCTAAATACCCTAAGGGCACCAGATCCCATCTGATCTTGGAAGCTAAGCAGGGTTAGCCCTAATTAGTACTTAGATGGAAGACTGCCAGCGTATCCCAGGTGTTGTTGGCTACATTTCACAGGAAGGATGTGGCAAAACCACTTCTGAGTATTCCTTGCCTTAAAAAACCCTGCGATCATGGTTTTTACAGCTAGTCTCTTAAAGATCACCTCGCAATAAATCTTCATGCCTCAAAACATGTTTGGCAACAAGACACATTTTAACCTAAATCCATACAAACAGGCCTTGAAATAGGAGGTGGGGGGAGGAGGAGGATAGTTCCAAAAGTCTCTTTCCACCCATGTTTTCACCCTGTATGTTGCATTTTGGGGTTCCCCCAACATACAACAAACACACCCAGCCCCACAAACAGCCCCAAATTAAGCTGAGTCCCAATTCCACCCAGCTTCTTCCACCCTTCACCACTTGAGTGTTCAGGAGTTTGCTTCCCTTCTTCTCAACAGAGTTGCTCCTCAGTAACAGGTGCCCAGAGGGGCAAACGTTAGAAGTTCTGGTTTTCATCTGGAAGGTTCCTCTTTTTCTGCACTTGCAGCCCTGTAACAACCACTTCAGCACCTGCAGAGTAAAGGTGAGAGCCAAGCAGGGCTAAATTCAGAGCAAGAGCCTCCATTGTCTGGGACTGGAAGAGAAGGATGTAAGCTATCAACAGAGACAAAAATGCACTCTGAGTCCACTGGATGGAACCTCAATTTAAGCCTTTTTCATACTACAACTCCCAGAATCCCCCAAATATCCTTGTTTCTAGGGGATTCTTGCAGTTGCAGCCCCCCCCCAGCATTCCTGGTGGGATGGGAAAACAAATCCACAATCGGATTTGTTGGGGATCAGCTCAAAGGCCAGATGGTACCAAAAACAGATGGCAGAAATATTGTGAAGTTTTGAGCTTCCTCCTAAACAATATGGCTATGTTTGTATTGGTATTCTCTTTTAAAATGGAAGGGATGAGGTAGTCTGAAGGGGCTTGTGTGAGTGAAATTATCAAAATCAAAACAGAAGGAGCCTGTGAATTATTTTTTATTCAGAGACCTAGCTATTGACTTAAAAAAAAAAAGATAATGCTACCCCAGCCCAGTATTGTGAATTTTTTAAAAAAAATTATTGTTGTAATTTAATATTGACCACCAGAAGTATTGAGCAACGGAGAGCAACCTTCAAGCCAGAGTATTTTCTGAGAAGGACTGCTACATAAATGGCAGTTCTGTTTTTAAAATCCCAAGCAACTCAAGAGAAGGGCAGGAAAAGATTTCCCTGTCTTTTGACATTTTTCTTCCGCCACCTCCAGCCTGAACTAGTCTCTAAACATGGCCACCACAGCCAGCCCTCTCATTAGGCCAAATGAGGCAACTACCTCAGGTATTAAATTTTTGACTATCATGAAAGGGCAGGAAACTGTCAGCTCTTCCATTGAGCAAGAAAGGAGAAATCTGATCTCACGAAATCTAAAACAGATCCTTCTGATTTCATACAATTTTTTAAAAAATACTTTTATTAAAACTCACAAATGCAATAAAACATTTATACTTGTTGCATATCATTCTAAGTATACAATACAAAATAATATTGTCTTATATCTTTATATAATCGAATTCCTTAGAATTGCTACTTTAAGTTACCTATATATTCATCATATATCCCTCTTCCCAAACAAACTTCCCTCTCTGAAATTAGGCCCTTTCCGCACGTGGAGGGGGAAACGGGGGAAACTGTGCTGAAACGGAGCTTACCGGCAGCCGGGTAAGTCCATCCCCATACGCAGCAGCGCAAGCCTGCTGTTCCGCAGACCCCGGTGTCCAAAATGGCGGCTCCGGCATCCAAAATGGCGGCTTCCGGTTGGTGGAGGCTCTCCACCAACCGGAGAAGCTCGCCAGCCAGAAGCCCGCCCCCGGCAGATCGTGCGCGCCTGCAAATCTGCACCGGAGTGCGGGAACAGAGTGGCACGGAGAGGCGCGCTCTGTGCTTTTGAAAAACCTGTAAAAATAGGTTTTTAAAAGCACGCTGTGCGGCCACTTCGGGTCGCTCCGGAGCGGACCGAGGTGCGGAACTGCGACAAGTAGTGCGACCCAGTCCGCTCCCACGGTGTGGACGACCTCTGTCAGAGGTCGCACCACACCGTACTGCTTACCCCGTGCGGAAAGGGCCTTATTTCCATTCTGTGCTTTGCGTTTTTATTTATAACTTAACCTTACATATACTGTACTGTATTTGCTGGCATATAAGAATCACTTTTCCCCCCAAAATGTGATGTCTTATACACTGGTGTGTTTTATATACCAGCAAATAGTATTTGCCAGTGTATAAATGGGGCGCGTCTTATACATGGCTGCATCTTACGTGCCGGCAAATACGGATATATATCTATGTCTAATTTATTTAATTAAATACTTAAGATTTTACATTTCTTTGATATACACTAGTTAGGATAGTGATTATTGATATACCTCCTTGATGTTGTTTTTGTTTCTACTCTTATGTTTGAAACAGCCTGAAGACTTATTCAATAAAGATGTGTGTGTGTGAGAGAGAGATATACGCCGGTTAAGATATATGTAATAAACAATTTGTTAACACTCTTGCAATGGCTAAATCCCAACATCTTTCTGGTTATCTTTGTGGTTAGATAACATTAATGCTAATTTGTCTAACTCAGCTATTTATACAGCTATTCATATAGTTTCATATGATTTTTTGACTTTTACCCAGATTTTTTAATGAATTGATTTTTTCCCCCTAATGCTTAGGGAAGGTGTGAGGTGCTCGTGGGCTTTTTCCTCAGGTGTAAAAATAACTTTGCTGGCTTTGAGTGTACAGAGGATGCCCTCTGAATCATATAGTTGGAAAAAACCTCAAAGGTCATCTAGTCCAACTCCACGCAGTCCTCAATCTTAGCCAGCAAGACATCTTGTGGCAGCCCCAATTGCCATTGCTCCCCTTTTCCCCACCACTACATGTACTGAAATCACTAAAGGACCCTAAAAAGAAAGAAAATCATGGAGAGTGTGTGTGTGTGTGTGCTCCATCCAGACGTTTCAACCAGACAGCCCACCCTAACCATCTGTTGAGGAAAATAAAATTCCTCGCCCGCCTGGCGTGGATTGCCCCCAGCGGGCCAGCTAGGAATTGCAAACTGGAGGAAAAGTTACTTCTGAGAGGACTACAATTCCCAAAATCCTTAGTATCTGGCTCTGACAGTCCGGGGTACAAATAATAAACACCATAGGAACAAGCTTAGCAGGAGGAGGGATGCCTTGCCTGGCCAGGGAACCCAGCTTGGGTCAAAGGGAGGCTCCTCTCTCGACTGACACGCGTCGTCCTGCCACCTGGGCGGTGGTCGTGTGAACGCGCCGCCTCTTCCCGCCCCTCCTTCACCTGGTGGGGAGAAGGAGAAAGAGAAAAAAGGGGGAAAGGGAACGAACTGGGAGTCGCCGGTGGCGCGAGGGGGGTAATGGAGTCCCCGGCGGCCGGTTTCTCCCCGGAGGGCCTGGAGCGGCTCATGAGGGAGGCCGAGGGGCTCCGTGAGGGGCGCCTCGTCTCGGCGGCCGTGAGGGAAAGAGCCCGGCGGCGGAGGCGGCGGAGGAGGCCGGCGAGGCTGTGCCGGCTGAGGCTGGAGGAGTGCCTGAGGGAGCTTGGCCAGGCCCAGCGCCGCTGGGAAGCCCTTGCGGCGGCGGAGGCGGCGCTCCCTGAGGCGAGCCAGGAGACCCTGCTGGACTGCGTGGAGCTGGGCCTGGCCCTCATCCGCCGCATCCAGGCCTTGAGAGCCAAGCCGAAGCCATCCCGAGGAGGAAGAGGAGGGCGGCGGGGCCTGGGCAGGGAGTGCGGGAGTGGCGACAGGGCGGCCCCGGGGAAGAGGAGGAGGAGCGAGGGAGGGACGGGCGGCCCTCAGGAGGAGGAGGAAGAGGGGGAGGCTCGCTCGGCTCTCGAGGGGGCAAAGGGGGCGTCAAAGAGCCCCCTCAGGGACGGAGAGGACCTAGGCGAGGAGGAGGAAGGTGGCGAGTTGGACGCCCCGGGGTTGGTAGGTGTCCCTCAGGTCGCCTTGAGAGAGGAAATGGACCCCTTGAGGGAGCAGGTGGGCAGCCTGCAGGTTGCCTTGGAAGAGAGAATGGATCTCCTTAGAGATAGGGTGGGCACCCCGAGGGAGGGGGTGGGTGCCCTTCAGGTTGCCTTGCGAGGCAAAATGGACCCCTTGAGGGAACAGGTGGGCACCTTGCAGGTTGCCTTGCAAGAAAAAATGGGTTCCCTTAGGGAGAAGGTGAGCCCCCCGAGGGAGGGGCTGGGTGCCCCTCAGGTTGCCTTGCGAGGGAAAATGGGCTTCTTTATAGAAAAAAGGGGAACCCCGCAGGAGCGGGTGGATGCCCTTCAGGTAGCCCCGCAAGAGCAAGTGGACCCGCTGAGGAAGAAGGTGGGCACTCTTGAGGGTGCCCTGTTTGGCTTCAAGGTGGAGGATGAACGTGCCCACTCAGACAAGGCGTTTGCCCTGAGTGATACCACCTTGCAGGAGGAAGGGGCTGCCCTCCTTCCAGGCGCCTTGGCCAACAACATCCCTGCGGAGAAGATGGGTGCCTCGCGAGAGGTGGGGGGCACCCAGAAGGATGCCTCTTGGGGCTTCCAGTGGGATGCCCCACTGCAGGAGAAGATGGGGGCCTTGGAAGGGATGAGCAGCCTCCAGGAGAAGGCAGCTGCCCCCCTGGAGGCAGACCACCTGAAACGGACGTTGGGTGTTCTGAGGGGTGCGTCTCGAAAGGAGCCGGGCGCCCAGGATGATAAGGAGGACGCTCTGCAGGGCGCCTTGCAGGGTCTCCTGGGAGATGCCCAGCTGCAGGAGAAGTCGGGTGCCTTGCCTGAGAAGATGGATGCCCTATGGACAGAAGTGGGAGCCCTCCAGAAAGAGGTGAGGCCCTGTGTAGGGTTTCCCAGTAGAAAAGATGAGGGGAAGGTGCGGTCTGTACACTACTGGCTGCCCAGTGGGATTTCACCCCATGGAGTGTGCCCTGTGGAAGTAGAGTGTGTGTGTGCGTGCGCACGCTTGCCCAAAATAAGGCATAGGTGACTTATTTTACACACGCTCCAGATCTTGGGGAGTATGTTTGTCCTTTGTTAAAAAAAAAAATGAAACAGTTGGGGGGTCTGGAGGCTGCAGAAACAGCCCAGGGGGCACATATGACCCATATGCTGTACATTGCCACCGCTGTAAGCCTTTCATTCTTTTTCTCTAACCTGTCCTCCCTGCACTACACACTTAGAGCAGTTGGGCTTTTATAAACTGACTGGATATGGGCTCGTGATGCTGTACAGTTTTATTTTAAGGTGTTATAATTTTAATTATTTTAATGTATTAATTATTTTTAATACTAATACTTTTAACATAACTTTTTTAACTTATAAACGGTTTAATTTTTTTGTTTTTATATTTTATAGGTATACTTCCACAAATGTTTTAATTTGTTTTGTTTTAATCTTGTTAGCTACCTTGAGCCCCACTGTTGGGAGAAAGGTGAGGTGGTAGTGATGATGGTGATGATAATAATAATTCCATTTGGATTCCTATTGCTTAAAAAGGCCTATTTTGGCCTAGGCCTAAAAACATGGCAGAAATACCTCCATGCCCTTAGAAGGTGTTGGGAGCAAAAATTATTTTTTAATTTCTTTCCTGGGTCCTCCATGCTCTCCTGAGGGGGGCTGAGTTGGCCCCCTGGCCTCACATACCGTCGTTGACCATCGTGATCAATACATGGATCCTGTCACTCTATTCAAGTATAGTGTTTTGATTTCCTTTAATTATCTTGGCAACCCTGTATGGAATCCTGGAATTAGTAGTTTGTTGAGGCAGGAAAGCTCTCTGGCAGAGGATGCTCAATGCCATTCCCTAAACTTCAAATCCCAGGATTCCATAGGATGGTGAATAAGGTGGAACCATAGCAGTGTGGCTGAGCAGTGTGAATGAGCCCCAAGTAATATAAAGGATGCTGGCTTTGTAAGGGAACCAAAATTGGGGGGGGGGCTGTCCCACAGATAATCAACCAGCAAACCTGTTTTGTGTGTGGTCATAAGTTGTAGTTGTCCAAAAAGGGTAACCAGGGCAAATGTGGGGAGCTCACCATACAGAGGCATCTTCCATGCACTTGTAGGACATGAGCTCTTTGCAATGAGTTCAACCATCTCTTTTTTTTCAGGTCCCCGTGTCCTTTGAGGAGGTAGCTGTGCATTTCACTGAGGAGGAGTGGGCCTTGCTGGATCCAGACCAAAGGGCTCTATACAGAGAAGTCATGCTGGAGAATTATGGGAATGTGGCCTCTCTAGGTACA
Source organism: Iguana delicatissima (assembly GCA_948472985.1). Lineage (NCBI taxonomy): Eukaryota > Metazoa > Chordata > Lepidosauria > Squamata > Iguanidae > Iguana > Iguana delicatissima. The sequence goes on from CAOKZL010000977.1 coordinate 323,808, forward strand.
AATGCTTTTTTCCCTTGGCCAAACAGATACAGATTTTACCTCTTGCATTCTTAAATTAAATCATCACGATCTTGTGCTTTCCTGCATATGTCCTGTAATTCTCATCAGTCATTTGGCCAGTTTCCTTCCAACTGTTGGTGAAAAAACTGCCTCAATACTAGCTAAAATTTGCTGGCTCTTACAGGTTGCTATTCTTCTGTGACATTATTATTAACTGTTCCTTCCCTAATTTTGGTGACAAATAATTATGGAGGCGTTTCTGTATGTTTTTTGTCTTACGTTAGAAAAAAGAAATAAAGTGGCACAAAACAAGGGATGAAGACCAGTCAGTCAGTCAGGTTGTACCTTAGTGGTCTTAACACTCCAGGAGACTGTGTCTTAATGTGCTAGGACAGTGGTTTTTAATCTGGGGTCCACAAAGACCAGCTGCTGGACACCAACAGCAGTGGCAGTGACAGGAAGGCAGCAGTGGGAGGCATGTGGATGCCAAAACTGCTGCTTCTTTTGCAAACGATGGAGTAGTTTTGGCATATGTGCATGCCTGCCGCCGCATCCCTCAGCACTCACACCTCCCTGCTGCCGCGTCCCTGATAAAAGAGACATGGCAGCCGACATGTGTACACACCCTAACTCTGATTCTAGAGACCAGGGTTTGAATCCCCACTCAGCAATGGAGACCCACTGGAGGACCTCTAGCAAATCACATTCTGCCTCAGAGAAAAGCAAAGGCAACAAATCTTGCCAGGCAACCCCCAATCACAGATTTGCCTTATGGTTACCAGAAGTCAGTTTTCAAAGAGGAGAGACATGATGGCTAGAAAGAATCTCCCCCTGTCAGTGACACTTTGTTGTGTGCTTTCAAGTCACTTCTGATTTATGACAACCCTAAGGTGAACCTGTCTCAGGGTTTTCTCAACAAGATTTGTTTTGAAGGGGTTGGCCTTTGCCTTTCTCTGAGGCTGAGAGAATGACTGTTTCCGCACTACACTGTTATAGTGCTATTATTCCACTTTCAACATCCTATGGAATCCTGGGGCTTGCAGTTTAGGGAGGGGCATTTAGAATTCTCACCCAGAGAGCTCGTTGGCCTCAGTAAACTACAAACCCCAGAATTCCACAGGATGTTAAAAGTGGAATAATAGCACTAGAACAGTGTAGTGCGGAAATTGTCAATGTGACTTGCCAAAGGTCACCCAGTGTCTGAGCGTGGATTTGAATCCTAGTTCCCAAAAGCCTTTAATACATATATATTTGCATATTTAAATCTAAATTTAAATATTTAAATATTGAGTTAAGTCTTGAGGTTCCCCAGCAACAAATTATATTTACAGGGGGTCCCCGGTAAAGAAAAGATAAAGAACCACTGTGCTAGGAGGCTGTTCTTTTCCTGTGATGCAGTTACTCTTTGAAATAAGATTAAATTGAGATATTCATTTATCATCAACTCATCTTTATTTGTACCCCACCTTTTCCCCAAAATGGGAATTCAAGATGGCTTAAAAGCATGAATAATATCTTCTTTTTAGCTCTCTTGTTGTTGATGTGTGCCTTCAAGTTGTTTCTGACTTATGGCAACCTTAAGGCTATCAGAGTTTTCTGGGGCTGAGTGGGTATGATGTGAGCAGGGTCACTCAGTGGGTTTCCATGGCTGAAAGGACAAAAGGACCCTTGTTTCCAAGGTTGTAGTCCAGTGCTCAGACCACTACACCATTAGCTTAATTAACATTTTTTAGCTTCTTAGCAATTAATGTGTTAACCATTCCCATAAACCTTCTAATGTTTATTACCTTGGCTGTCCGGTGGGCCCGCAGGCTCTCAGCTTGAGGGAGGCTGCAGAGTAGCACCTGGCTGTCTGAAAAGGCTGCGACCAGCAGGTCCAGGCAGCTCATTTGACAAGCTGGAATGTGTCCAGAGGAGGATGACCAAAATGGTGAAAATTCTGGAAGATGTGTTGTATGATGAGAGGCTTAAGGAGCTAGGTATATTTAGCCTTACAAAAAGAGGGTTAAGAGGAGACACGATCGCTACGTTTAAATATTTGAGGGATGTTGTGTGGAAGATGGAGCAAGCCTGTTTTTTGCTGCTCCAGAAACTAGGACACAGAGCAATAGATTCAAACTATAGGAAAAGAGATTTCATCTAAATATCAGGAAGAACTTCCTGACAGTCAGAGCCATTCGACAGTGGAATATTCTGCCTTGGAGTGTGGTGGAGTCACTTTCTTTGGAAGTTTTTAAGCAGAGGCTGGATGGCCATTTGCTGGAGGTGCTTTGAGCATTTGTTCTTGTGTAGCAGGGGATTGGACTTGATGGCCATTGTAGTCTCTTCCAATTCTATGATTAGGAATAAGATGAAGAAGGAAACCACCTCCCCATCCTCTTTCCTAGAAGTTAATATAAGCGAAGGATTTGCGAGTCTGCTGTATCAATGGCTCAAAGCAATCCGATGATATCAGATTGATTTTGGGCAAGGAAAGGGAAGTGGAGGTGGTACACCAAAGTTCCTGGCAAGCTGGAAACAGAAGAGAGTCAGGCAGTATTGGAGGGAGACTGAGATAGAAGATCTGAGACAGACTCAGGTCATTTCCCCACAACGGGACTCCAGCAAGTCCTTTCGTTGCAGCCCTGGCCGGGAGGGGAGCGTACGAGGAATGCTCACCCCCCACCTCGTCAGGTCACTGGGGAGGGAAGCACACTGGCCCTGCCTCTTCCCTTCTGCAGCTCAGCCAGGCATTTGCCATTGCTGTGCTGGGGAGGGAGATGTTGCCAGTGTGCTTCTGCCCTTCTGCAGGGCTGGGAAGGGTGTCAGCGTGGCACAATGGTCGGTGTAAAACAGATCTTTTCCGTTTAGCGAATAGTGCACACGCGTGCTGCTTTGGGGCAAGATGGTGGTGGACCAGCGATGACCTCATGCAGAAGCATGACCAGCCGACTGCTTGGCACCCTGGCCCCACAGCAGTGCAGCACCCTTGTGCGGAAAGAGCCTCGGATAGAAGAAAACTTTCCAGGACCTCCCAGAGGGAAAGTGACAGAAATGTAGGGGCAAGTCAATCACATTTCCCTAATTGTTGGAATACAGCCTTTCAGGTGTTTGGGATTATGCCTCCCACCACTCAGTCTGAAGCTGCCTGAGATGAAGGGAAATGTGGCCCAGCACATCAAGAGGACACTCAAGTTGGGGGAGGCTGATCTGAGCATTCTTAGATCATATCCAACATTTTGAGTTGTGCCTCAAGACAAATAGGGTAATGTAAGCCTCATAAGAAAGATTCTGATACAGGAAAAAAAATCCCAATATATTTTATGCTCTTTGTTTCCCCTGCTCACCCTCTAAGGCAGTGGCAAAACATCTGTGATGTGTTCCAGATCTGCTCCTGTTTGTGATGAAGTGGAAGGAGCTGTTCTGCACTCAGATCAGGTAAGGGAAGGTTCTCTGTCCATTGTGACAATTCTCTAAAGGCAGACTGCTCCCCCCTGCTAGTTTCAAAGGCAAATGAGTTCATGCTTGGTCCTCCTTCAGTGGGAGGAGTGTTCCTCGTTTCCAGTCCTGCCTCTCTCAAGGTAACCTTCTTTATTCTGGAAGTAGCTGGACTTAGTATTTGTTGCTTTGAAAGTTCATTCTGAACTTGTTAAGGAACGTTCTACCAAATGTTGGCTGTACACTTCGCAGAAGAAAGATCTGAATTTGAATGCACAGCTCCATTGTGCCTAGGCCCAAAGGCAGATGTAAGGCCCTCCCTCCATCCCAACTGCCCCTGGCCGTGGAGATAGAGAAGAAGAGGCAGGCACAGCTCCATTATGACTAGACCCAGAGTCGAAGGAAGGGGCCTCCCTCCATCCCAGCTGCCGTTTTCCTGGCTTCAGTGGGAGAGAAAAAGAGGCAGTATCTTCTGGACTTAATCCCTTCCCACACTGCCATCCCCTTTTCCTTTTGTGTCCTGTCTTAATTAGATTGTAAGCTTGAGGGCAAGGAACTGTTTTCTTGTTCTTTTACTTGGAAAGTGCCATGTACAGTGGTGGGCTCTGTATAACTTGATGATGAATCTAACCGTAAAAAAGAGGCAGGGAATGTCTGACTGCCCAGATTAGATAATCTAGTTATGCTTGCTTGTTTGTTTCTTGTGTAATCAGAAATGCTCTGTCTTTATTTTCAGGCCCCAATGTCCTTTGAAGAGGCGGAGCCAGAACATTTGGCCAAAGAGGAAGTGCCCCAGCCAGATCCAGAGCAGAAAGCCCTGCAGAAGGAAACTGTGGAAGATAAGCAGGAGATTGTCACCCCTTTGGGTAGGAATCCTGTTTGCTGAAAGATCCTAAAGGCCTGATACACTTCTAGTTCTCTTTGTTTACCAAGGAGAGTTGTTTGTTTTATTTTTATTTATTTACTTGCTTTCTATTCCACCTTTCTCCCAAAATGGGACTCAAATGATGTCACCACTAAGGAAGCCTGTGTCTGGTAAGGTGTGCCTTGGATTTCCTAATTAAATCATGCAGTATGGTGTCCTCGCCTACCCCAGGCTGGGCAAGGATTTGGGGCCTTTGCAGATGGGGAGAACTCTCACCAGCATTTGGACATGCTGGGATGGTGGAAGATGGAGTTTATCTCTAAATGAGGTCTTTCCTTCTCTGAGATGTCAGCAATCCTAAAGCAGATGTCAGCAATTTCACCAAGTCTGGGAGCCACTTTGATGCCTGACCCAGCCTCGGTTACATACCTTCCTCGTTCTTTTTCAAAACTGGAAGTGAATGCAAAGTCACTTCTGATTTGGGGAAAACACTGCAAAAACCACCACTCTGCACTAAAGAAAACTCCTGCCCTTTGGGGGAGGTAGGCAATTGAGGAGGTGGGGCCAATTTTCACCCCTATGCACCCCCAGCAGTCCATGTATATGTGTCTATGTGTAGCAAAGACCCCCTAAAATAATGAAAAATATATTTTTCTGGGCAATTTTTGCCACCGAAATAGCTCAAAAATTGCTGCAAAGTGAAATTGGGGAAGCAAAACTGCTGCATTTTGCATTGGTTTTGTGCCATTGGCGGGTAGGCAAAAAATCACTCTAATATTTCAAGAAAAATTTAAGGGGTTGAAAGGGCTCAGAGGCAGCACTTTGGACCTTTAAGGGCTGTGTGTGGCCCATGGACCATACTCTGCTCACTCCTGCTTTAAAGGAAAATCACTATTCCTTAAAGGCCTATAGTAGCAGCAGTTCTCCTTTATGACAGAAAAAAAAATTAAGTGGTGGAGTAGGGACAATTCGGGGCAGGAAATTAGTGGGACCACCTTGTTACTGTAAAAAGACGCTGTTTGACATCTTTTCCATAACCTCAGTTCCATCCTCCCCAGAATTTTGGTCTTAGCATGGCAAGTAATGGACACCAAAGAAATTATTTCATGCTTGTAATGAATTTGTTCTGCCTTTCTTATTTTTGTGTTTGAAACTATCTTGCCTTCAAGGAGGATACAATTTGAGCTCTCTTAAATTTTTTTTTTTCATTGGAACAGCTCTACAATTAACAGATTCAATTTTGTTCTTCCTTTAAGATGGGTTCCTGATGCCCAAATGTGACACCATCTCCCGGCTTAATGAAAAGGAAGAAGAACTGTGCATCCAGGAAAGATTGCCAGGTATTACCTTTGAGTGGAAGAGAAAGAGGGGAATCTCATGAGACTGCCTTTTATTTTATATTAATTATTTCTGTTTATATCCCAGCTAATTTCACATAGCCTATAAGCTAGCTGACAAAAAAAATGCAATGCTGCATTTTCTAAAAGTCAATACCAATATTTACTAGCAAAGTGAAAAAAGATAAAACCATTCTAAGGCATAAATACATGCTACATTTGAAACATATGTAGTCATAAATTATTTTAACCTCTAAAGATGGCTGATGACTGAAGGAGATTTTTTTAAAGGGAATTATGAAGGCCTCTTTAGGGAAGATATATCCAGAGTTCCCCAGAGGTAACAGTCCTACCTGTACCATAATAGTTATAAAACTGTTAATGCCATTATTCTGGGAAAATACTGTATTAACTGTCACAGTGCTACCCGGAAGGAGAACCAGGTACCGTAATGCATTTTCCCTGTTGGCTGGGACTGGGGCTGATGGGGGGAATTTCTGAGCCAGGAAGATTGATTTTAACATCTGCCCTGAAGAAGCTGGGACACAGTCTTCTTCCTCCCTGCTTCCAGGTTCCATCTCTCCAACTGAAGATATTGCACATGTTTAGATAGTCCTCCAGGAAGTGTTAAGTGCTTTGTTGTATATCCCTGTAGCTCTGCTTTATTTTCATCTGGAGGAATGATACTTGGAACAGGGAGGAGAAGAGTCCTGGTTTGAGTGGAGCAGAATCCTTGTTTTAACTAAAGACTAAATTTTGAAAACATCCCCTTGCTCAACCACCTCCTTTTCACCAACCATAGTAATGAGAAGTAACTGTCTTCAGTCATGAGTTGTTTCAGGCTTTATAAGTCATGGCCAGCTCTTTGTGTTCAGAGATGAATTGGAAGCCTGTCCATTGGTATGATAGAGAAGTTCCTAACTTCTTCTGGGCCCAGTCAGCAGTCTGGTTATGGTATTCTGAGCCACCTGAAGTTTCTCATTACTCTTCAAAGGCAGTCCTATTTAAAACACTACAGTAATCCATGTCACAGATTCTTCTTACGGTCAGTTACTCCCTCATTCCCTAGACTGGGATATTGAGTCTCTGAATGTCAAGCTGTAGAGTCTACTGAGAACTAGATTAACAATGTAGGCATTCTGTGACATTGTCGCCTGAACAACCTGTTTAGAGTTTTGGGGTTTGGTGGTACTAGTATGCTGCTGATACCTAATTATATTTTCTCCTTCCCTCCTAAATAGTAATGGATAGAATGAGGGTGAACAACCTGAAGCTTAACTGAGAAAAGAGAAAAGTGTTCCTTGCGCTCAAAAGGCAGATCAGGGAATAGGGATTCAGCCTGTGTTGGATGAGGTCACACTCCCAGGTTCACGTTTTGAGTTTAAATTTGGATTCAGTTTTAATCTAGATTTCCCAGGCTTCTGTAGTGGACAGAAGTGCATTTACACAATTAAAAATAGTATGCTGTTTGCTCTCTTTCATAGAGATGTCCAGTTTGGCCATGGTAATACATACCTTCATTGTGGCTTCTTCAGATTACTGGAAAGTGTTCTATGTGAGATTGCCTGGAGGCCACATGTGCCCTGTGGGCCATACTATGTTTAGTTTTTTGTGGATTCTACAGAAGTCTGTGATTCTCAGGAACTACATGCCTCAGATTTCAGCCACTTGCCATGTACAGCATTTCCCCTCTTAAATCAACAAAAAAGTGTCAAAAAGTACAACAATAAATGTCCAACAACTGTGTTGCTTTCTGCTGTTGAGATACTTTTTGTCCTAGACGTTGTAATATAGTGTGACAAAAAATGCTACTTTTTGGATGAATGATGGAGCAGCAAAGCAAATGTGATGTGCGTTGGTTTTTGGAAAGTTGGTCCCATTTAGAGGAAATCAAGATGCCTCGCAGGAGAGGGAGCAGGATTAAAGTTCACAAGACATAGACCGTAATACACAAAGTGTACATTTTATTTTATTATATCTGATTTTATTTCATCTTGTGTTTCTGGCTCTTGGGTAGACCACACAGTTGGTACTGCAAAACCAAGCACCCTTTTCAGTATGGTATATCTTTGTGCTGCAACACACTGGACCTCTTAATGAGGTCAAAAAAACACCCCACAATACACACAATGTAAGGTTTATTTTAAAATAGTATCCTTGCCTGTGAGAGTTAAATCGAAGTGGAGATTTACTACTTTCAGTGTCCCTTTTCACTTTCGATTTTTGGTGCCCAGTCTCTTCATGGGTATCCAGGGGACATGACCATGTATCGATTCTAGTAAGAGGGCTTCCTAGGATCCCCTAAACATACTCTAGGCGAGAAATTATTCTGGGGGGACTTAACAACTTAGCAGAGTTTGAATGTGTGTGTTTCAACACATTATGTTGTAGCTTTCATGGATTCTTCACTGAGACAGGCTGGATCTATCAACAAATAAACAGCATTACAGGGGCTTTACAGCATTACCATATTTACGGGTTTGACTTTCACAGATTTGATTATTTGTGAGTTTCTTCAACATCTGCCCCCCACTCCACCTCAGGTACATCTTTTTCTAGGGGAACCTTCCCTTTTGGCAGCTCCAATCAGGCCATGCAGCCTTTTAAAAACCTGCTTCTAATCCTGTTCCTCCTCTACAAGTCACTTTCTGGCCAGCTAAGGACAGCTCGCTCCCTGATTTCTGCATAACCAGAACTGTCTCCTGATGCCCCCCACACCCAAGGAAGAAGATGGGTGAGAGAGAAGAAATATAGGGCCACCATGGTAACCCACCCCCTTTCCATCTCCTTTCCCTGACCTGGTTTAGACTCTGGGTGCCCTCTCTTCCCACCCTGCATTGGCCACAGACACACAAAATTTGTTGATATTTGCAATTTTTCCGATTTTGCAGGAATCCTGTTCCCCAACCCAAGCACATATGGAAAGCTGACTGTATAAGTAGTTACACGCAGTATTTAAAGTTTTCTCTAGCTGTTCATTGAAAAAAGTAAATTATGATTTAAAGAAAAGAAAATAAGTAAAGGGAAATCCAACTAAGAGCAGAACTACGCTTACAACCCCAGAAAGCAAAATCAGTCCCTTCTGGCTTTATATAGATCTACTAACTCTTAGTTATAAAATGTTCTCCTTTTGATGTGCAGTTAAGATAAAATAGGTGGAATCTAATTTCTGCTAGGATTAGCCTCACTGCCAAATGTTTGTAGACACCATCAGTCAAAACTGTTTCTATATTACAGCGTTCACCACCACGTTTCATTGTTTCATTCCTTCTTTGAAAAATACAATTCTTTCTTTCCAAGCGCTTCATTTTTTTCTCTCTTTTTCAGCTAAGGATGTGCTTAAATCAACTCTAGATAATCAGCAGGAAGCCTACTCAATAGAGAAGCAATTTAAGCAGCTGGAATATGAAAAGAACTCCAGCTGCCATCAAAAAATGCAGACAGAGGAGAAATCATTTCAGTGTCTCGACTCAAGAAAATACTTCAGTCAGACTGCAGGCCTTGCTTACCTCCAGCAAGAACTCATTGTAGAGAAACCCTATAAATGTCTTGAGTGTGGAAAGAGCTTCAGTCACAGTGGGCGACTTATTATACATCAGAGAAATCACCCAAGGGAAAAAACGTATAAATGCCTGGAGTGTGGAAAGAACTTTAATTCAGGCCCAGGCCTCACCTACCATCAAAGAATCCACACAGGGGAGAAACCATATAAATGTCAGGAGTGTGGAAAGAGCTTTCGTGGCCATAATCAGCTTACAGATCATCAACGGGTACACACAGGGGAGAAACCATTTCAGTGTGTGGACTGTGGAAAAAGCTTTAGTCAGAGCGGACAACTTACTATACATCAAAGAATACACTCAGGAGTGACTCCGTATAAATGTCTGGAGTGCGGAAAGAGCTTCAGTTCGAGCACAGGCCTCAGCTGCCACCAGAGAACCCACACAGGGGAGAAACCATTTAAATGCCTGGAGTGTGGGATGTGCTTCAGTCAGAACATAAGCCTTACATACCATCAAGTAGTGCATACGGGGGAGAAACCATATAAATGCCTGGAATGTGGAAAGAGTTTCCCTAGACATGAGCTGCTGACCATCCATCAAAGAGTTCATACAGGGGAGAAACTGTATACATGCCAGGAATGTGGAAAGAGCTTCAGTTGGAGCACCAGCCTTACCTACCATCAAAGAATGCACACCGGGGAGAAACCATATACGTGCACAGAATGTGGGATGAGCTTCCGTAGCCATCATCACCTTACTGATCATCAAAGAGTGCATACAGGGGAGAAACCATTTAAATGTTTGGAATGTGGGAAGTGCTTTGGTCAGAGCAATGGCCTTGCACGCCACCAGAGGACCCACACAGGGGAGAAGCCATTTACATGTCTGGAGTGTGGAACAAGCTTCAGCCAGAGTGGGCAACTTGTCATACATCAGAGAGTACACACAGGAGAGAAACCCTATAAATGCCAGGAGTGTGGAATGAGCTTCCGTCAAAATAGAAGTCTTATCCGCCATCAGAGAGTTCACACGGGGGAAAGGCCTTTTAAATGTTTAGAGTGTGGAAAGAATTTTAGTCAGGATTCACATCTTATGTCACACAAAAGAATTCACACAGGAGAGAAACCCTACAAGTGCCTGATGTGTGGAAAGAGTTTTCTAAGACATGAATATCTGACCATCCATCGAAGACACCACACTGGGGAGAAGCCATTTAAATGCCTAGAGTGTGGCAAGGCCTTCATGAAGAGAGACTCTCTGATTTGCCATGAAAGAATTCACACTGGAGAGAAACCATTTAAATGCCTGGAGTGTGGAAAAAGCTTCAGACAGAACAGAAGCCTTAGTTTCCACCAGAGAGTCCATACAGGGGAAAAACCATTTAAATGCCTCGAGTGTGGAAAGCTCTTCAGACTTAGCGCAAACCTTACTGTACATAAAAGAATTCACACAGGGGAAAAACCATATAAATGCCTGGAATGTGGAAAGAGCTTCAGTCAGAACAGAAGTCTTATCTACCATCAAAGACTCCATACAGGGGAGAAACCGTTTAAATCTCTGGCATATGACAGTTGCTTTGGTGACAATGCAGGACTTGCCTGCCAGCAAAGTGAAACAATAAATAAACCATGGAGTGAAGTTCCATGGTTTGTTTAGGTGTCTTAGCTACAAGTGGCACTGATTGGGTAGTATGGACTGTCACGCTATACAGATACTGTAAATCAAGTTTCCTTTGGTTCCCTGGCTTTACATGTTATGTGATAATGGCCGGTGAACTGAACTCTTAGTTCACGTCAAGAAATCTGCATAGAAGAGAGAATCTTTAAATGTGAATTGTGCTTCGACAAATAAATGTGCATGCCTGGCATACAGAAAGAACTTGGATGAGGAACTCTCTCATTGTGCCTGTGGTTAAACTAATGGCTGTAGTTCTGTTCAAGATATATGTAAGCATAATAGCAAGTAATTACACACAGTTGACCTTGCTGGCTGGGTGCCATCTCCCTGACATTTAGGGGCAAGACTGTGGCCAGATATCATCTGGCTGTGTTGGTGCATCCAGAAACAAAGAAGCAGGCCTTCTCCTGGATTTCCTGGATGTCCTTGAAGGATTCCCCCAGGAGGTCCAGGAGAATGACATCACCTTCAAACATCCATCTGGTAGAACAGAGTTGGACGCTGCCTTGGTGTCTCTTGCCCTTCCTTGTTCGCTAAGTGACTGTAGAGGGGAATGCCCAGTCAGTGAGGAAGGAGCTGGCATGCCCAGAACTACATCTGGCAGAGCTTTACACTTAATAAAGTCCTTGCAGTTGTATTAGGAACATTACACTGTTGGCAAACCAAATTCCTGGTTTAAAGGAAGAATCCCTCTGGTGAGATTTTTTGTAACTATATTGGGAAACTGCTAGGATCTTGTATTAACACCCATCAACCAGCCAAAGGAAATTGCTGTGGAATGGATTTTTTTTAAAAAAACACTGGTAGTTTAGATTATCTCCCTTCACTCATTTACGATACATACATATATAAATTGATGGTTCATTTGTATTTAGGTGTTATTTAAAGGGGATTTTATGATCATGTATGCCTTCCGTTCTATCTATTTAAGTTCTGAGTCAATAACCTTTCACAATATAAAGCCCAAATTTTCATTGCTGCTGTTATTTGGAGGTACAATTTAAAACATGGTCTAAACAAGGTTTGTAACCAATTAATGCTGTGGAACCCTAGGTGCCTGTTTGGCTCTACAAAGAAAGCCAGGCTATATTTTGGAGTCAGCAGACATTTCATCCACCTGAGAGAATCCTCACTGCTATTTTCATTCTTCCTGCTCAGAAAGCAACTGAGATGTTTTAATGACACTACTGAGGACTAAACTTTTTATTTAATGGAAGATTTTGGAGTAAACTGAAAGGGGATTTTAAAAACATTATGAGAAAATTGTGTTTCTTTATTTATGGTGTAGCTCTTCAGTTTTTTCTGAGTCATTTATCTTTGAAATGTCTAAAGTTTCAAAAACTTAATGCTGGAGTTTGTACAGTTTTAACTCTTCTTTAGAAACATTTGCATTTATTGACTTTTGGGTTATTTCCCAACTCTGTGGAGATTGCAGTTGTATTTCAGAGAGTAAAAAATGGCCCATGTCTGGAGGAGTGTTTGTGGGTGTAGAATCAAGGTATTTGACAATATGCTAAAAACATATATTTGCGTGAGATGGAGTATTTGTTTTGAGGAACTGACCATTCTCCTTTATGGCAAAGAATGTGACCAACAGATTTTCTCTGTCTGTAAAATACTACTACTGTTAACTTCCGATCCTGTTGTTTTCTGCCGAAATTATTTGTGAGAGAGCAGCTGCTGCTGCTCTCCCATCCAACCTCAGGTGCTTTTTTTCCAGGGGAATCTTCCCTCTCAGCAGCTCTGGTCCTTTAAAAACGCACCTCTGGTCGTCCTCTTCCTCCTCCTCTTCCAGCAGCAGCTGCTCTCTGAGCAGCTAAGGATGGCTTGCATCCCAATTTCTTAGCACCACAAGCCCTCTCCTGATGTTGCCCCACGACCAAGGAAGGGGATGGACAAGAGAGAAGAAATATAGGATCACCATCCTATACATGTGAAATATAGAATCACCTCCTTTCCCTCTCCTTTCCTGACCTGGTTTGGACCCTTGGTGGCTGCTCTCTGCACCATGCTTCGGCCCCCTTCCCACAGACACACGCACACGGTCTTTGATATTTGTGATTTTTCTACTGTTGTGAGGGTCCTGCACCCCAACCCTAGTGAATGTGGAGGGTCAACTGTACTCTCATCAATAAAATTCTCTATTTAGGGAAATGTCCCTTAATCTTTTTGCAATGAAAGGCCATTCTTGTATTTATGCATGATAAAATGAATTCAAATACTTTGCACCCTTTGCACTCTTCTTCCAGTAGACTCCCATGTTGCTGACTAGTGTGTTGACCTGGTGTGCGTTTCTTTGTCTGTAGTCTGACCAGGTATAATTTCCTCTTTTCAGTTCTGCATGCTGACTTGGGGGAGGGAACAAGGGGCGGTATCACTTGATGCATCCACTCGTTCTTCACGGTCAATGTAGATCCTTCATATAGCTAAGTTTTGGTTACAGCCCTTTCCTCTTAAGCACTCGCTTAATCTTGATGGGAGTTAAGACATCATAGTTAATGCTGCATGCCAGCTAGAATAAACCACTCTCATCTGATTTGAGAGCCTAAGCAGGGTGAAGCCTGCTTAGATAGGGGATCACCAGGGATCTCCAAGTGGGACTCGGAAAGAATCCTGCCAGTCAACATTCTGATCCAGTGTAAGGCAGCTTCCATGTCCCCAGGTACTAGAAACACACAGAATAAAGGTGACAGAAAAAAGATGTCATTCTGAACACAAGGTTCGAGGAACTGAGGAGGTTTCTTATCTCACTACATCTAAATAGCATAGGAGAATCTGGAGAATTTTGTTCCAAGTGGTGAGATTGTTATGCTTTTTCACATGGAGGTTTTAGATGATAAAACAAATGCATGCAAGAGAAAAACTCGTTCTTTGGTTCCAGAGAGAGCCAAGTATGATGTGCCATTATCAAAAATTGATCAGCCTGGGCTGTGTAGCCACGGAGACCAAGGGTATAAAAATCTAAACCTTCTGCCTCTGCTGAGTTGCTGATAAACACAAGCTCTACCTCTGTTCACAGTGCTCTTGGGAACAACTGTCCTCTTTTTTGGTTTGAGTCTCTGTTGGTTCTGTTTACATCATCAAAACTGTACCAGCTATACATGGCAGAACAACCATAAGTAGGGGTACAAAGGATCTTGTAGCACCTTTGAGACAGAATGAAGTTAGTAGCTTCTTTCAGTTAGTCTCAAAGGTGATACAAGATCCCTTAGCATACTGATCTGGGCTAACACTATGTCTTTGAATCCTAAGTGAGGAAACTGCCCCCTTCCCTACAGACAGCCCCCAAAGTGTTCGGCAGCATTGAATGTAAGCTGACTGAAAGGCGAAACACTGAGCAGTAGGAAAGCCTGACAGAATGGAGTGACTGAAAGATAAATACGTGCTTCAATGACTGGAGAAAAAGCCTCAAGCACCTTCTCGGGGCCTAATTTGCCCTTCTACAGGTTAGCTGGGAGTTCTTGAAGAATTAATTGAAAACTTTTTATGTGCAGGAAAAATTCTTTAGACAAATCATTAATTCATCGAAGCAAGCAGGTAGGAGTAAATTAAACGCAGTAACCTATGTGACCATTCCACAGATCTCCGTGTTTATGTGAAGCTGAATATGAGTCCCTGTACTGGTTAATGTGACTTAGAAATGCAAATCCAGTAAAAGAAAAAGGTCTTGGCTTTGAATCGTCCTTGCCTTTCCTACTTTAGGTGTGAAGTGTCCCCCTCAACTTGTTTTCATAGCGACTTCTAGTCTCCTGTGAGCCACCCTGCTTTTAAGTAATGGAGTAGGAAATCCCATGGTCAAATGCTGTTTTTGAAGGCACCCTGACACAACAGATTGCTTTATTTCACAGGCACACACCAAATATCTTGAAAACTACCAGAAATGAAATGAAATGACTTCTGGTTACTTCCAAGTCGCATTTTCAGACATGCTGTACTCCATTGGAGTAACGTGAGAGTGAATCTTAACCCCACCCCCCGTGGTCAGTCATAGCCATTTTATTTACGCAGGGGTAGATGTTGAGAGCCAGTGTGGCTTAGCCATTTGAGTGTTCAACTACAACCCTGGAGGCCAGAATTAATTCCCCACTCGGCCATGGAAACCCACTGGGTGTCCTTGGGCAAGTAACATCCTCTCGGTCCCAGAAAACCCCATGATAGATTCATTTTAGGATTGCCATTAAGTCGGAAACAACTTGAAGCCACACAACAAGTACAACGACAACCACGTTACCTGTGCAGCAAAATACAATAAAATCCAAAATCCACAAAACAATGATATTGTTATTGGGTCAACTAAAAAAAGCTGATTTCTGTGAACTTAGGAAGTTACTTGCCGAAATCCCATGGTCAAGAATACTGAAAGAGAAAGGAGTTCATGACAGATGGGAGTTTCTTAAAAGTGAGATAGTAAAGGCACAATTTAAAACTGTGCCAATAAGGAGGAAAAATGGCAAATGTGTAAAGAAACCAGAATGGTGGACTAAATAAATCTCAGTTCAGTTAAGTGTTAAAAGGAACATGTACAGGAAATGAAAGAATGGTGAAATCACCAAAGAGGAATTCAAGCAAATAGGCAGGATATGTAGGGAGAAGGTCAGAAAAGCTACTCAACACCTTCTTTGCCTCAGTTTTCTCCCAAAAGGATGGAAGCACTCAACTTGGGGATGGGGAGCAAGTAAGGAAGGGGTGGGGGGAAATGCAGCACAGAATAGGTGGAGAAGTAGTACAGTACCTGGCTAAACTAGATGAATTCAAGTCTCCAGGGCCAGATGAATTACATTCAAGGATATTAACTGGCAGAAATCATTTCAGAACCACTTGCAATAATCTTTGAGAACTCTTGGAGAACAGGAGAAGTCCCAGCAGACTGGAGCAGGGTAAATGTCGTCCCCATCTTCAAGAAGGGGAAAAAAGAGGACTCAATTATTGCCTGGTCAGCCTGACATCAGTACAAGGAAAGATCTTAGAACAGATAATTAAACAGTTTGTAATTACTTAGAAAGCAATGCCATAGTCCCTAAAAGTCAACATGGATTGCTCAAAAATAAGTCATACCAGACTAATCTTATCTCTTCTTAGGACAGAGTTCCAAGCTCGATAGATGAAAGGAATGCTGTGGACGTAGCATATCTTGATTTCAGTAAGGCCTTTGACAAAGTTCCCAATGACATTCTTGCAAAGAAGCTAGTAAAATGTGGGCTGGACAGTGCTACTGTTAGGTGGATTTGTAATTGGTTGACTGACCAAACCCAAAGGGGGCTCACCAATGCCTGCTTTTCGTCCTGGAGAGAAGTGACTAGTGGGGTGCCACAGGGTTCTGTCCTGGGCCCAGTGCTATTCAACATCTTAATGACTTGGATGAAGGAATAGAGGGCAGGCTGATCAAATTTGCAGATGACACCAAATTGGGAGGTGTTGCTAATAGCCCAGAGGACAGGATCAAATTTCAAAATGACCTTGACAGATTGGAGAGCTGGGCCAAAGCTAACAAAATGAATTTCAACGGAGAGAAATGTAAGGTCCTACACTTAGGCAGAAAAAATGGAACGCACAAATATAGGATGGGGGACACGTGGCTGGATAGCAGTACGGGTGAAAGGGGTCAGCAGTGTGATACAGCAGCCAAGAAAGTTAATGCGATTCTTGATTGCATCAGTAGGAGCATGGTGTCTAGATCAAGGGAGGTAACCGTACCACTCTATTCTGCTTTGGTTAGACCTTATCTGGAATACTGTGTCCAGTTCTCGGCACCTCAATTCAAGAAGGATATCGATAAGCTGCAGCATGTCTGGAGGAGGACGACCAAGATAGTGAAGGGTCTGGAAACCATGCCCTATGAGGAATGGTTTAGGGAGCTGGGTATGTTTTGTCTGCAGAAGAGAAGGTTAAGAGGGGACATGATAGCCATGTTTAAATATTTGAAGGGATGCCTTGTAGAGGAATGAGGGGCTTGTTTTTTGCTGCTCCAGATACTAGGACAAGGAGGAATGGATTCAAGCTGCAGGAAAGGAGATTCCATCTGAACCTCAGGAAGAACTTCCTGATGGTCAGAGCTGTCCGGCAGTGGCATATGATGCTTTGGAGTGTGGTGGAGTTTCCTTCTCTGGAGGTTTTTAAGCAGAGGCTGAATGGCTATCTGTTGAGATTGCTGTGATTTGTGTGTTCCTGCATGGCAGCGGGTTGGACTGGATGGCCCCTGGAATCTCTTCAGCTCTATGATTCTATGACTCTATGATTCTAAAATGCAGAAAATACATCATGCAAGCTTCTGAAGCTCCACTTGTTAAAACATTGTATAGGAGAAGAAAAGTGGTGATGTTAGGAGTCATGGGCCTTCCTTTTGTCTAAGATGTTACTTCTGTTGTTAGTTAAGAAGGTCTCTAGAAGGATAATGTAGAGCAGTGGTTCTCAACCTGTGGGTCCCCAGATGTTTGTGAACTTCAGCTCCCAGAAGCCCTGAGCATTGACCATAGTGGCTGAAGCTTCTGGGAGCTGAAGTCCACGAACATCTGGGGACCCACAGGTTGAGAACCACTGATGTAGAGAAAGGCCATTCCCTTTTTTGACCACTTGGGGACCGGGCACAAAGGCCAACAAAAGATAGGCAATAAAATTTCAACTCCTTTAATAACAAAAAGGGTAACTTTGCTTGAGATCCAGGCTGTCCCTGTCCTGGGCAAAGCTACTTTACCTGTCGGGTTTGCCCAGAACCAGAGGTAGAGCTTCATTCTTCATTTGATCAGCTTTCTAGGCACCGTGGTCTCAATGTGAGCTTAAGACAGCAAAGACTACTACATGCATTAAATAAAAGATGCGCTTAAAAAAAGGAAGGGAATAGAACTGCTTTAGAGGCCATTTTACAATGGGAAATCTACACCCCCATTGTCTGGAAGGCATTTTTGATAGTAACAGAATGGGTTCTGGTTGCTGGTTGCTCTTAAAATAGCCTTAGGCAGATATGCAGCCACATTTCCCCCCCTTCTTTTTACTGTTACATGTTTGAGTCTAGGGCTTGGAAAGTGACCTTTCTAAAGTACTGTTAGTCCCCCACATTCGTGGGTTTGATTATACACAAGGCGTGTATGTGGCTCCCCAGGCAATTCCTTTGCATTTTGCCGGGTGCAGAGAAGGAAGGCAAACATGCCCGGGCCAAAGGCAAGCGAATGCGGTGAGGGGAAGGCATGCGCACACCCCTCTGTCTCCCATCTAGTCCTCCTCGCTCCATTCCCATGCCTTTGCCTAGCACTGATAATGCACAAGGCAAAAAGACAAAGGAATTGGAAGGGGAGCCCCGGAAGGGAATGGGAGCCGGATCATGTGGGGTCATTACTTGTAGTTTTTTTCACTTTCACAGGGGTTCTGTGCCCCAAACCCTCAAGAAAGTGGAAGGGGCACTGTATTTACGCATATCTCCAAAACTGCCTCCCCCCAAGTGCTTCTTTTCCCTCTCAGCAGCTCCAATCAGGCCGTGCAGCTCTTTAAAAACATACTTCTGGTCTTCTTTATCCTCCATCAGCAGTTGCCTGGCCAACTTAAGGATGGCTTGTCGCCTGATTTCTCAGCACCACAAATATTTTCCCAATGTCCCTCCCCAATACCCAAAGAAAGAGACGGGTGGGAGAGGAAGTATAGGGCCACTATGCCAACTCACCCCTTTTCTCTCTCCTTTTCCTGACCTGGTTTGGACCCTGGGTGCCCATTCTCTTCACCATGCCTCATCCTCCCTTCCCACAGACACACACATTTTGATATTTGTGATTTTTTCCACTTTTGCAGGGTCCTGCACCCCTAACCCTAGCAAATGTGGTAGGCCAGCTGTACTCTATTCCTTCTATCGGCCACAGTAAAAAGGAATCCTTTGCTGAGAAAATAATTCATATGTAATTACTATTCTAAAATTTTGCATTGCTTTTTTGACAGCATGCAAATCTGGGGCTGATGACAGAATGGTATCTAAATTGAAAAATTCCTTTTAAAATGATCCTCAAAATGTTTCTTATACAATTTTTAAAATATTGTTGCATCAATTAAGTAACTTTACTCTTACTTGTGGCATTACTTTTAAAATGTGACTTCACTGCACCCTGGTTACCAACATAATATAGGTGTACTTCATAGAGTTGGAAGAGACCACAAGGGTCACTGAGTCCAACAACCTTCCATGCGGGACTACACCATCAAAAGTATTCTCAACAGATTAAACAGTTAACAAACCTTCTGACAGTGATGCTCCATCCAGTTCCACTTTCTCTTCTTGTCCTCTGTCACGCTACATATTTTTTACCAGCATCAGCATTGGGAGGATGGCAACAAAAGGTTGGAGAAACATTGCAGCGTCCAGGCAGTAAACAATAAAATAAAGCCTGAGCCGAGAAAGAATGTCATTCAGCCCTGTCTGATTCTACTGTAGCTCTGTGTGCTTGCTTAAAACAGGCAACGTAAACAGCAGCTGCCTCCAGGATCTTCTATCGAGTATGTATGATAGCACATCATATACAGAAAGAAACTATTTTAAGAAATTGTTTTAAGTGGTTGAAAAATATTTAGCAGATGGAGAAGTGAATACGTATCCTAGCAAAATAGGGGTACATGGCTAAGCAAACGGATACTGCTTGTTAAAAGACTGAAAGTAAGAGATAAGAAAGATGCTCCAGGAAGAAAGCCAAATTAGACAGGTTCTACTTGACAGAGATCAGCTAGAAATCAGAAGTAGGCAAGGTAACCTTTGTACCCTTGGTACAATACAGAGTTGAAAAACAAGATTTCAGGGCAGAGATAAGCAAACTACGCAATTTTTGAGAGATTAATCTGTAGTTTACGTCAGTGTGGGTTTTATCCAATGGGAATTATAAATGTGTATGGAAAAAATACTAAGGGTGTATAAATTTCAGATGAAAATCATGTTCAACACCAATTCATTTTCAGAGCGAGATCTCTAATTAGTCCAATTGCACAATTTTCTTAAATTAAAATCCTGTCTTCTCACTTCACTCAAATTCTGTGAGCTGTTTTTATTGGCACACAGCTCAGCGACAAGCAGCTTTGCAGCAACACGTATGAACAGTAAAGGCAAAAACAGATTAGCCTGCCTCACCAGCATGTTAAAAAAAAAAAAAAAGCCTACATCTCTAAGTCTGGCCACCAAAACGGAAATAATCAGAAAGTGGAGGCAGGTGGAAGAAAACATTTCTGGGGGCACAGTCCACCCTCTGCCATTGAGGGTTTCTCTTTTGCAGATTTGATTATCTGTGAGTTTTAGCTCCTCCTGGACTAGTTCATCCTACTCACACACACACACCTGCCTGTTTCCTGTCCTAGGTCATTTCCACACTAGACTATTATAGCGCTATTATTCCACTTTCAACATCCTATGGAATCCTGGAGTTGAAAGGAGAGTAAAGGAGGCTTGGGGGAAAAGGAGTGGAGGGAAGGAATTGATGAGCTTGAAAAGGTTTAAAGTCTGGCTTCAGTGAAAGGAGATTGAGATGAGGATTGGGATAAAGAGGAGTATAGAGAGAGAATCAATGGGCTTGAACGGGTTTAAAAATCTGGCTGAGGGCAAAGGAGAGTAAAAGCGGCTTGGGAGGAAGAGAAGGAATTGAAGGGCTTGAAGGAGTTTAAAATCTGACCAAGGGGAAATGTCAGAAAGAGGTGGGTACCATGTACCACATGTGGTGGACGTGTTCAAAGGTCAAGAAATACTGGACTGGAATACACAATAAAATTTGTGAAATACTGAAGGTATTGATGCCTGAAATGTACTTATTGAATATGACAGATATAGTTGATGAAACTAATATCAAGAAATATCAAGAAATATTGGAGAATATTATATGATAACTTCAGCACACATTGAATATGCAAAGGTATGGAAATTACAGCAAATACCTACAATAGAACAATGGTGGGGAACTTTTATTGAAAATAAAACTGCTGATATGGTCTCTCAAAGACTAAAAGGGAAATCAGAGGACAAAATTCAGAAAGAATGGCAAATTGTGGGTAGTTGCTGGGTGACTTGTGGTAGAAGTCTGTAATTCATGGTACTATGTGTTTAAAAGATTGAGATGATTGCGGTTGTTATCATGAAGCTGGTAAATGGAGAATGTAATACAAATTGTAACATTTGACATAGCTGTAAAATGCAGTACAATGATAAAGCTAGCATATGAGATATTGAAAATGAAATCCAGATCAGACTGGAAGTATCAAGAATATGTCAGCAGAAATAACGACAATTGTTCTATTCGTGAATTTTTAATAAAATTATGAAAAAAAAATCTGACCAAGGGAGAAGGAAAGTTAAGGAGGCTTGAGAGAAAGTGGATTAGGGCAAAGGAGTAGATGGCCTGGGAAGGGGTTTAATATCCCGCTGGGGCTTGGTAATGGCAAAGTGAGAAAGGGAGTAAGGGGCTGGAGCTTTTGGCAGGACAGGAGAGGAGGAGCAGAAGGAGGGTGGGAGGAGCGAGATCTGCTGGGAGGGGATCGAAAACCTGGCTGAGAAATCACTGTGGCAATGGAGAAAGGAATCCATAATATACATCCGGAGCGGGGGGGGCTCCAGAGGAAGGTGACCAAACCAGTGAAGGATCTGGAAGCCATGCCCTATGAGGAGTGGCTCAGAGAGCTGGGTATGTTTAGTCTGCAGAAGAGAAGGTTAAGAGGGGACAAGATAGCTGTGTTTAACTATTTGAAGGGATGTCATGTTGAGGAGGGAGCAGGCTTGTTTTTCGCTGCTCCAGAGAGCAATGGATTCAAGCGGCAGGAAAAGAGGTTCCACCTGAACCTCGGGAAGAACTTCTTGATGGTCAGAGCTGTCCGGCAGTGGAATATGCTGCCTGGGAGTATGGTGGAGTCTCCTTCTTTGGAGGTTTTTAAACAGAGTCTGGATGGCCATCTGTCGGGAGTGCTTTGATGTGTGTTCCTGCATGGCAGAACGGGGTTGGACTGGCTGGCCTCTGGGGTCTCTTCCAATTCTATGATTCTATGATATTTAGTTTTCCCACTTCCATGAGGGTCCTGTGCCCAACTCCCGTGAATGTGGAGGGCCCACTGTAATTTCAGTGCGTGCAATCTCCGATTTCCACCAGCAGGGTCTTCACTTCAATTGGAAGGGGGCCCACAGACCATTGAGTCCAACCCTCTGCTTAGTGCAGAGCATCCCCAGTAGGCAGCTGTCCAGCCTCTTTTTGAAGCTGACCAGAGAAGGAGACCCCGTGAATTCTCTGAGTATTTGGTTCCACTGCTCAACCACTCTTAGCATCAAGAAGTTTTTCCTAACGGAAATCTATCCTCCTGTATGACCACTTTAGGAGCTCTTCTCAGGCTCCAGGGCCACCGTGTCAAACATGGGTGCAACACAAACAGAATAAAATAGAAATAAAATCATTTATTATTGAATCACTAAGAAAACCTGGATGTTCCGACATCTTTAAAAACTATATGAAATTAAATATCTATCAAGTCTAATGCGATCCTTGAGCTTCGTGCTCTTGTTGCAAATTTCACATTGGGCTCCAATTTAGACAATGTCAGTCAGAGGTCACCATTTGCCACAATATCATTTCTCTTCTTGGATTTTGTCAAGAAAACCGTCAAGCGATGTGTTGGAAAGATTTTATTTTATTTTCTATTTTTTTTTTGTATGTATGAAATGGAGAATAATATGTAAAAGGAATAAAAATTACGTTTAAAAAAAAAGAAAATATTTTAAATAGGAGAGAAACTAGTGACTGCAATGATGGTTGCCGCTTGGGTATTTCATTGGTTCAGTTATCACGGCTCCTTTGGGGTTCCCCCTCACAATTTTTAGTCAGTGACTCCATATGGGTGCTCTAACAAAGAGAGAAGAAACCTGTACTCTCCTCTCTGTGGCAGAAACAGATCAGTTTCTGCCTTTCTGTAATGCCTGCTGAAGCACCAAGAGCATTTTGCTTTTCCTACCTGCTTCTTACATTTATGTAGCTTCTCCATATACACCCACTTGTCTTTGAAAGTTGATTTGCCGACGAAGATCTTATTACAAACCTGAGCATTCACAGAGCTTCCTCCTACGTAAATCCTGAGATGCTTGTAAAGACCTCTTTTACGAAGCCAGATTTAAGCATTTCCACTGGTTCTCTGCAGCGTGTACCCTTGGCAGAGAAAGTCCATGGGGTTTTCCTTCAATGTTCCTTTTTTGTGTTCTGCATTTACATCGCCTGGGGTGTCTTTGAGGCCAGATTCACAGTCTTCCTAGAACTCTTCCTTCTGGGCTTTTCCTGAATGTGAATTTTGTGATGACTGGTAAGTTTATAACCTGAATGGAAACCTTTCCCACATTCCAGGCATTTAAATGGCTTCTCTCCGGTGTGTGTTCTCTGATGCAAGGTGAAATGATCACGTCGATTGAAGCTTCTGCCACATTCCAAGCATTTAAAAGGTTTCTGCCCAGCATGGGTTCTCTGATGAGCTTCAAAGAGATCCTCTGTCCTGAATCTCTTGCCACACTCGAGACATTTCAACGGATTTTCCTCTGTGTGTTTTCTTTGATGTACAGTAAGACCTGATTTCTGGCTGAAGCCCTTTCCACACTCAAGACATTTAAAAGGTTTCTCTCCTGAGTGGACTCGTTTATGTTTAACGAGGTCTCCACTCCAAATGAAGCCCTTTCCACACTCCAAGCATTGATACGGCTTCTCCCCCGTGTGAATTTTTTGATGCGAAGTGAGGATGTCTTTCCGACAAAAGCTCTTTCCACAATCTAAGCATTTATATGGTTTCTCCCCTGTATGGACAATTTCATGGCTGGTAAGGTGATAACGTTTACTGAACCTTTTCCCACACTCCTGGCATTCAAATGGTTTCTCCCCTGTGTGAATTCTTCTATGAGTATGAAGGTTAGAATTTCTTGCAAAACACTTCCCACATTCGGAGCATTCAAATGGCTTTTCTCCTGTGTGGCTTCTGTAGTGTAAGAGAAGGTCTCCACTCCGAGAGAAGGACTTGCCACACTCCTGACACTTAAATGGCTTTTCACCTGTATGGATTCTTTTATGAGTATGTAGGTGGCTTCCACATGTAAAGGTTTTTCCGCATACTAGGCATTCAAATGGCTTCTCCCCAGTGTGGAGTCTGCGATGTACAGTAAGATCACCGCTCTGACGGTAACTCTTTCCACACTCCAGACATTTAAATGGCTTCTCCCCTGTATGAATTTTTTGGTGGGTGATCAAGATGTGTCGTAACCTAAATCTCCTTCCACACTCAAGGCATTCGTACGGCTTCTCTCCAGAGTGGACTCTATAGTGTGTGCGAAGTGCTCCACTCTGAGAGAAGCTTTTTCCACAGTCCAGACATTTGTATGGTGTCTTTCCTGTGTGGACTTTTTGATGTGAAGTGAGATTTTTCTTCTGATTAAAGTTCTTCCCACAATCCAGGCATTTATATGCCTCTTCCCCTCTGTGGCTATTTTCGTGGGCAGTAAAGAGTGCCAAGGCAGGAAAAGTCATCCCACACTTCTGGCATTCAAATGGTTTCTTCTCTGTGTGGGTCTTTTGGTGTGAAGTAAGATCTCCACTCCGATGGAAACTCTTTCCACACTCCAGACATGTATATGGTTTTTCCCCTGTGTGGATTCTTTGATGGAGAGTGAGCTGGTGTCCCAATCTAAAGGTCTTTCCACACTCCAAACATTTGAATGGTTTCTCCCCTGTGTGAATTCTTCTGTGGTCATCAAGGGTATGTATTCTCATAAAACACTTTCCACACTCCGAGCATTCAAATGGCTTCTCTCCTGCGTGGATTCTGTGGTGGAGGAGAAGGTCCTGATATTTAAATGGCTTTTCACCTATGTGAGTTTTTTTATGAATACGGACGAGTTTTCCACAACTAAAGGTCTTTCCACATACCAGGCATTCATATGGCTTCTCTCCCGTATGGAGTCTGCGGTGTGAAGCCAATTCTCCGTGCTGACGGAAACTCCTTCCACACTCCAGACATTTATATGGTTTTTCCCCTGTGTGGATTCTTTGATGGACAGTGAGCTGACCTCCCAGCCTAAAGGTCTTTCCACATTCCAGGCATCCAAACGGCTTCTCCCCTGTGTGGTGTCTTTGGTGTGCAATAAGGAGTCCACTTTGACTAAAGCTCTTTCCACATTCCAAGCATTTAAATGGTTTCTCCCCTGTGTGGACTCTTCGGTGTTTCGTAAGGTATCCTTTCGTCTGAAAACGCTTCCCGCATTCCAGGCATTCAAATGGTTTCCCTCCTGTGTGGATACTTCTGTGGACGAGAAGCTGTCCCTTCTGACGAAAGGTCTTTCCACACTCCGGACACTTATACGGTTTCTCCCCTGAGTGTATTCTTTGATGGGCAAGGAGTATGGGTTTCAGTCTAAAGCACTTCCCGCACTCCAAACATTCAAAGGGCTTCTCTCCTGGGTGGATTCTGTTGTGGTCTGAAAGCTTTTGCACTGAAGAGAAGGTCTTTCTGCACTCCAGGTATTTAGACGGTTTTTTCCTGGTGTGACTAGCTCCCTTGGTGTCATCTGCTGATCTCTGGGCAGAGGTTTCCCCATACTCCTTCCTTCCCTCTCCTTTGGACCTTTTTTGATGGACTGGTGTTTCATCCAGAGAAGTAGTAGATTTTTTCCTCTTCTTATTTCTTTTTTTCCATCTTCCCTGCTGCTCCATGCCGTCTTGAGTACCAATATTTTGATCCACCTCTGAACACTCCTCACTTTCCTTGGACATCCGAGGTGCTTCATTTCTATTTCCAAGCTCCCTCACATCTCCGGCTGAAAGAAGAAGAAAACAAACATAAGTAGAAAGAAGAAATGAATTTTCTAACTGAAGACTGACCAAATGTCAAGTATGAAAACCACTTCTGATTGGATCTGCCTTCCAGATTGTGGCAAGGTGGCCGATCCTGTCACTAATTAAGTTGTCGTTGTTTTTGCTGTGTGTCTTCAAGTCATTTCTGATGTATGGCGACCATAAGGCAAGCCTATCAGAATTTGTTCAGGGAGGGGCTCTCCATACTTTCCCTGAAGCAGAGGGAGTGTGATTTGCCCAAGGTCACCCAGCAGGTTTTCATAGCGAGTGGGGATTTGAACCTTGGTCTCCCAGAGTCCTATTCCAACACTGAAACCACTACACAGTGGCAGACGGAGGGTTAGCAGTACCTAGGGCAAGGAGGGGGCGACTGGCTGGGCCAGGTGACCAGTGGGTGGAATGGGGGGCGAGTGGAGGTGGATGGGGCAAGGGACAGGAGGAAGTGGGGGGGTGAATGGCAGAAGTGGGTGTGGTAAGCAATGGAAGTGGGTGGGATGAGTGACAGGAAGAAGTGGGCAGAGCGAGCGGCATAAGTGGAAGGGGTGAGCGGCAGAAGTGGGCGGGGCGAGCGGCAGAAGTGGGCGGGGTGAGTGGGGCTGGGAAAGGGAAAGGGAGGGGTGGGTAGTGGTGGGTGGGGTGAACGTCAGCAGGGGCAGGGAGGAATTCCTTTTTTTCACACCTCCCCGACATTGGCACCCTCAGCAGGTGCCCCAGTTGCCCTACTGTTGATCTGCCTTTGCCAGTACACCACGCCGGCTCTCGCTAATTAAATACTGCAGAGTAATTGGACGTTCCCTGCAAACGAAGGGAAAATGACTATATATTCATCAGGGAGAAGGCCTGTGCCTGGTTAGGCCTGGAAGTAGGATTGCCAGGTGAAAAGGTGAACAGGGCTCCTGTGTCTGCGTAACAGCTGTGGCCATTTCTGCACTGGATTGTTATAGTGCTATTATTCCACTTTCAACCTCCTGTGGAATCCTGGGGTTTGCAGTTTAGGGAGAGGCCTTTAGGATTCTCAGCCAGAGAGCTCTTGGGCCTCAGTAAACTACAAACCCCAGAATCCCACAGGATGTTGAATGTGGAACAATAAAACTATAACAGTCTAGTGCAGAAATGGCCTGTGTGGAAGAGGGAATTTCAGCAAATGCTGCTTGTAATCCATGCTCCACTTGCTGAAATTCCCTCTTCTCTACAACTGTTAAATGTACATGAATTCTGTCTCATCTTGCATCTGGCAATCCCACGAGACAGCCAGTATGGTGTAGCAGTTTTAGCACTGGATTGCAACTCTGGGAGACCCAGGTTCAAATTCCAGTTCAGCCATGGAAGTGACCATGGACAATTCGTAACCTCATAAGAAGGCAAAGGCAAACCCTCTCTGAATAAATCTTGCCAAGAAAACCCCATGACAGCTTCGCCTTAGGGTCACTGGTAAGTCAGAAATGAAGGCACACAGCATCAGTCCTACCAAACCAGATAGAATTATTTTGGAATGGCAACTGGACTAATGAGTCATCTTGTTTATTCTCTCTTACTTACTTTCTCTCTCTCTCACTCTCCAGCACACATGGGACTTCACAAAAGATATTTTGTGAAGGAAATGCCATCATTTTAAGTCTCCATTGCATCCCAACATTACAGGCCCTGTTGTGCATTCCACCATCCCATGACTCCAGGTTGGTGGGTATATAGCTAGACTGGCTATTTCTTTTTTTAACTTTTCTAATCTGCCTTGAGTCCCAGAACTGGGGAAAGGGCAAGGTATCAATCTATTATATAAAAATCAAAGTTTTATAGAATCACAGAATCATGGACTTGGAAGAGACCCCAGGGGCCACCCAGTCAACCCCCTGCCATGCAGGAACACACATTGAAGCATTCCCAACAGATGGCCATCCAGCCTCTGCTTAAAAACCTCTAAGGAAGGCAACTCCACCACACTCCGAGGCAGCATATTCCACTCCCAGACAGCTCTGACCATCAGGAAGTTCTTCCTGAGGTTCAGGGGGAATCTCTTTTCCTGTAGTTTGAATGCATTGCTCCTTGTCCTAGTCTCTGGAGCATTGGAGGACAAAACTGCTCCCTCCTCAACATGACATCCCTTCAAAAATTTAAGCATGGCCATCATGTCCCCTCTTAACCTTCTCTTCTGCAGACTAAACATATCCAGCTCCCTACGCCGTTCCTCATAAAGCATGGCTTCCAGACCCTTCACCAGTTTGGTCGCCCTCCTCTGGACACGTTCCAGCTTGTCAATATCCTTCTTGAATTGAGGTTCCCAGAACTGTACACAGTATTCCAAATGAGGTCTAACCAAAGCAGAATAGAGTGGTACCATTACCTCCTGTGATCTAGACACCATACTCCTATTGATGCAATCAAGAATCATGTTGGTTTTCTTGGCTGCCATATCACACTGCTGACTCATAGAATCATAGAAATGTAGAGTTGGAAGAGACCACATGGACCATCCAGTCCAACCCCTGCCATGCAGGAACACCCTCAAAGCACTCCCAACAGATGGCCATCCAGCCTCTGCTTAAAAACCTCCAAGGAAGGAGACTCCACTACACTCCGAGGCAGTGTATTCCACTGCCGGACAGCCCTGACCGTCAGGAAGTTCTTCCTGAGGTTCAGGTGGAATCTCCTTTCCTGCAGCTTGACTCCATTGCTCCTTGTCCTGGTCTCTGGAGCATCAGAAAACAAGCACTCTCCTTCCTCTACATGGCATCCCTTCAGATATTTAAACATGGCTATCTTGTCCCCTCTTAACCTTCTCTTCTGCAGACTAAACATCCCCAGCTCTCTAAGTCTGTCCTCATAGGGCATGGCTTCCAGGCCTTTCACCATTTTGGTCGCCCTCCTCTGGATTTGCTCCAGCTTGACCATGTCCTTCTTGAATTGGGGTGCCCAGAACTGGACACAGTATTCCAGATGAGGTCTAACCAAAGCAGAGTAGACTGGTATCAGTACCTCCCTCGATCTAGACACCATACTCCTATTGATGCAGCTGAGAACTGCATTGGCTTTCTTGGCTGCTGCATCACACTGCTGACTCATGTTCAGCTTGTGATTTACCAAGACTCCTAGATCCCTTTCACACGTACTGTCATCCAGCCACATGTCCCCAATCCTCTATTTGTGCATTCCATTTTTTCTGTCTAAGTGTAGGACCTTATGTTTCTTTCTGTTGAAATTCATTTGGTTAGCTTTGGCCCAGCTCCTCAATCTGTTAAGATCGTTTTGAATTTTGATCCTGTCCTCTGGGCTATTAGCAACCCCTCCCAATTTGATGTCATCTGCAAATTTGATCAGCATGCCCTCTATTCCTTCATCCAAGTCATTGATGAAGATGTTGAATAGCACTGGGCCCAAGACGGAACCCTGTGGCACCCCACTAGTCACTCCTCTCTAGGATGAAAAGCAGACATTGGTGAGCACCCTTTGGGTTTGGCTGGTCAACCAATTACATGTACTGTTATCCAGCCACGTGTCCCCCAATTACCTAACAATAGCACCGTTCAGCCCGCATTTTACTAGCGTCCTTGCAAGAATGTCATGGGGATCTTTGTCAAAGGCTTTACTGGAAATCAAGATATGCTACATCCACAGCATTCCCTTCATCTATCAAGCTTGTAACTCTGTCATAAAAAGAGATAAGATTAGTCTGGCATGACTTAATTTTGAGAAATCCATGTTGACTTTCAGTGATTACAGCATTGCTTTCTAAGTAATTGCAAACTGATTATATAATGATCTGCTCTAGGATCTTTCCTGGTATTGATGTCAGGCTGACCAGGCAATAATTATTTGGGTCCTCTTTTTTACCCTTCTTGAAGATGGGGACATTTGCCCTCCTCCAATCTGCTGGGACTTCTCCTGTTCTCCAAGAGTTCTCAAAGATTATTGCAAGTGGTTCTGAAATGACTTCTGCCAGTTGTTATAATATCCTTGGATGTAATTCATCTGGCCCTGGAGACCTGAATTCATCTAGTGTAGCCAGGTATTCCTGTAGTACTTTTCTACCTATTCGGCGCTGCATTTCCCCCACTTCCTCACCTGCTTCCCACCCCGCCAGATTGAGTACTTCTATCCTTTTGAGAGAAAACTGAGGCAAAGAAGGTGTTGAGTAGCTCTGCCTTTTCTCTTCCCCTTGTTAGTAATCAGCCACCTTCTCTATGCAGTGACCCTATTGTTTCCTTGTTTTTCCCTTTGCTGCAGATATATCTAAAAAAGCCCTTTTTATTGTTTTTAATTTCTCTGGCAAGTCTGAGTTCATTCTGCGCTTTAGCTTTTCTGACCTTTTCCCTACATATCCTGGCTATTTGCCTGAATTCCTCTTTAGTGGTTTTACCATTCTTCCATTTCCTGTACATGTTTCTTTTAACACTTAGCTCAGCTGAGAGTTCTGTAGTCAACCATTCTGGTTTCTTTAGACACCTGCCATTTTTCTTCCTTATTGGCACAATTTTAATTGTGCCTTCAGTATTTCACTTTTAAGAAACTCCCGTCCATCATGAACTCCTTTCTCTTTCAGTATTGTTGACCACAGAATTTCAGCCAGTAACTCCTTAAGTTTATAGAAATCAGCTTTTTTAAAGTTTAGTTTGTCTGTCTGTCTGCATCAGGCAGGCAAAGACCTCATATAATTGCCTGTGTGAGGCGAGAAGACCTCATATGACTGGTTGGCTGTGAAGGTTATATTGAATTGTGGGGTTGGCAGTTCAGGGAGGAGTCTTTAGAATTCTCAGCCAGAGAACTCTGAATAGTCTGGTTGCTATGGAGACGAAGCCTAGCAGCTCTGAATACAGGTTGGATTCAGGAATATGGGAAAAAGTTACACATACTGGACACACAGGATGTGAAATCTGTGTATTTCAAATGCATGTAATTCCTAGGGTAAGGTAAGGTAATTCCTAAGGTATTTCTAACAAGTGTTACCTACGAGAAAATAAAATCCCAGGCAACACCAGGTAAATATCCTAGGATATGTAATAACAATGAAATATTAACAACAGATACAAGCAGGCCTTTTCTGCAGCAGCCAGCCTGACCACAGAACTCCCTCTTCCAAGAAAAGGAAGAATGGCTTCATCTTCTCCAATTAGGCAGCTAAAAACTGCAATAATTGGCCTTGACACAAAGGCTGGCTACTTGCAAGGTGTAACTGGCAGTAGTTTTTAGACTGTGTTTACTGAGTTGTTTTAGACTGGTTTTACATGCTTTCATTGGTGCGTCTAAATATTTATATCTGTTAAATGTCACTTTGGGGGCACTGGTAGACCAAGAGACAGTAGATGAACGGTTTCAGCAAAAAGAGAAGTCTCAAAATAATTTGGCATATATATCTATATCTGTCAGAGTCCAACTCCCTGCCTGTGCCCCACTGCCAGCAAGGGGGAGGAGGCGGTGGCAAGAATACTTGCTGCAAGGAGGAGGAGGCGGCAGCCGGGCCGGCAGCAGAGGAATGTCCAATACAAACAACTACTAGGGGATCTGCAGAGCCAAGCTAGGTCAAGGTCCAATCCAAAGGTCCAGAAAGCAGAAGTCCATCCAGAGGGGTCAAGGGAGCTGGACCACGAGAATCAAGAGGACTTGCAAGGTAATTTGCTACAAGCAAAGGTCAAGCCATGCTAACAGGCTTAAATAGCTACTGAGAACAAGCATTACTTGTCATTGTTTCCTTAATCTAGCCCACGCAGCTTCCCTCTGAGCTGTCCGTTTCAGCCTCCTTCATGATCGGGAGGTAAGGAGCACAACTGAATGTACTTCCTTCCAATCACTGCTGGTTCCCTCTCCCTCTGGAGCTGGCTGGGGCAACTCTGTCTTCGCTTGTTTTTCAACTGATGGGGATGTTCATAAGTTGGTTTGGTCAATCACCGGCTTGGTACCTGGCACAATCAGTTGCTCCTCGACCTCAGAGCCATCATCTATCACAGTGGTTCTCAACCTGTGGGTCCCCAGATGTTTTTGGACTTCAGCTCCCAGAAGCCCTGAGCATTGACTATAGTGGCTGGGGCTTCTGGGAGCTGAAGTCCACAAACATCTGGGGACCCACAAGTTGAGAACCACTGATCTATCACAACATCTAGATATGGAGTTGTCAGAGTGAAAATTTGAGAGTGCTACTGTTCCTTTAAAGACTGCATATAGAGGGAATTTCAGTATGCTTTGCTTGTAACCCGATTGTATCACAAGCGACCTTGCTGATACTCACTCTTTTACACAATCATTAAACGTACAGTAACCTTCCTCAGTTTTCCCTTTGCCAAGTGTATTTATAAAAGTTAAAATCTGTTGAACTAACAAGCTAATATCAATCTCTAGCAAGTAAAAAGGAAAGGAAAGGAAAGGAAAGGAAAGGAAAGGAAAGGAAAGGAAAGGAAAGGAAAGGAAAGGAAAGGAAAGGAAAGGAAAGGAAAGGAAGTTACAGGCATTAGTTGGTTTCTGGGATAGTCAATGGAAATACTGGGAAAATTCCAGCTTCAGAATGAGGAACTAATTTAGCACAATACACTTTTGCCAGAAATTCCTCCCGTAGGGGATAATGGGGTATAAAAGTCTAATTTGTTTATCTATTAAATATTTTATATCCTGCCCTATGTCTAAGATTCTCAGAGCAATGTACAAACAAATCAGCTTATATATCTTAAAACAATTTAGAAGAACACGAATCATTTAAACACACTAAAAGCATATTAAACAGCCCAACACAATTAAGACAGTTCAGAACAAGTTGAAGCTGCTGAATACAACTTTTAAAATCATGGGTGGAACTGTGGACTGAACTTCGGCTTAAGAGGTGACATGATAGCTATGTTTAAATATTTGAAGGGATGCTATATGGAGGATGGAGCAACCCTGTTTTCTGCTGCTCCAGAGACTAGGACATGGAGCAACGGTTTCAAATTTCAGGAAAAGAGATTCCACCTAAATCTTGGGAAGAACTTCCTGACATTAAGTGCAGTTTGACAGCAGAATATGCTGATGCCTGGAAGCGTGGTGGAGTCTCCTTCCTTGGAGATTTTCAAACAGGCTGGATGGTTGTCTGGATGGACGGCCATCTGTGGGGAATGCTTTGATGGTGTATTCCTGCACAGCAGAATGAAGTTGGACTGGATGGGCCTTGTGATTGATCTCTTCTAGCTCCACTGTTTCTGATTCTATGACTTGAGCAGGACACCCTTGCAACTCTGAATAGGGGTAAAACATATTAAGGAAACTTATACCCATAGAATCCTAGGGCTGGCAGGGTCCCCACAGGCCCAACTTTCCATTCAGTGCAAGAAATTCAACTATGCATCCCCGACAGGAAGCAGTCCAGCATCTTAAATAATCCAGAGTGCTGGTACTTCTTGTTCTTTATAGAAGGTTCTAAAAGAATCCCACAGCCCCGTTGAGAACAAAGCAAGTCGTGCACAACATTTCACAGGGCCAACATGATGGAGAAGTGTTAAACTCATTTATCAAGGAGCACCACAGTTCAGGAAAGATATTGACAATCCAGATCATGTCCAGGGGAGGGCAACCAAAATGGTAGCCTGGAAGCCCTGAAGCCCTGTGAGGACATTACTTAAGGAGCTGGGTGTGTTTAGCCTGGAGAAGAGAAGGTTAAGAGGCAACGTGATAGCAATGTTTATGTTTATTTGAAGGGATGTTAAATGGGAGACGGAGCAAGCCTGTTTTCTGCTGTTCCAGAGACTAGGACACGGAGCAATGGCTTCAAACTTCAGGAAAAGAGATTCCATCTAAACATTAGGAAGAACTTCTTAATGGTAAGAGCAGTTCAAAAGGGAAAAGCTGCCCAGGAGTGTGGTGGAGTCTCATTCTTTGGCAGTTTTTAAACAGAGGCTGGATGGCCATCTGTCGGACATGGCAGAAGGGGACTGGATTTGATGGATCTAGTGGTCTTTTCCAACTCAATGCTTTTATGGTCATTTCTGCACAAGACTGTTATAGCGGTATTATTCCACTTTCAACATCCTATGGAATCCTGAGGTTTGCAGTTTAGAAGGGGACCTCATAGGATGTTCAAAGTAGAATAATAGCACTATAACAGTCTAGTGCAGAAATGGCCTATGACTCTATGAAGAACCTACCTGTCCTTCTCTGCTGAACAACCATATCTTCTTCTTCATTTTCTTCAAGCCAGGAGATGAGGAGAGATTTGGGCATCAGAGATCCTTCTGTATGGGACAGCAAAAATGTAACTTTATGAAACATCTGCCTATGAAAACTTTCAGCAACTTCAGCCTACTACCTGGTTGCCCCACTACAAGAGCCCAACCCAAAAGAGAAGTATTTCCGAACACAAAACTTTTCTGAGAGGTGTGGAGAACACAAGACGGAGCTGGGTTGTATCCACCCAGCACAATTCTAGCAGTTTCTGCCTCTTCAATGGCTGTGGTGCCTCCGACAGAATTCTGGAATTTGTAGTTTGGGGAGGTTATTTGGAATCTTCTGCTAGACAGTTCTAGTACAGTTCTCAAACTTTAGTCCTCCAAGTGTTTTCAACTTCAGCTCCCAGGAGCCCCAACTAGCTTGGCCACAGTCAGAATTCTGGGAACTGAAGTCCTCCGGGTGTTTTGGATGACTGAATCGTAGCACTAACAGAGAACAAGGATTGTGTGGTGGTTTCAGTGTCAGACTAGGACTCTGGAAGACCAAGGTTTGAATTTCAACTCAGTCATGCAAACCCACTGGGTGGTCTTGGGCAAGTTATACTCTCTCAGCCTCAGAGGGAGGCAACAATAAACCCCTGCTGAAGAAATATTGTCAAGAAAACCCCATGATGGGCTCACCTATTTGGTTGACATCCTTAAGTAGCAAGAATAAAAAGAGAATTACTTCAGGGATTCCAGCATCTCTTTGGAGGCTGGCTTCCTTACCCAGAAAGGCCACGTGCCCGTAATTCTCCAGCATGACCTCCTTGTACAAAGCCCGTTGGTCTGGATCCAGCATAACCCACTCTTCCTTGGTGAAATGGACAGCTACCTCCTCAAAGGAAACTGGGACCTGACAAGAAAAACAGGGCATGTTTGGTACAAATACTGGCAGCCACCTACTTTTTGACAGTCCACTTTTCAATGACTCGCTCTTTCGACCATTTTCAATTATACCTAGAACCCATATATTTGATGTGTGGTCAGCTATTTCATCATGTTTGCCAATGGTTTTGTGACCACACGCTGTTTTTTTTCCTTCTCACTCAAGTCATCCATGATGCTGTCAGGGCACTCAGAATGCGGTGTGATCAGGAAGTTTTTTCTAAGTGGACAGAAAAATGAGGTGATGTGACCTTGAAGCACAGCTGCAAGAGAATATTTAGCTAGCCGGCCTTGGAAGGTCATACCTTGTTACAGAGCACCCAACGTGAGGAGACTGCTTGCTGTGAATGTAATTGGGTCACCCCCTATGGACCAGGGTGTGGTTAAGGCCTTAAAAAGGCTTCGGTGTAACACCATTAATTTACCTTAGGTTCATTTGCCTCTGGTCATGCTGCTGTAAGGGCTATTTTTTGTATTGCCTCTGGACATGCTGTCAGTCTGTCTTCTCTTCTGCTGATTTTTTGCCTGACTGTCTTTTGCTTCTGGGTTTGCTGCCAGAAGCCCTAATGCTTATCTTATGTCTTTGTTGAATAAACAGCACTAAGACTTATTGAGTCTGCAAGGTTTTTCTCCCCTGCCTGGAGCAACTGGTTGTAGTTGGGCATTGCTTCCTTATCAGAACCCTTGTGAAAGTGAAACGAATGCAAACAATTCCCCCCTGCACTCCCCCTCCCATTCCCTTTTGAGACTCCCCTCTCTCATTCCCTTGCTTTCTGCCCTAACATGTTTGCCTTCCTCCTCCGTGCCTGGGCAAAAGGCGAGGGAATGGGAGAAAGGCTCATGTGCAAAAGTCAAGGCAAGCGGGGGGTGGAGGCATGCATGCACCTTCCTTCTCTGGGCATGGTGCTTCCCTTGCCCATCGCCCATAGTTGTCCCTCCACATTCACGGGGGTTAGGGGCATAGGACCTCTGCAAAAGTGAAAAAAAATGCAAATATCTATAGGCTGCTGTGGGGAGCATGCCAGACGCCCGGTTTTGCCTTTGAGGGGGCAGCCTGTCTTAGCAAGGCAGAGGCAGATGATTGGCAGGGTTGCTGCCGCTTCTGCTGCTGCCCTACGCCATTTTTAATAGGGACTTACAAGTCTCGCCTTGGTGTTTACAGTTGTCCTGTTTAGAAAGCCAGCCATAGTTCCCAGTCCTTAAACAGAGTCTATAGTATCAGCCCCTTTGAAGGCTTATCAGTCAATTACCATTCTTCTTTCAGCAGTCCAGATCAGCAATGAATTCAGAGTGTCAGTTCAAGGGAGTATCCAGAAGTGTAGGCAGCACACAAAGCAAGGATCAAGGTTTTTCAGGAACACAAGCCAGGGATTCAAAGAAGAACACATTGCTTCCAGCAGAAATGGCAGTTGTCTGCAATGGACTTCCCCCCGCCCTGCCTCTGGTATTTATTGGCTTGCAGCCTTCCCCATCTGTTTGCCTGATTAATGAGACTTCCCTGTATAAGTATTCTGAGCCTCGTGGGCCCTCCCTTTCTTGTCTATGCTGGGTTGTAGTAAGCATTGTCTTGTTCATGTCTGTGTGTTTTGGCTGTCTTTTTTTTGCACCTGAGTCCTAGGACTGGGGCATGACAGCAGTTTCTTGCACTCTCTCTCAGTCTTGTGAGGCTTGCAGAGAGACTGTGAACGCCAATCCCTGTTAAAAATGGCATAGGGCAGCAGTGAATGCAGGAGCGAATAATCTGCAAATAATCAAATCCACAAACGTTGAACCTGTGGATGTAGAGGGATAACTAAATCCCTGAATAACCCTAATTTGAATAAACTCAGATAGAGTCACTTGCTCTCATAGGAATATGAGAGCAACTGTCACATATAGCAGCTTTTTAAAAATTGCATTCGCTCAGCCAATTGCGGGTCACTCCCGATATTTTATGCTCTCATCCCCTCCCAACGGATCACTTATTATATATACAGGCATACCTCACTTAGCAAAAACTCTGATAGCCATAAACCTTGAGCCAGGTAAGACTGGGATTCTTTTCTAGCTGATCCTTACTGTCGCTGTGTGTGCCTGCCTACAACAAGTAAGGTAAACTGCAGCTGCTCCGGAATCCCTTACTGAACATGCATGTTGAGTAAAAAAGAGAAAAGGGAAGGGCACATTTCACTGGCATATTAAAAAAAAAAAGTAGATTGGTAAGTTCGGCAGCCAGATGGAAATCATTAGAAAAGTGAAGGCCAAGCAAAGAAAAAGTCAACTTTGGATGCGTTTTGGAAGAAGTTTTCAAATGGTTTCTAGAAGGCAGTGACTCAAGTTGGACTTAAGTCACTTCAGTGATTTGACTCGGACTTGATTTGGAAATAAATGATGCACTGACCTGATTTGACTTGAGACTTGTATATTTTTAGTGACGCTTCCATCTCTTTTTGCCTACTGGTTACATGACAATCTGTCTCAAGCCCAAAGTGTGGGCGCATTTTTCGGAGTGGAACAGCAAACAGGTTAGGCAATGGGCTTGAGGCGGCTTGAGGTCTGCTCAGCAGCCTGTCCCTGCTACCTATCGGAGGAGCCTTCTAAAACATTTCCTAAGAGCAGAAGGCAAGATTCACTCCCAGAGTGCAGGGTGTGTTTCTCAAAGGAGAACAGCAAATGTCTTAGGCAAGAGGTTTCAGGAGGAAGGATCCTTCCTTCTATAGCTTTTGAAGCTTCAGTATTGGGGATTAAGAAGGATCTTCTTTCCCACTTCTCAAAAATCCTCCAGCTTCAGGAAGCAGGAGTAAGAAGGAACCTATTCCCTATTTCACAAGTTCCAGAGTCTTTTATACCCCTTGACACAAAAGCCTCCAGCTTCAGGAAGGGGTAGTAAGAAGGATCCTATCCCCCACTTCCAATGCTGCAGATGGCAAAATTGCAAATGTGGAGGGCTGACTCTGCTTAAATTGTTAAAACTGACTTCATTCAACTCTGTCCAGAAATTGTGGAATATAAATTGGGGTATAAAGTTGGTTCCCACACTTGAGACCTGACTTGAAAGTATTTTGCAAGGACTCGAGACTCGACTTGAGACTTGACTTGAGACTTGGAGTAAAAGACTTAAATACATTACTGCTAGAAGACTGAATGTGTTTTTGTTTGCTTATGCGAGGCTTACCTAATCTGGTTGTTTCATCTGACATTGTTAGCTTGAAATAAAAACTTCACTGAAGCATGTTTGTGATGAAGTTCAGTGCAGCCTGGAAGCAGGTTGTCAGGCAACCAGAATAGCTTCTCCGGAGAGAAACCCAGCCCACTAATGTATGGGAGGGACTGGGGGCTGAGAAAAAAAGATATATAAAGCCAGGCACTTGTAGGTATTTTTATTCGTTCAGTGAGAGCTTAACAAGGAGCTAGGGGGCAGAGTCCCTAAGTCAGCCGGAGAGTGTGGTTATTTTGGGAGAGTTAGTTCTCAGTGGAAGCCTAGAGAGAGGCAGAAGAGTAACTGAACCCTAATAGGTTCTGGTCAGAGAGTGTGACCTAGACTGGGAGTTGAACCTTTGGTGGAAGTCTAGCCAAAGTGCTGTATTATGATAATTATGCCTTTTACAAAAGTCTAAAGACATGGTTGAACTGCTTCTGAGCAGAGAGTTAACACTTAAGCGTGCATTGAACAAATGCATCAACCTTGAGCAGCATATCAACCCTAATTCTTATTGTTATCTTAATAAATATTAACAGTTTGTCTTGGTAAGCACAGACGTAGAGTTGTATACAGTGAATGCAGTAACACAGAAAACACACCACCATAAACTTATTAAGTGGTTCTACAGGAACAATGAAAAACCCTCATCCTTTTACGCCAAGGTGGGGTTATCAAGGGGGGAGGCAGAGCTGTGTGGTAAAGACGGCGCTCCTGATCGGATTGGGAGTCGCCCCACCAATTTGGGAGAAGGAAGGGTCTGTCACAATGTTAAGCTGATGTTCTTTTTGTGACGCAGGAACCTAACACTATTATTTCTGTGTTATTTCTGCCTCTGGTACCAAACTTGCTTTTCAAGAAATAACATCCAGGAACACAGTGACTGTGTTAACTGAGGTATACCTGCACTAGTGCCACTTCTGCACTAGACTGTTATAGTGCGATGATTCCACTTTCAACCTGCTATGGAATCCTGGGGTTTCCAGTTTCGGGAGGGGCCAGTGAGTCACTGGAAGGTAGGGGAAAAAAGAAAACCATTGAAGAATGGAAGATAATATCTTCTCTTTGGGAATCCTATTGGGGTAAGAATGCTATTATTTTTTTAGGCTATTGATTCATAATTGTGTCCAGGAAAGATGAGGTCTTAGTTACAATATGAGAACTTGATGAGAAGGAAGATAAAGAAAGAATAGGAAGGTGGAATATAACAATCATTTAATATAAGTTATAATTAAGTTATTTAAGGTATGATACCATTATTAAATTAAATTAGATGGAAGGAATCGTGGTGTCTGAGATTATCAATATAATATAATATAATGTATAATATTACATTATTATTAATATGGTATTATATAATGTATTATAACATATATACGTATATATATATATATATATATATGCATAGATAAATATTTTTTTTTGTAATCAGAAGGATTTTTCTAGATAGGTAAGCATGGATATCTTTGAGTTTCGGCGGCGGGGGTAAAGTGGTGGTGGTGGTGGTATGACCAGTGTTGTTGACATATATCCTTTTGTCTAAGATTTTTAAGATTCAGGAAATGTTGCGGTAGATATGGGAAATAGAAAGATAAGATTATTGAAACTCATAAAACTTAGTGCAACTAACTATGTGACACATTTCTAATACATAAGATCTGGTCTGTATCACCACATTTAATTAGGTGGAATATATGCTCAATGCATTTGTTGTGTTTTAGGTTTTTGTTGCAGTTTTTTCTTTTTTTTTGTTTTAGTTTTTGTAGTCTATCCAGTTTGTTTTGTATTATGTTGTGCACATATCCCATGTATTGTATGCATTCACAATAAAAAAAAAAGTGGAATCATCGTGCTATAACAGACTTGTGCGGAAATGGCCTAAGACCAGAACTGGCTTGGTCCTTTCACTTTCCTCGTACCTTTGAACCCCAACACAGCAGCCCAAGCCAGGGCTCAGGCTGTGCGTGCTACACCATACTTTACTTTGACTTTTCAAATAAACACAAAAACATCAACAAAAAAAAAGTCTGTAACATCACACTGGGCAATTATCCTCCCCTTCGGAGAAACATCTTGGTTTCTCTTCCATGGGATATACAGCAAACATACAAGCACCCGTTTCCCTCATCAAAATCAAATAAGCCACCCAGCAAAGAAATGCAAGGACATTAAATAT
Organism: Iguana delicatissima; assembly: GCA_948472985.1. Taxonomy (NCBI): domain Eukaryota; kingdom Metazoa; phylum Chordata; class Lepidosauria; order Squamata; family Iguanidae; genus Iguana; species Iguana delicatissima. The sequence continues at coordinate 363,821 of CAOKZL010000977.1, forward strand.
GGTGCTGCAAACAGGACTAGAACAGTGGGTGGCTCCTCTCATTATTTTCTTAGCTCCATGTCCAAAACCAACGGGAGGAGCAACCCACTCCTGGAGAACCTTCACGGTTGAGCAAGAATCTCCCTCTACCTGAGATGGGAACAGAGCACCTTTATCCACGACGCTGCAACTCTTAGAGAATCTTGCACGCTTCACAGATCTTTTACCATGACCTTTGAAGAAAGGGGGAAAAAAGGAGGCTGTGAATATGAAAATCTCTTTGTCCCAAGTGAGTGAGAAGAGGGAAACAGAGATGACTTGAGGCTATTCAGAGTTGCACTTGATTTTAGAAAGTATTAAAATCACATGGAAAGTGTAAAAATAGATTTAGAATATATACTCTGTCGCTTTAAAATGCTATTTTATTATATAGATGATTATTACCTTCAGTTATGAAAGAAGAATCCCAGAACGATGAGGAATGAGGAAAGCATAACCAACAAAGGTATTGTAGCACAGTTTTAGATAACTATCAAATTTCATATCATTCTATGTTAGACAAAACAGGACTGTAAAGTCCAGCTTATGTGACTCACGGCCTTCAGGACAGCCCCATGGTGGCAAAATAAAATAAAATAAAATAAAATAAAATAAAATAAAATAAAATAAAATAAAATAAAATAAAATAAAATAAAATAAAATAAAATAAATGTCCCACAAGAGAATAAAGCTTTCAGAAGCCCCCAGGGGTATAACCGTATTATAAATTAAGCTCCCAGACGCATATACCTTGCTTGTTCTAGAATAGCCATTCTTTAAAATCTGGATCTCTTCTGTGAGCAAGCAAGAGACAGACCCACACAACAGATCAAAGTGCCTACCTGGTGACCGATCCTGAACAAACTGGGGGTGTCCTTCTTGCAGCCAAGAGATGAGTTGAGGCTGAGGACAGAGAGGCCCTTCTTCAAGGGGAAACCAAAAGGAACATGATTAGTGCCATCCAATTGTGAAAGATATCTAACTAGCCTGCCGGCCCACCCCCTGACGGAAAAACAGGCAGGGCACTGGGTAGTGATGAAGTAGAGCAGAAGACGGTGGTCCCACAGGGAAGGGAAAGCCCAGATGAGAGAGATATTTAATGTACAGTGGGCCTGTGGGATTCACAAGCTCAGCATTCCTGAATTTAACCTTCTGTGACGTGAAAAGAGGAAAAAAAAAATTAAATACTTTTTATTCATGTGTATATATATATGTATGTGTACACACACGCACGCACACGCGCACACACGCTGTATATATAAAAATACAATTCTCTACATTAGTATCTAATTGACATATTCTTATTCATAGAGTTACTAGCTTGATAGATGAAGGAAATGCTGTGGATGTAGCATATTTTGATTTCAGTAAGGGCTTTGACAAAGTTCCCCATGACATTCTTGCAAAGAAACTAGTAAAATTTGGGCTGGACAGGGCTACTGTTAGTTGGATTTGTAATTGGTTGACCGACCGAACCCAAAGAGTGATCACGAATGGCTGCTTCTCATCCTGGAGAGAAGTGACTAGTGGGGTGCCACAGGGTTCTGTCCTGGGCCCAGTGCTGTTCAATATTTTTATCAACGACTTGGATGAAGGAATAGGGGGCATGCTCATCAAATTTGCAGATCACACCAAATTGGGAGGGGTTGCTAATACGCCAGAGGACAGGATCAAAATTCAAAATGACCTGGACAGATTGGAGAGTTGGGCCAAGGCTAACAAAATGAAATTCAACAGAGAGACGTGTAAGATCCTACACTTAGGTAGAAAAAATGGAATGCACAAATATAGGATGGGGGACACGTGGCTGGATAGCAGTACGTGTGAAAGGGATCTAGGAGTCTTAATAGATCACAAGCTGAACATGAGTCAGCAGTGTGATGCGGCAGCCAAGAAAGCCAATGCAGTTCTCAGCTGCATCAATAGGAGTATGGTGTCTAGATCGAGGGAGGTACTGGTACCACTCTACTCTGCTTTGGTCCGACCTCATCTGGAATACTGCGTCCAGTTCTCGGCACCCCAATTCAAGAACGACATGGTCAAGCTGGAGCAAGTCCAGAGGTGGGCGACCAAAATGGTGAGAGGCCTGGAAGACATGCCCTATGAGGATAGACTTAGAGAGCTGGGGCTGTTTAGTCTGCAGAAGAGAAGGTTAAGAGGGGACATGATAGCCGTGTTTAAATTATTTGAAGGGATGCCATGTAGAGGAAGGAGAGGGCTTGTTTTCTGCTGCTCCAGAGACCAGGACAAGGAGTAATGGATTCAAGCTGCAGGAAAGGAGATTCCACCTGAACCTCAGGAAGAACTTCCTGACGGTCAGGGCTGGCCAGCAGTGGAATATGCTGCCTTGGAGTGTAGTGGAGTCTCCTTCTTTGGAGGTTTTTAAGCAGAGGCTGGGTGGCCATCTGTCGGGAGTGCTTTGAGGGTGTTTCTGCATAGCAGGGGGTTGGACTGGATGGCCCCTGGGGTCTCTTCCAACTCTACATTTCTATGATTCTGTGATTCTATGATTCTTGGTTATCTTCCAATCCTTTCTAGAACCCATTATTATTGACATTGTATCTGTACTACTTACAATAATCATCAAATTAATTGTTTGTTTCTGCAGAATATCTAGTCCATCTATTATTTTAGTTTAAGTATTTTCAGCCTTCTATACATCGTTGATAAAATCCAAGTATATTTTTACAACTTTTTAGAGAATCATATATATGACTTTCTCTCCTGAGTGTATTCTTTACAAGTTTGTTACCCCGTTTCCCTGATTCAATCTTACTAAACAGAACTGTGCATTTAGTATTTTTACATTTTTACTTATATACAAAGTCTTTCATGTGATCCCATTCTCTCTATATATCTTCATCTGTTATACCTTTAAATCTCTGAGTTACTATGTCCGCATTCTTTGTTTCTAAAATTAACCATTGGTCAACTTTGGGGATTTCTTCATTCTTCCATAATTTAGCATATTCGATTCTTGCTATTGTTATCATGGATAGTAGGATCCTCCAGGTTTTTTTTTTTAATCCTTTGATCAACCATATGGAGCATATTCAGTAAGTATATTTCTGGTGATTTATTACATTGAATTTGTAAAATTGTACCCATTTTTTTGTGTAAAGAGAAAAATGTTTTTAAAATTACATTATGTGCAGTATCTGCCATCCATTGATGAAACGGTCCTTTGGCAGCAAAGGAGGTGGCAGCAAAGCCCAAGTGCCAGGCAAGCCCTGGGCGGGCTGCAAAGTGGGTGTCTCGGGTGCTCCCTACATGCCTAAGCTTTTCGCTGGGATTTTTAAGTCGAAAAAGTCGCAAGCTCTCTTCCCAGTGCCCCACCTCCAGGGAGCACCTGAGATGCCCACTTCGCAGACCATCCAGACCTTGCCGCCACCTCCCCTGTGGCCATGAGGCCACTTCTGCAATGGATGGCAGGACTGCAGGGACTGTACAGGAATATAGTTTTTAAAATATTTTTTCTCTTTTCACCTTGCGTAAAGTTAAATTTGCAAATGTCAAGCTTGTGAATACCGCAGACCCATTGGACACAGTTATACTCCTGGGATTTCAAATCCTGGGATTTGCAGTTTAGGGAGGGATATTTAGAATTCCCAAGCCCACAGGGCTGTCGTCGTGGGAATTAAAGGGGAATTATACCATTATAACTGAACACTATGGGTTTAGATCTTTTTTTTTTCCTGCTGCTTGGGAATGTTTTGATGGTGTATTCCTGCATGGCAGGAAGCTGAACTTCAGGACCTTTGTGATCCTTTCCAACTCTACAATTCTATGATTCTCTCTCTCTCTCTCTCTCTCTCCAAATGCATCTAAACATGCTCTAATGGGATGTGGGACCTTTTTATGCTGTTTTTGGGGGGCTCCATAGGCCACTTCAGGCCCAGGAGAGGTCTTTTTTAACAACAGGAAATGACTGGAAGTCAGTTCCCGTTACTTTTTGATTTACAAAAAGGTCTCTCCTGTGCCTAAAACGGACCCAAAGGGATCCAAAATATGGCAAAAACAAGGCCCACAATGTCCCCTTGAAAGTATCTGGGAGCATTCTAGGGCAAATGTTTATTTTTATTTTGCTAGAAGTAGGGCTGCCAGTTCAGGAATGTCCTCAGCCTTGAGGTTTCTGAACTTAAAACTTGAGACCAAATCCCCATTTGTAAATCTGCATCGATCAACCAAGAGCAAAAGGCATGTTCACCCAGAGAGGCCACATTCTCATAGTTCTCCAGCATGACCTCCTTGTACAGAGCTTTCTGGTCCAGATCCAGCAGGTCCCATCCCTCCTTGGTGAAATGGACAGCTACTGCCTCAAAGGACACAGAGACCTACAAGAAAAATAAAGCATTTTGCCTTACAGTTTTAATAAATAATACATAGAACAAAAAAATAATGAATATAATTTATGATACTATAATTTGCAGTGGGCCCTTGGCATCTGCTGGGGTTTGGTACCAGGACCACCTCGTGGATACCAAAATCCATGGATGCTCACGTCCCATTATATCCAGTGATGTGATAAAATGTTGTCCCTTACATAAAATGGTAAACAAACGAGAAATGTAAGATAGTACACATGGGCAGAAAAAATAAAATGCACAGGTATAAAATGATAACACATGGTTTGACTACTGTACATGTGAAAAGGATCTAGGAGTCTTAGTAGATTGCAAGCTGAAAATGAGTCAGTGGTGTAACGCGGCAGCCAAAGCAGTGTGATGCGGCAGCTAAGAAAGCCAATGTGATTCAGGGCTGCATCAACAGGATTACAGCGTCTAGGTCAAGGGAAGTGATGGTACCACTCTATTTTGCTTTGGTCAGACCCCACGTGGAATCCTGTGACCAGTTCTCGGCACCTCATTTCAAGAAGGATATTGACAAGCTGGAACATGTCCAGAGGAGGGTGACCAAAATGATAGAAGGCCTGGAAACCATGAAGCCCTATGAGGACTGGGTTAGGGAGCAGGGTATGTTTAGCCTGGAGAAGAGAAGCTTGAGAGGCGATGTGATACCTATGTTTAAATATTTGAAGGGACGTTATATGGAGGGTGGAGCAAGCCTGTTTTCTGCTGCTCCAGAGACTAGGACATGGAGCAATGGCTTCAAACGCCAGGGAAAGGGATTCCATCTAAACATTAGAAGAACTCCCTGCGGGTAAGAGCAGTCCAACAGTGGAATACACTGGAGTCTCTTTCTTTGGAAGTTTTTAAACAGAGGTTGGATGGCCATTTACTGGAAATGCTTTGATGGTGTTTTCCTGTGTAAGGGTGTTGGACTCGATGCCCCTTGTGGTCTCTTCCAACTCCATGATTCTGTGAGTACTGGAGAGAGCCTGAGGATCTGTGAAATGGCAGGAGGCTACAGCAGAGTATGCCTACATATCAGCAGGCGGCATAATCAAGGTTTACTTTTTGGAATTTTTTCCCTGCAAATATTTTCAAGCCATGGTTGGTGGAATCCATGGATGCAGAACCTGTGGATATGGATGGCTGACTGTATATAAGTTATTTATATATACTATATAACTTATATATATTTTATACAATTTATATATTATAAATTGCATATAGTTGATATATTATTATATTTATTCTATTATAAATAAATAATAAATATAATAAAGCTAGCTATGATGATTCCTCAGAAAAACAGAAAGATAAGATTAGGGCAAAACCTGTTAATGTTTCTCTCCAACATCATAAAAACCATTCGAACATAGGAAGATGCCTTCTTCTGAGCCAGACCACCGGTCCATCTACCAGACTAGGGTAGCTCTCCAGGGTTTCAGACCACCATGACTGTTTGGTCCCCGTCAGGAGACCTCTCATCTATCACTTGGTGCCATCCCATCCAAGGCCTAACCCTGCCCAACCCTGCTGAACTTCTGAAACCAGGTGTGATTGGTGCATTGACTGACTTATAGGTTCTGCTTACTCCCTGAAACATATATGGATGACTTTGGGTTTTTTGGTTGTCAAAGCAACAGCAGCTAAATTCTCCCAGGATGCCTTGGGAGAATGGCCGTCCTTCCTTCCAATACACGCACCTCAGATTTTTTGCATCTGATATAACCAAGCGGGATTTTCCACTGGAACTGGAGGATTCTGGAGGCTGTAGTCCAGTGGCTCCCAAACTTGGGTTTTCCAGATGGTTTGGGCTTCTGTTCCCAGAGTTCCTGACTGTTGGTAAAGCTAATTGGGGCTTATGGGTCTAAAATACCTGGAGGACCCAAGTTTGGGAACCACGGCTGTAATCCAAAAGGCGGCTTCTCCAACCTGCAGGATATACCTGTTACCTCCTGTGTGCAGCTTTCACGTTTTGCATTCCTAGAAGCCAAGAGGAAGGGGGATGTTCCTCTTCCAACACGTGGAAGTCTCTGCCATCTTTCTTGGTGAGCCCTCCCTTACCTGAGGCCGTGCCATAGCAGCTCCTTCCACATCACCACGAAGAGGATCTGATTCCAGATGTGACTGTAATGTCTTCCTACTTCCTGTGGGTGAAGAAGACAAGGAAAGATGGAGGATATTTATTGTGCGCTGGTCAATCCTAGGGCAATCCTTTTGTGTCTTACCATTTTTGTCTCCTGTCTGTTGCACGCATTTTCTCAACCTGATTATGAAAGGCTGAGATTTTACTGCGTGGAAAGACAGAGGACCTCATGGGGCCCCACAACCTCCCAACTTATTTATTTTATTTCATTTTAAATGACTACAAAATGTTCCCTAGAGGATACTTCACCACATTGTTTTACTCCTTCCCATACCACTTCAGGTCCTCGAGATGCTTTTTTCCCCCGCCAGTTAATTTCTGGGTCACTTCCTTTTGGAAAAAATGCCAGAGAAGGCAAACAAAAATAAAACACAGCCATCCCTCCATATTCACTAGGGTGAGGGGCACAGGACCCCTGTGAAAGTGGAAAAACTGTGAGTAACTCTAGACCAGTGGTTCTCAACCTGTGGGTCCCCAGATGTTTTTGGACTTCAGCTCCCAGAAGCCCTGAGCATTGACCATAGTGGCTGGGGCTTCTGGGAGCTCAAGTCCACAAACATCTGGGGACCCACAGGTTGAGAACCATTGCTCTAGACCCTCCCAAACCGAATTTAGCACACAAAAAGTATGATCACCATATTCAACCCACCGTGGATTCCTTTGAGGCATCAGGGTTCTTTCACAAGGCAGAAGTGGGGGGCTGGCATGGCTTATGGCCACCTCCACTGCTGCCCCACGGAATTTTTAAGAGGGACTTACAAGCCTCGTTCGCAGTTTCTCAGTATCCCGAGGCTTGCAGTCCCTATTAAAAATGGCACAGGGAGGCAGCAGAGGTGACAACAAATAATCCGTGAATAGTCAAATCCACAAAAGTGAAACCCGCAAATGTGGAGGGCTGACTGTAAAATGATAAAAATAAGGATAAAACTAGCATATATGCTCCCAAAGCCCTTTAGAAGGACTATATATGGCAGAACGGGTGTCCCATAAGTTCCCCTGAAGAGGCAATGTTGCCTCCTAAATCCTGACAATTTGTCACCACCAACTGAGAGGCTGGGAATTCTTTTGGTTATGGGAGCCAAAAAAGAAGCATTTTTAAAAACCAATTGTTACTGGATGTCCATTCTCTCATTCAAAAGGTTCCAGGGTTTCATGCCCTGGAGGAGGTTTTTTAAAAGGAAAAAAAAACTTTAAGAAATGACATGAAAATTAACTTGTGGGTCCCTTCCTCTTGGCAAAAAGGCATCTCAAGGCCCCGAGAGCACCAAAACACGAGCCGTTTCTGCACTTATCATTCCACTTTCAATATCCTGTGAAATCCTGGGGTTTGCAGTTTAGCGAGAGGCCTTTAGGATTCTCAGCCAGAGAGCAATTTGGCCTCAGAAAACTACAAATCACAGAATTCCACAAGATGTTGAGAATGGAATCACAGCACTGGAACCATGTAGTGCGGCAATGGCCGTGGTGATATTGCCTTCCTACCTTCTAAGTGGCCCTGTGGGGCATTTGGGGACAGACAATATTTTTTGCAGGGGGTGCAAGAGGGTACAGCTCTCAAAGGTCCCATGCAGGGCCAATGAGGCCCCACTCCAAAGTTGCCTACAACTGGGAACTGCTTGGGTCCTGAAGAGCAAGAACTCAATGTCTGCAGACAAGACAAATTACATGATTTCGAGCAAAGTAGAGGCATCAGTAACAACGGAAGAAGTTTTCACAAAACGTTTTTATATTCCCAGGCTATTTGTCTTCCTGCTTGTCCTCGTGTTCGTCCAAGTAACAATATACTCTTCCTTTGCCCCTTATTTTTGACTGTAAACAAGGCTGTATATCAGTTAACAACTCGGTCTCTGCATGTTTACTGGGACTGCTTGTGTTGTCTACAAACATCAACAAACTATGAGACTCTGAATGGAGTAGCAGCATATTATTTACATCACCCGATTATGAGTTTGGAAATATCATCACCATCACCATCACCATCACCTTTATTTCTACCCCGCTTTCCTCCTTGAGAGGACCTGAAGCGGCTTACAAAACTTGAAAGAGAACATAGTTAAAATTATAGTATACAAAAATAAAAAAATTGGCAGCTGCTCACTCTACGCATGTTTGTTATGACTGCAGCCCAAACAACTGGTGGATCAAGAAAGTGATCAAGAGTTTTGCAGAATTTGTTTATTGTTATTATTATTGTCCTAGTTTATGGTTTTTGTAACTTAGATACTATCTGCTAATTGCAATTTATTTCTTTGGTGAAAAAATATATAATGATAGTAATAGTCAATTCGGTTTCCCAACATTGTAATTGTTATTCGTATACATGTATAATAAATTTCAGTTGTTTATTAGTCCAAGTGACTACTTACAGGATCAGAATCAGACAGCCATCAACCATTAGCCTCGAAGGTCATTAATCATTAGCCTGTTAAGTCAAATCATTAATAGAAGCTAAATGCACAAGCAGATACCTGAGGATGTAATAGTGGAGTACATGTGTCAAACACAAGGCCTGTGGGCTGAATCTGGCCTACCAGGCCATTTCATGTGACCCTCGCACCTCTCCACTGCCTACTGAACCCAATCCCCACATTGCGGGACCCCAGCTGCCAGTATTCCGAAGAGGGGCCCAGGAGCCAGCACTCGCAACTACTTCTACTCCTGACTGCCCCTCTGTCCAAGTCTTGCTGTCAGAGTGTTGCTGTGGGTCACCATGTGGCTCGCAAGAGTTGGACAGAGGAGCAATCAGAAGTAGAAGTAGATTGCGAGTGCTGGCTGCTGAACCCCTCTTCGGAATACCGGCAGCTGGGGGCCTGCAATGTGGGAATCAGGCTCACCAGGTACAGAGAGGGGCAGGGCAGGCAGCAAGAGGTGTGTGTGTGTGTGTGTGTGTGTGTGTGTAGTCTTACATTACATTTATATAGTCTTAGAGATACAACTGGCCCTTTGAGGGCAATCATAATACTGATGTGGCCCAAGATAAAATTGAGTTTGACACCCCCGTATGTAGAGGAAGGTGCTGTTTTAGAACTTGCAGTTAAACTGCCGACCCAGTTATCACAAAGAGTCAGGAGGCGACTCTTCTGAGAAGTTTGTCCCTGAAAATTGTTTCAAGATGATTTGATTTCCTGTTTGAGAGCTAAACATGTTAACAACCTAGGGGCTAGAAACCGCATAAGCTTATTGTTGGGGAAAAAATATTAAATCAGAACCTGATTGATTCAGGGTGAGAAGTGGGAGAAGCCCAGGGCAAGAAATTCAAGTACCATCAGCCCTCCACACCTGTGGCTTTAATTTTCAAGGATTTGATTATTGGTGGATTATTTGCTGCCACCACCTCTGCTGCTGCCCTACACGATTTTTTAATAGGGATTTACAAACCTCATGAGATTGAGAGAGACTGCACACATGAGGGGAGGCTTGTAATTCCCTGTTTAAAATGCTGCGAGGCCTGACTGGAGCTGCCTAGAGGGAAGGTTTCCCCAGAAAAGAAACACCCGAGGTGGGGGAGACTAAGGGTTGAAGAAACGCGAAAAACTCATATCCATGAAAGTCAAACCTGCAAATGTGGAGGGCCAACCGTATTTGCATGTTTCTCCAACCCCTTCCAGACTTGATCTCAGATGTTTCTTTTCCAGGGGAACTTTCCCCCTCTTTGGTTCGTAGCCCAAATTCTCAGCACCGCAAAGCCGCTCTCAATGCCCCACACCAATGGAAGGGGATGAGAGAGAAAGAGAGAGAGTATAGGGCCACCATGCCAACTCACCCTTTTCCATCTCCCTTCGCTTGACCTGGGCCATTTCCGCACTGGGCTGTTATAGTGCTATGATTCCACTTTCAACATCCTCTGGAATCCTGGGGTTTGCAGTTTTGAACTGCAAACCCCAGGATTCCAGAGGATGTTGAAAGTGGAATCACAGCGCTATAACAGCCCAGTGCAGAAATGGCCCTGGTTTGGACCCTAGGTGTCCATTCTCCCCACCATGCCTTTGCCCCCTTCCCACAGACACCCCCCTCCATTTTGATATTTGCAATTTTCCCACTTTTGCAAGGGCCCCGTGCTGCTAACTCTAGCAAATCTGGAGGGACAACTGTCTTTTTAAACGGTAGCAGCGCTGGGTGCACCGCAGACAATAGAAAAATGGCAGACCCCACATGCCAGACAAATAGAAGCTTTTATACCATGTCGAATCTTAACAACTTCAGAACTGATTTGCTCCAAATACTACAGAGGCAGCAGGTGCTGCAGATGCCTCACTGTCTCACCCTAGAGTTGGTGTTTTGCTGATAAGGCCGGGCACAGTGTGGTCAAGTCAGGACTATGAAATGCTTATCACTATGGCAGAGCAAATGCATTCCAAAGCAATTCAAGCTCAGCAGGTTTCCAATTTCAACTTTTTGGAAATCTTTCGGCTGCGCACGTGAGACAAATCTTTCGGCTGCACATGTAGGCCTGCGACTCAACCATCATCACGTTTATTCTCCTATATGATTTTTAAGCATCTTTGCCTAATGAGGAAGCCAGTGAAGCTCTGAAAGCTTGCACGTTGTAAATTGCAAACACATATGCACTGTATTTATTAAGAGGTTCCTGTTGGTGCTGGAGATGCCTCGCTGCCTCACCCGTGCGCCGGTATTTTGCCAATGGGGCTGGGCACAACTAGGTCGAGTTAGGAATGTGAAATGCTTATCACTACAGGCACAGCAAATGCATTCCAAACATTCAAGCTCCGTGGGTTTCTAACCTCAGTTGCTACACTTACTATAGACATAGATCTCAAGGGATCTCAAGGGAAGTTACTTTTCTGTTGATGACAGAGTTGAAATTTTATGACCTGTCTTTTATTACGCTTTGGGCATCCCAATTCAAGAAGGACATGGTCAAGCTGGAGCAAGTCCAGAGGAGGGCGACCAAAATGGTGAGAGGCCTGGAAGCCACACCTTATGAGGATGGAGTTAGAGAGCTGGGGATGTTTAGTCTGCAGAAGAGAAGGTTAAGAGGGGACATGATAGCCATGTTTAAATATCTGAAGGGATGCCATGTAGAGGAAGGAGAGGGCTTGTTTTCTGCTGCTCCAGAGACCAGGACAAGGAGCAATGGATTCAAGCGGCAGGAAAGGAGATTCCACCTGAACCTCAGGAAGAACTTCCTGACGGTCAGGGCTGTCCGGCAGTGGAATACACTGCCTCGGAGTGTAGTGGAGTCTCCTTCCTTGGAGGTTTTTAAGCAGAGGCTAGATGGCCATCTGTTGGGAGTGCTTTGAGGGTGTTCCTGCATGGCAGGGGGTTGGACTGGATGGCCCCTGGGGTCTCTTCCAACTCTACATTTCTATGATTCTATGATTCTATTTGTTCCCACAAGGCCAAGATGTAGCATGGACTCTGTCTGTATCTAGATCCCTCCAGACTGATAACAGAAATAACCTCTGACACAAAATGTAGGCCTGTGGCTCAAACATGGTCACTTTTATTCTCCTGTATTATTATTATTTTTTAATGTCTTTGCCTGATGAAGGAGCCAGTGAAGCTCTGAAAGCTTGCACAAAGTTGTAAGCTGCAAATGTGTTTTCATTGTATTTCTAAGTTGCTAGTTACTTTAAGTCACGCCATTGTACACAGGAATTTAGAGTCGTAGGATCCATTTTGTGTCTCACTAGCTTCTTGCAATGTGCTCTTTCTCTGTGAAATGCTGAAAGGGGGACATTTTGGGAAGGTAACAGCACCTTGGGCCCCTTCACACTACACCATTATGTGGCGCTACTTTCCATTTTAACTGCCCTAGCAACATCCTATTAATGTGAGTCAGGCTAGATGACCTCTGGGTATGAGGGAAAACAGTTAATTTTCTCTGCAATTGAAGTCCCTCTGTGTTTGAAAGGAATACAATAGAACTCTGTGAGATAGAACGTTAGGGAGGATGGAATGTGCCTCGCTATGCTTCCTTCACTTTGTAACAACTGTAAGATTACGCTGGAGAATGGTGGGAACCATTGTATGTGTCAGTTTCCTTTCTTGAACATGTGATGTTTTGCACTGGAAATGTATAAATTGCTGTGAATGTAACGGGGTGGGGCCCAGACTTCTGAGAAGGATCTCACTGGGACATTGTGCACAATAAACAATTTTCCTTAACTGTGGGTCTCTAGCTCTGATTCTGCAACACTATGGCAGTGGTTCTTAACCTTTTTTTTTAGCAGGGACCCCCTGTAAATATAATTTGTTACCATGGACCCCCAAGACTTGAAATTTAAACAGTTAAAGCTCAATTTAACTATTCAAATATTCAACTGTTCAAATAGTTATTTATTATTTTATTACAGGCTTCTGAAGAATAGGATTCAAATCTCTGCTCAGACATTGGGTGACCTGGAGCAAGTCACATTCTCTCAGTTTTGGAAGAAAGCAAAGGCAAACCTCATCGGAACAGATCTTGCCAAAAATACCCTGCGACAAGTTCAGCTTAGAGTTGATGCCATTCAGCACACAACAATAAAATGCCACCGTGTTCCTTTTCACAGGGATGTGGTAGCAGGATTTGTGGGCGCAGAGGGACACGGTGGAAGGTGTGTGAACACACCCCAACTACTCCCTCGTTTGCAAATGAGAGCAGTTGTGGCACCCATACCCCCTCTCCTGCTGCCGTTGCTGCTGGTGTCCAGCACCAAGGCTTTGCAGACCCCAGATTAAGAACTGCTGGAACGTGTGGTTTAAAGAGGACTTTAGAATTCTCAACCAGCAAGGGTCCAGCATTCTCAACCACCGCACTACAGATCCCAGGATTCCATAGGACGTAACCATCGCAGCTGAAGTGATTTCAAAGTACTAGAACTGCCCCGTGTTTAAGAACCCCCATCACTCAGCCACACACCAGGCAGCAGTTGATATGTGCTGCCTCCAACACAGAAGGCAACACATAATCATCACGTTGAGTTACAGGTAGCCTGCTTCTCCATCAGCTTTCCAGTTTTCTTTTCGACCAGTCTGTAGCAAATGCTGCACCTTGTGGCAGTGAGTTCCCCAGTTTAATTCTTCACTACGGGAAGAAGGAGTCACCTTTTCTCTGTCCAGAATCTTCCACTGTTCACCTTCAATGGATAACCTCACCGAAGTCTAGCATCATGTACCCACCTGTATTTCCTCAAATCATGCATAAATGTATAACTTCCTCTGTTACTCACTGATTCTCTGGGGTAGGTGTGTGGAACCTCAGGCCTTGGAGCCAAAGCCGGTCCACCTGAGACCTTAACCTATCTCCCTTTCCCACAGCACCACTTCTGGGTGGCTTCCCAGCTTCTCCACTCTTTGTAAACAGACGAAACGCCTCTCTTAAGGCTTACCTGCTGGCCCCGAGCTTGAAGCTCAAATCCACTGGCTTTTTTTTGCCTCTGGCTCCACCTGCCATAGGAACCTCACCCATGAGAACTTTACCAAAACTGAAATTTGGCCTATGGACCAAAAAAAGGTCCACCACACACATTCTATGCAAGAAGCACCCCAAACGAAGCTACCTTCTTCTCCCTGTAGTAGTGGGTGTTTCCCCTTCCGGTTGCACTTTCTGCATTATTTTCAACCTCAGTCCCTATTTGACAGCTCACTTGCAGCCCCAAAGGACACAAAATGGCTGTGCTTCAAAAGCACACAACACACTACAAGCTTGTTTCAGACCAGTCATTTTGTAATGAATGGGCAATGGTCAGGAGCTGAGGACTGCAGTGGCCCCCTGGGAAACTTAGAGGCTGCCTCCTCCTGCCCCTCCAAATAATTTTTTTGCCCCTCTAAGCATGCGTGTGTGTACCTCGTTTTAGCCAAATATTTGAAGGGATGCCATACGGAAGACGGTGCAAGCTTGCTTTCTGCTTCTTCAGAGACTAGGACACGGAGCAATGGATTCAGACAACAGAAAAAGAAATTCCACCTAAACATGAAGAGCTCTTTGACAGCGGAATAGGCTGGCCAGCAGTATAGCAGAGTCTCCATCTCTGGAGGTTTTTAAACAGAGGCCGGACGGCTGTTCTTCAGGAGTGCTTTGTGTATTCCTGCATGGCAGAACAGGGTTGGACTGGATGACCTTTGCGATCTCCTCCACCTCTATGATTCTCTCACGTTAGACATAAGAGAGGCCTTAATTCCCAACAAGAAGTAACCTGAATGAGGAAGCCGGAAGAGAGGCTAAGGGCCACAAAAACAACTGTGAGGCTATGTGTGGCCCATGGGTTGCACTTTCCTTGCCCAATTTATAAGCAGCACTATGTATAGAGAGCAGTCTACCAATAAAAAGAAGATGTTGCTCCCTAAAGCTTACAGCTGGGAAACTCTACCAGCTTATTCTTCTAAAGATTTTCATCCAACACTTTACCTAGAAGTCTAAGATACTTTATATAAAACCAACCCCAATACCATTTACCGCTGAATATTATTACATTTTTTAAAGCATATCTGATCAAAAGAAAATGCAGCAACAGTGGGAACAAAAAGAGCTACTATAACAGTGACTTTGAAAGCGTTAAAAGCTTGGAAGAAGAAAAAGTTTGGCACTCAACTAAAATGAAGAAAAAATAGAGCAACAATCTGAAATAAGATGTCATCAGAAGATACTATTATATTGTTAAATATGACAGATTTATTAGAAGGTACCAATATAAAGAAATATTGGAGAATATTATTATATATGATAACAACTGCATGTATTGAATATGCAAAGTTATGGAAAATGCAGCAAATACCTACAACAGAACAATGGTGGGGAAGTTTTATTGAAAATAAAAACGCTGATATGGTTTCTCAAAGATTAAAAGGAAAATCAGATGAGGAAATTCAGAAAGAATGGCAAAATTGTAGGTAATTGCTGGGTATCGCTGGATAGAAATCTGTAATTCACGGTATTATGTATTAAAAATTGACTGTTGAGATGACTGTGGTGGATATCATGAAGCTGGAATATGGAGAATGAAATGCAAGAACCAACATGTAAAAACAGCTGTAAAATGTAGTACAACGATATAAGCATGTTAAGAGACATTGAAAATGAAATCTAGATCAGTTTGGAAGAATCAAGAAATAATTCATGTGAAATAACAATAACATTTGATTGTTTTATTTGTGAAATTTGAATAAAACGATTCATACAATAGAAGATACTATTATATTTAATAACTGCTGCAAGGTTGACATATACACAGTATTGGAAAGAAAGGAATTATATTGAATAGAGGAATGGAAACTAAAAGTTCTAGATATGGTAGAGACAGAAAAACTAACATTTTCTTTGAATAACAAACCTATCCAGAACTTTGAAAGGGAATGGAGAGAAGTTTTGGATTGCATAAAGATATAAAGGTATAAGAAAGGGAAAAAAGGAACAAGGTAATCGTTCTCTTCTTTGTTAAGCAGAAACTATGTATAAACGCAATGAAAATAAGCAGATTCAACTGGAAAAATGTAAGCTTGGAAGTGGGAAGGGTTCTTTTCTATTATTATTATTTTTAAATCAAATTTTCAATCAAAACACTTAAAAAAAAGAAGAAGAAAAATAAGAATCCAGTGACCTGATGAAAAAATGTCAACAGAAGCAGTCCACTACCAAGCAAACAAGAGTCAATCTTCCTTAGCCGTTCCAGCTAGGAAGGACTCTGTCCCCTTATTCACAGAATCCGGGCCATCGAGTCCAACGCAAACTCAAAGCACTCCCGACAGACAGCCGCCAAGCTCCTGCTTAAAACCTCCAAAGAGGGAGGGTAAGGCCCCGCTTTGGGGGTCCCCAACGTCAGTATGGTTTGGATGGGCACCACACCTAATTGGCATCATGTGTAACTGGCAACACATTTTATTGGCTCTGATATCAAATCCAAGCCTGAGAGGTCAAACTGAGCGAGGGAAAGAATTTGACCGTAAAGGTGAGAAGGATAGGTCAACTCCAAAATTCCTCCAGGTAAGTCTGAGTCATCTGTCAGGCAAATACACACCATTCCTGTGGATAATAGGCTTAAATAGAAGCTGGAATTTTCCAGGGAATCCGACTGTGAGGAGCCCACCAGGACACCGATTGACAGATATCCATCCCTTGTACACCTGGATTCTTTCCTCTTCCCTCACAGCACCCACAATAGAAAACTACTACAACACCCATCATGTCTTTGTCAATCAGAGCACTAAGCCCATCAACAGGCAAAAGACCCATCATCCACAACAGGTTCCCTTTGTCTTGCATCTGGAACCTTCACAGCCACAAGCCATTTTCAGGGTACAAATACCCCTGATTTCAGGATGCCCAGGGCGGTCTTTCGAAGGTCTACCCATTACTCCGTCCATCTGGCTCCTGAATGAGAACTGTCCTTAGGTCCTACCTAAGCCAAAATGCATTTCTGCCCTTCACTACTCTCTGGACTGGTAATTATAAATCCCCCCCAAATCCCTCAGCCTCTCTATAATTTTTCCTCCCTTTCTCTTTCAGCTAGCTCTTGCGTGAATGTGTGATTGTGTGTATCTTGTGTGCATGCATGAGTGAATTCCCCTCAGTAAAATCATTTATTAGACAATTCTACCTGGTTTTTGGCTTGGTCTGACCCCGTAAACATTGGGCAAAAAGATCTCCTTAGGTTACCCTGCCTCTTGCAGTGCTACAGCTTGCGCTCTGGCTAATTCCCATTCCCCATTTATTGAAGCACATTTAGGTGTCCCCTCCAGGACCCCAGAAATCAGGGTAACAGGAGACTCCACCACCACCCATTCCACCGTCAAACTGCTTGTATCATCAGGAAGTGATTCCTAATGTTTAGATGAAACCTCTTTTCCCAAACTTTGAAGCCACGGAGCAATATTAAATATTTGCATACTCCGCTTGACTGAAAACTGCAGAACAACAGAAGTCTTTTTAAAGTGGGCAATCAAAAAGAAAGCAAAGCAGCAGCAAAAGTAGGCACTGAAACAAATAAAACTTTAAAGAAGAATTTTTTAAAAAGGTTTTCTGCCAAGCAACGGAACAGATCACTGAACAGAAAGGGAAGAAAAACCCGAGGAGAAAATTCACCAAATTGAATTATACAAAAAATTATGCAAGTTGGGGTTGGTAAGTACCCCAAAATGAAAAGCCTCATCCACTTGGTATGATAGGGAGTTGGATTTGACGGCCCTTGGGATCTCTTCCAGCTGTATGATTTTAAGATTTTTAAAATGCCACAAGATTCTTTGTTGCTTGTGCTGCATAAGACTGAGAAGGAGGCCAACAGAAGATGTCAAAAGTTTTTCTCTCTCTTTCTTCCCGTCAAGATCTGTCTGTTTACTCTCCATTTTTTTTTCTGTGCCTCTTTTCTCATTTTCGTCCTTCCTCCTTTTTCTCCCAAACCCTCTTGGAAAACTCACCCGATCCTTTGCCGTCACTGACGATGCAGCTGCTCTGAGAGGCTAGACTGGCACTCTCTCACAGTGTGGATCTGGCTCAGAGAAAGGCATTTCACAAGTCAACAGATCTTCCCCCCTCTTCCTGTGTGTGGAGGGAGGGCACAAAATCCTCCCACTTGGTTGTTGCTGATTGCCGCCGGGCTGACTTCAACCTTCCCCACATCTTGTAAACTCAGGTCAGCCCTGGCTCCCATGACTGAATCACAGAATCATAGAGCTGGAAGAGACCACAAGGGCCATTGAGTCCAACCCCATTCCCCCAAGCAGGAATACACTATCAAAGCAAGCCCGACTAATGGCCATCCAACCTCTGTTCAAAAACCTGAAAAGGAAACTCCACCACACTCCCAGGAAGTCTATTTCACTGTTGAATGGTTGTTATCATCAGGAAATTTTTCCTAATGTTTAGATGGAATCCCTTTTCCTGAAATTTGAAGCCATTGCTCCATGTCCTAGTCTCTGGAGCAGCAGAAAACAGGCTTGCTCCATCCTCCATAGGACATCTCTTCAAATATTAAACATAGCTATCATGTTGCCTCTTAACCTGTTCTACTCTAGGCTAAATATATCCAGCTCCCTAAGCTGCTCCTCACAGAGCTTCATGGTTTGCAAGGCCTTCTACCATTTTGTCACCTTCCTCTGGACATGTTCCAGCTTGTCAATATCCTTCCTGAACTGTGGTGCCCAGAACTGGGCACGGTATTCCAGGTGAGGTATGACCCAAGCAGAATAGAGTGACACCATCACTTCCCTTGACCTGGACCTATATTCCTACTGATGCAACCCAGAATCATATCAGCTTTTTTTGCTGCTGCATCACATTGCTGACTCATGTTCAGTCTGTGTTCTACTAAGACTCCTAGAATCTTTTCACAGGTACTATGACTAGGCCAGATGTCAGCCATCAAGCCACCTTTAATGTAGTCTCACTCCTTTCCTACTACTTCCACTTTACCCAGAATTATAATCTTTTCTACTGAGTCATCTCATGATATGTCCAAAGCACATGTCATCTCCTAGATAACTCACAACCCACAAACCTCCATTCTGAGGAAGACAGTAGTGTTTATCTGTAGCAAAGTAAGCACATATCACACTTGCTGAGACTAAAACATATACGGAGTTCACAGCTTTTATACTTACACATACAAATTTTAGGTGTGCAAAGCTGTGATTGGAGAGGATCATAAACTTAATATCAGTTCACATCTTTAGACATTTCACAGATTCACAGTTGTTTACCAGTCTTTCATTCTTGGAGGAGGAACACATTTCCTGCTCTCTTGTCTTTAGCCACTTCGCGTTCACGAAACATCTCTTGGTACTTTTGTTCTCACCCACTCTGATCTTCTCCCCGCTTACCGGATACATTCTAGCAATGAACAATACAGCAGAATAACACAGAATCCACTATCGGCCATGGAAACCTCGGGGAAGTCACACCTTCTCAACCTCAGAGAAAGGCAGACGCAACTCCTCCTGAGCCAAGAAAGCCCCATGATAGGTTCACCTTAGAGTTGTCATAAATTGGAAACAATCTGAAGGCACACAACAGCAACAACTAACAGGAAATGTGGTACAGCATAGGTAAAGAGGTTGCACAGGAATACCTGGCTACTCTAAATGAAATCAGGTCTCCAGGGCCACAGGAACTACACCCAAGAGTATTAAAAGAATTGGCAGAAGTAATTTCAGAACCACTGGCAACAATCTTTGAGAATTCCTGGAGGACATGAGAAGTCCTGGCAAACTGGAGGAGGGCAAATGTCTCCATGTTCAGAAAAGAAAAGAAAAAAGGAGGACCCAAATAACTATCACCCAGTCAGCATGACATCAATACCAGGAAAGATTCTAGAGCAGACCAGTAAACAGTCTCCAAGCTCTTAGAAAGGAATGCTGTGATCTCTCAAGCCCAACATAGGTTTCTCAAAAACAAGTCATGTTAGACTATGTTTTTAAAGACAGTTTTTAAATAGAGTTAAAAGCTCTAAAACAGAGTTAAAAGGGAATGTTGTGGATGTAGCACACCTTGATTTCAGTAAGGACTTTGACAAGATCTCCCCATGACAGTCCTGTGAACAAGCCAGAAAAACATGGGCTAGACAATACTACTATTAGCTGGATTTGTAATTGGTTGCCTTTTCACAGCAAGAAAATGGGACGGGCAAACTTTTTTTTCTTCCGCTACAGCTTCTACAGTTCAAGCAGTTCAAGCAAAAGCAGTTCAAGCAAAATGCTAACTGTGCACATCTTAATTCTAACAAAGGCTGTTTCCACACTACACTGTCATAGTGCTACAATTCCACTTTCAACCTCCTGTGCAATTCTGAGGTTTGTAGTTTTCGGAGGCCAAAGAGCTGTCTGGCTGAGAATTCTAAAGGCCCCTCCCTAAATTGCGAACCTCAGAATTCCACAGAATGTTGAAAGTGGAATAATAGCACTATAACAGTGTGGTGCGGAAATGGTCAAGGGCCAGCTCGCTAGCTGTTCCCAAAGGGGAATTGAGGGGTCCTTATCAGATCGACATGATCCAGATTGCAGAGACATTCCAGGCTGGTGCACAAGAACAAGAAGTCCTCAAACTTCTGGTTTCAGGCAACACTGTCTCACCTCTTCCTTCCGGCAGTTCAGCAAAAACAGCACTCTCCGTTGCCCTTTTGCAGCCAACAACCACGCATGCCACCTGGTGGATTATGGGAACTGCAGCCCCAAAGAAGGAACTTTTCCAAGCTACGAGCTAGAACGGTCATCGGGCATGCCAGTGAGTGGATTATGGGAGCTGCAGTCCAAAACAGGAACTTCCCAAGCCCGCACTCAGCATGGCCACTGGCCAAGCTAGCTGGTGGATCATGGGAGCTGAAGGGCAACAGAGGAATTTTTCCCAAGCTCCCAGCCGCCTTGGTCTTAGGGCATGCTAGCTTGTGGATTATGGGTGCTGCAGCCCAAAACAGGAACTTCCCAAGCCCCCACTCAGCATGGCCACTGGCCAAGCTAGCTGGTGGATCACGGGAGCTGAAGGACCATTGAGGAATTTTTCCCAAGCCCCCAACCGCCTTGGTCTTAGGGCATGCTAGCTTGTGGATTATGGGAGCTGCAGCCCAAAACAGGAACTTCCCAAGCCCCCACTCAGCATGGCCACTGGCCAAGCTAGCTGGTGGATCATGGGAGCTGAAGGACCATTGAGGAATTTTTTCCCAAGCCCCCAGCCGCCTTGGTCTTAGGGCATGGTAGCTTGTGGATTATGGGAGCTGCAGCCCAAAACAGGAACTTCCCAAGCCCCCACTCAGCATGGCCACTGGCCAAGCTAGCTGGTGTATCATGGGAGCTGAAGGACCATTGAGGAATTTTTTCCCAAGCCTTCAGCCGCCTTGGTCTTAGGGCATGCTAGCTTGTGGATTATGGGAGCTGCAGTCCCAAACAGGAAATTCCCCCGCCTCCAGGCAGCGTGGTCACTGGGGCATCGTGGGAGCTGCAGCCCAAAAGAGGAATTTTTCGAAGCCCCCAGCCAGCTTGGTCGCAGCAGGGTATGCTGGTGGGTGGATTATGGGAGCTGCAGTCCAAAAGAAGAACTTTTTCTATCTCTACCTACCTCCTTCCCTCCTCTCCAGTGGCAGCGAGCAGCCCCAGAGAAAGCTTGGGAAGGGAAGGTCATGTGATAGGGAAGATCCAGCCCCTCCCCCCGAAATTTCCGGCCCCTCTGGGCTCCTCCGGCTCGCTTCTCTTAACCCTTCCCGCACCCAACGCGGCGATCTCAGCGCTGCGAGCGAGGGAGGCCCGGGAAAGAAACGTCAAGGCACCGCATCGCATTGATTTTTTTTCCCCTTAAATATCTTCTGGGCTGTAACAGCAAGGATTGCTCTTTAATATTTTCCCCGATTTTTTGTTTTTTTAGTTGCTGGACGAAATTGTGCATCCATTTGTACGCATTGTTTTTGGAAGGCAAAAGGGAGGGGGGGAAGCCCCCTTGCGCTCTCTCTAGCCAGAAGGCTCCAAACCTCAGTTCAGGACGAGTGAAACTGGGGTGTGTTTGCCAGAAGCCAACAATTCAGGCTTGTATGGGGCTGCTCAGAAAGAAGCCCCTTGGAAGTCCGTGGGGTTGATGCCCAGGTGAGTGTGCATAGCTTAGTCTGGGTACAGGAAGGGTGGGAACTGCAGGAGGGCTGGGGTCTCATTTTGCAAGGCTTCCAGGGGAGGTTCCAGTTTTGGGGGGCTGCAGAAGGGGTGGCCTGGGGGACCTGGAATGGTCCAGGGCTGTGGAAAGAGGCTTGGAGGGCCACTGTGTCCATCCCTGGTGAGCATCCACATTACACTGTTATAGTGCTATTATTCCAGTTCCAACCTCCTTTGGAATTCTGGGGCTTGTAGTTTCCTGAGGCCAAAGAGCTCTCTGGCTGAGAATTCTAAATGCCCCTCCCTGCACTGCAAATCCCAGAATTCCACAGGATGTTGAAAGTGGAAGAATAGCACTGTAACAGCGTAGTACGGGAATGGCCTAGTTCTCATAAGGAAACAGAAAATTCCTCTGCTGCCCTCCTGGCTGGCTAAGACACCAGGAAAATGAGAGTTAAAAGAGGGCGATGTCATACTCTCCAGCATTTCATAGATGAAAACCAGGACGCAAATGGCCAAGCAACATCACAGTGAGGCCAAGACAGCAAATGTTACTAAAGCCGAAGAACACACAAGCTAGGAGAGGCTGCCGCAGTTTGATTTTGCCTGAGCCTCCTGGGAAAGGGAAAGTGTCAGGAACAGACACGTACACAATATCAATAAACTTGATTAACAGATTTATTGGAAGTTTGCAGAGTAGTGATTCGCAGACTTTCAAAGTCAAGAGTGAAGATTTGTTCCCACAGTTTCGCACAAGAGATAAGCAAAGCACATTAGCAATTTTCCCAGGTCAAGATGACCACGGAATCACTATAGTTGCTATCAGCGCTCTAACGAATGTTTTGAGAACTGGATGCTGAGGAAGGCACACCTGCACAGGCCTTGCTATAACACACGTAGGAAAACTACTTGCAGTCTTATATAAATCCTAACTACCCCTTTACCCATTATCCACAATCATGTGAGGATTATGGAGGTCATCCCGACAGAAAGAACTCCCCTCTTTGCCTTTCTTCTCTCCTCGCTGAATTGAGCGCAGACTATTTTTGCAGTTTGAACTCTGGTCCCTATCACCCTACACTGTTATAGCTCTGCTATTCCACTCTTAATTGCCCTGGCTGCACTCTGTGGAATTCTGGGGTTTGTAGTTTGCGGGGGCACCGGATCTCCCAGGGCTGAGAATTCTAATGCTTCTCCCCAAACTGCAAATCTCATGATTCCCTGCGATATTAGCATGGCAGTTAAAGTGGCATAAAAGCACTATAACAGTGTAGTGTGATAAGGCCCTCTGTTTGCTGCAATTGAAATAAGCTGAGAATGAAGGAAGGAAGTGGGAGGAAGAGGGAGAAACTGGGACGTTTTAAAGGCAGCTGAAAAAATGGGACAACAGAGGATTAATCTGGACTGTCCCTGCCGAATCAGATAATGGGTTAAGGGGCTAAGGGGTAGTTAGGATTTATATTAGACTGCAAGTAGTTTTCCTACGTGTGTTATAGCAAGGCCTGTGCAGGTGTGCCTTCCTCAGCATCCAGTTCTCAAAACTTTCGTTAGAGCGCTGATAGCAACTATAGTGATTCCGTGGTCATCTTGACCTGGGAAAATTGCTAATGTGCTTTGCTTATCTCTTGTGCGAAACTGTGGGAACAAATCTTCACTCTTGACTTTGAAAGTCTGCGAATCACTACTCTGCAAACTTCCAATAAATCTGTTAATCACGTTTATTGATATTGTGTACGAGTCTGTTCCTGACACTTTCCCCTTCCCAGTAGGCTCAGGCAAAATCAAACTGCGGCAGCCTCTCCTAGCTTGTGTGTTCGGCTTTAGTAACTTTTGCTGTCTTGGCCTCACTGTGATGTGTGCATGGTATAAGCGATGCAGAGAAGCGTGTAAAGAGGTCTGTTGCTGGAGAATTCCAGCAAGAAAAAGTTGGAAATATAAACATGGGGCACAACAAAAACAGTTGTGTAGCCTCCCCTTGTCATTTGCACTCCGGTGAGAGTGGTTAAAATTGAGCCTTTCAGAGAGGTCATTGAAATCATGATTTACATGAATGTGATAAAAATCTAATCAACCCTGATTTGTGGTAATGAAGGAGCATGATGGAATATTATAAAGCTTTTGCAGTTTTTGTTGTCCCCCCCCCTTGTTTCTATCTTGCTATGTGTGGTTATGCTTGCAGCTGGATGCAGATAACAGGAAAGAGCTTGCAGAACTTAGAATAACAGGAAGCCACGTAGAGCAACGGTAGATAGTAAGAGAGATAACTAACAGAGTAGGCTTAACAGGTCCGAAAGAGAAGTAGACTTTGTGGGCTGCAGCGTCCGGAGTAGACCAAACTAGGCCAAGGGGAGAGGGAGTGAATCCAAGAGATGAACTTTGGTGACTGAAAGCCTCATAATATTTTAATCATTTTAATATTTACATGCACAGTGCTCGTATGCTGACACAATAATGTATTCATGACATGTTTCCTATACATATGTATTTGGATTAGCCAATGATTAGCACTTCTTGCCTCTGTAAAGGATGCTTAGCAGGGAATAAAAGGGCTTGTCATGTTCAATTCGGGCTCTTAGTCTTTGGGAAGCTATTCCTCTAAGGGCCCTGCAGGCTGCAGTCAAATAAACGGATCCAAAGATTTTTCCGACTCAAGTGGTCTCTGTTCCGATCGAGCTACTACAGTAACAGTGATTGGTGCTGTTGTTCCATGGGCAGGGTCTGGGTTCAGATCTCTGCACAGCCACAGGGCTTACCTGGGAAGGTGACTCGGATGTGGAAAGCAACGGCCTCTTCATGTGTGAATGAGCATCACTGAACAAAGGGCCCCTTCGCACTACACAGTTAGAGCGTTACGATTCCATTTTTCCTGGCCTGACTGCATACTGTGAAATCCTGGGATTTGCGGTTGTGGTAGGGTCCTGGGAATCCTCAGCCAGGGAGTTCTAGTGCCACACCCAACTGCCTATCCTTGATTACATAGGATGCTGCCATGATAATTAAAGTGGAAACATAGTGCTATAATCATGTAGTGGGAAAGGGCCTAAAATGGGAGGATATGTAAAAACAGACAAACTATCTGTCAGCGGAGGTCTGTATATATTTTTGCGTTTAGATCAGAGACGTTCCTATATGCAGCAGAGTTTATTTATTTTACTATTAATTCAAATATTTATAACCTGCCCTATATCCAAAGAGCTCAGGGCAGCATATAGTAAAATCAACCTGGCCAACTGAAAACAATTTAAATCAGTAAACAAATAATTTAAGGCTATCACAAAGAGGAGAGTGCAGGTTAGTTCTCTGTTGTCCAAGAGGACAGGACCAGGTCTAATGGTCTGAAGTTACAGGAAAGTAGATTTTGATGGAACTTTTGAAGGAACTTCTTGACCGTACAAGCTGTTCAGCAACAGAACCAATTGCCTAGAGAGGAGTCTACATCCATTTCCGCACTACACTCTTATAGCGCGATGATTCCACTTTCAACCTCCTATGGAATCCTGGGGTTTGCAGTCTCGGGAGGGGCCGGCTGGCCCCTCCCGAGACTGCAAACCCCAGGATTCCATAGGAGGTTGAAAGTGGAATCATCGCGCTATAAGAGTGTAGTGTGGAAAAATCCCCCAGGCACTGTGGCCACCAGACATGATGGCTGGAAGAACCTGGGAATTGTTGTCTAAAAAGGTGAATTTTCCAAGCTGTGGCACACATTGAGGTGACTGTGTGTAGTTAAGAAGATGTGGGTTTAGGCCCTAAAATTTTATTTTTGATCCCTGAGGATCCACATGTGTCCCATGTGGCCATGCGGTTAGGGAGTGAGATTTTTGGCAATGCAAGGGTCCTGAAACCTTGTGGGCGAGTGAAGTTATTGGAAGTTGTTCTTGTTTGTATGCCTTCAAGTTGTTTATGGCTTATGCCAACCCTAAGGCACACCTGCCACAGGGTTTTCTGGGGCTGAGAGTGTGTGATGTGCCCAAGGTCCGCCAGTGGGTTTCCACGGCCAAGCGGAAAATCAAACCCTGATCTCCAGGATCATAGCCCAACGCTCGGACCACTGCACTATGCTGCTGTCATTACCTAGAAAGAATTCCCGTTTAAACTCTTGGGGTTTAACTGAGCCATAGTAAGCAAAGCAAGTGAAATATCTCTTTCAGTTTTTGGCATGCCATAAAATCCCTGTCCCTGTAGGGAAATGATTTCTCCTTTTTTGTGTGGCTTACCTTTTTCTCTGTATTTTCTTTAAAAAACGCATGGATCAGCTTCAGCCAAATATTAATGCTCACAGCAAGGTACAAAAAGTAGGAAAAGAAGCTACAAAGAAAGTTGGTATTTTGTTATAGTAAAATATTTCACCACTTTGTCATTTTCTTCCCTCTGATTTGTCCTGGGTGTGCTGGGTTTTGCCCATATCCTTTTTTTTTTTTTGCCTGAGGCCATTTCCATACTCTCTAAACTGCAAACACCATGATTCCATAGCATGTTGAAAGTGCAATAATAGCACTGCAACAGTCTAGTGCGGAAATGGCCTGAGTGATAAAAATCGGTCAGTTGCAGAGGCTTCCTGTGGTAGTCTTCTGTTGTTTGTTGCTATGAGTTTTTTTTTAACTGAAAAGAAAAAGAACACAATAAAAACCTAAAAGATCTAATGAGAATAACTCCAGAAGCCCGTGTGAAAGATAAAACATTATTATGATGCTTATATTTTTTATTTATTTGTCATACACTGAAAAGGCCACTTCCATGTTCTTATTTATCACTGCAACAACTCTGTGAGGTAGATTTACTTGGTAAGTAAGGAATTCTCCATGTAAGCGTAATTCACTATTCTGGTTGTCTGAGGCCACTTCCGCACTAGCCTGTTATAGCGCAATGATTCCACTTTCAACATCCTCTGGAATCCTGGGGTTTGCAGTTTCGGGAGGGACCGGCCGGCCCCTCCCGAAACTGCAAACCCCAGGATTCCAGAGGATGTTGAAAGTGGAATCATCGTGCTATAACAGGCTAGTGCGGAAGTGGCCTCAGGCTGGTAAGATGTAACTGCTGCTAGGCTGCTAGACGGAGAATGCCAAAATTGATGCACATTTGTGGATTTGAGGAGCTGGACTACTGCAACCCTAGAAAGAAGACGGGAGGGTTAGCGGGGGACAATGGTGGCCACGTCCTGTGTATTGTGTTCCCCTTCCCCATGTAGGTTTGGGTCTAGGAGTTGTTGGCCGTTGTCATCTTCACCTGCAGAGATAAGCGGTATAGTCAGCCCTCCTGTTAAGCCCAAGGTTTGCTCTAGCTAAAAATTTGGTTCAGGCCGCCTTGTACGTATATTGCAGGCCTGTTTGCCTTGTTGAAATGCTCAAGGAATGTTCTGTCCCTGCAGCCGCCGCCTGGTACAGGGAGGGAAGGTGAGATAAGGTGTTTTCTGGCCAGCACCGGACCGGGAGTTGGTTGCCAGCTCATCTCGGCACCTGGTACACGTCTTGGCTTGGCACAGGAAAGCCCCCTCTCCCTCCCTGGCCTGTTGGGTTGAATGACGTGATGTTTTTCCAACTCTTTGTAGTTACAAAATGCAATGATCTGCATAAGAGGCTTGAGAACAAAGAGCTTTGCTTCGATACCGCTTGCCTTCACGAAACCAGAGTGTGTATGTATGAATGCTTGCTTTTCTTTTTTCCTTTTTGTTTCTTTTGCTCACTTGCAATAAAACAGCCTTCTTAAAGATAGAACAGAGCGGTCCTTTCACCTGCCTCATACTTTGACCCCAAACATAGCACGCCCAAGTCAGGGCTCAGGCTGTGTGCCTTACACCTCCGCATTTGTGGGACTTGCACAGATTTGATTATTTGCAAGTTCCTTCAATGCCTGTCCCACCCACCCATCTCAGAGGCTTCTTTTTCCGAAGGAACCTTCCCTCTTGGCCACTCTAATCAGGCTGCGCAGCCATTTAAAAACCCACCTCTAATTATTATTATTATTATTATTATTATTATTATTATTATTATTATTATTATTATTATTTTAATTGTTATTCACCTCTCCTCATAGATTGAGGCTGGGTACAACAGAGATTAAAATAAAATTAAAACCAGCATACCAATTAAAAACATGTAATGATTAAAATACACTAAAAACATCAAACCATTCAAATCCAAATATATCATAATTAAAATACATCATAATTAAAAATAGACTGGATAGGTCTGCTGGAAGACATAAGTCTTTAGCAGTTTTTAAAATGCAGTCAGCATTTTGAAATCCTGTTCCTCCTCCACCAGCCACTCCTTGGCAAACTAAAGACGGTTAATTTCCGAGCAATGCGAATCATCTCTTGACGCCGCCCCCATCCAAGGTCCTTTCTGCACAACACTCTTATAGCGTGATTATTCCACTTTCAACCTCCTAGGGAATCCTGGGGTTTGCAGCTTTGGGAGGGGCCGGCTGGCCCCTCCCGAAGCTGCAAACCCAAGGATTCCCTAGGAGGTTGAAAGTGGAATAATCACGCTATAAGAGTGTTGTGCGGAAAGGGCGGAAGGAAGAAGATGGGCAAGAGGGAGGAAATAAGGGTCACCATGCGACCCACCCCTTTCCCCTCTCCTTTTCCTGACCTGGGTTGGACCCTGGGTGCCTGTTCTCCCTCCTCCCATGCCTCAGCCCCCTTCCCACAGACACATACATTTTGATATTTGTGGTTTTTCTACGTTTGCAGGGATCCTGTGCTTCAACCCTAGTGAATGTGGAGGGCCAATTGTAATTGCTCTCCTGCTTTTGCTTTTATCTCTGAGCAATAGGGGAAAGGAGTTATTCCGGCACCTTGTTAGCTATGCAGGGTTTAATAGATGCCATGCACCTTTCCTTCCAGGGTGAAAATGGAATCAGCGCAAAGCGATCCCTCCGTTACATCTGAGGTGCTCTACAGAAAAAGAGTGAAGACGGAGGAGCACGTTTTGGCTGACTGTGAAGCATCGGGAAGGGGCAGTGAGGTTGAGGAGGAGGAGAGCAGTGAGGGATTTTGGGAAAAGTCAGAGGAGATGGCCCACGGTTCACTGGTGGCTTCCCAGGCTGGTTCCCAGGTGATGGTCCTCACAGAAGGCTTGAACAAGGAAATAAAGCAGGAAGAGGAGGAGGAGAAGGTGCGGGCATTTCTTCCCAAAAGGTTCAAGAAACAAAGAAACAGAATGGTCAAAATCCCCACTCCATTAGGACCCCATCTTTTGACAAGATGTCAACTGAGGAAGGGGCATCCGAATCCCTCTCCTCCAATAAGATAACACTTCAAATGGGTAGAGCCAGTACGCAGTGGGGTCTCATGTTGCGGGCAGAGACAAGGGCCATTTCCGCACTAGCTTGTTATAGTGCTATCATTCCACTTTCCACACCCTATGGAATCCTGGGGTTTGCAGTTTGGAGAGGGGCCTCAAGGCCCCTCCCGAAACTGCAAACCCCAGGATTCCATAGGATGTTGAAAGTGGAATGATAGCACTATAACAGGCTAGTGTGGAAATGGCCAAGGTGGTGGTGAATCCACCTGGACAATGCTCTGAATTTTAAGTGAGTTCTCTAAGGCACTGGATTTATTTTCAGGATAGGGATTAGCATAATGGTCTTCTGAGTATTTTGGACTTCAACTCCCAGAAGGCCCAGCCAGCAACAGTCTGGAATTCTGGGAGTGAAGTCCACACCACCTGGAGGACCAAAGTTTGGAAACCCATGCTGAGCACCTTGGAGAGTTCCTTCCAAGGTGTCATGTGGATTTTTCTGGAAAAAAGTCATGTTAGAGAATTATACAAATTAGGTTTCTCTCAGGGCATTTCCACACTATATTGTTATAATCCGGCGTTTGTAGTTTAGTGAGGTCCAAAAGCTCTCTGGCTGAGAATTCTGAAGGCCCCTCCCTAAACTGCAAACTCCAGGATTCCATATGATGTTGAAAGTGGAACAAAAACACTATAACAGTGTAGTGCAGAAATGCCCTCAGTCAAGAGCCTTCTTTGCCTTTGTTGATCTGTGGGACGGTGGGACCACAAGCTCATTTAAATATGGATATAGGAAAAAATTCAGGGACTCAGATGACTACCTGGGTATATCAATAAGGGTTTTTTTGGTAACTGCAAAACATAATTCTGCCTAAATTACAATACTTTCCTCACTTTACAGTAGAACTGTCCTTTCACAGATTTCTTTCATGGGTAAGGCTAAGTCCTGCTCTCTCCTGGCCTTCCCTCTAGCCATTCCCTTTCTTTCAGTGGGTCAGATCCCCTCTGATGGGTCAGATCCCCTCTAACTCTAAGACCAGAGGATAATTAAAATGTCCCCTTCACCAGTGAAATGGGTTTTCTGGAGAACTTGGAAAACTTTTTGCAAAATTTTTCAATGATTTTTCAGTGATTTTGCCTGATTTATCAAGATATTCAAACATATTCAAAGCTGTCTGTGGAAATTATTTTACTGGGATATTTTTAATATTTAATATTTAATGATAAATTTTTAATAATAAAAAGGTAGGGATGTGTTTATGTCCAGTGCACTATATCCAGTTAACACACAGAACTGGAGGAAATCACAAGGTTACCTTTATTAATCAATCTGTGCAGAAAGGAATGCGTGGTGATATTTCACACAGCAAGCACGCACTTGGCCACTTGCATTGTACTTTTCTACTTTGCAGTTATAAGAAGCAGGATACAAAACACTGTTCATTGCTTCCCTTCCATTAATCATTAGTTGTACATTTATTTATCTTGTGCACATACGTTGGGCCATGTGCATTCATTATACAGTCTCAGCAGTTATTCACCCTATGATTATGCACTCTGTAGGCATTAATTTTACCATGTTAATGAAGCCTCAGTTACTTAAGTTGCTTTCTTCTTTATTATATTTGGACATCTCATTATTCTCTTCTTATTCTCTCTTTCTTAAGCACATTCTTCTCTACTTGCCATTCCATTCCTTATATGGTCCACTTCATTTTTACAAAGGGAAAGAAGGCTCCTGACTGAGGGCACTTCCGCATTACATGGGTCACTTCCACACTAGACTGTTATAGTGCTCTTATTCCACTTTCAACATCCTATGGAATCCTGGGGTTTACCGTTTAGGGATGGGCATTTAGAATTCTCAGGCAGAGAGCACTTTGGTCTCTGGAAAATGCTTTTTCAGCCGTGAGAACAGAATGAGTATGGCTGAAAGAGCCGTATTTTTTTAAGACCACATAGTTGAAGAGAGACATGTTGTACGGTGTGTGTCTTCAAGTCATTTCTGACTTATGGAAACCCCAGTGCAAACCTATCACGGAGTTTTCTTGGCAAGATTTATTCAAGAGGGGTTGCCTTTGCTTTCCTCTGAGGCTGAGAGTGTGCAACTTGCCCAAGGTCACCCATTTCCGTGGCAGAGAGGGGATAATAAACCTTGGTCTCCACTGTGGCCGTCCGACACTCAAACCACTACAGCATCCTGACTATACATGAAATATATAAACAGTTAAATTTTCTTTTGCGGAGGTGTAACTATCCTACCTTCAGCTTCACTCATTCACTTTTTGTACTATCCCTCAATTCTATTTCAAGTTGAGAAAAAAAAATTGATTCTGTACAACTAAGACCCATTCCGCACTGGACTGCTATAGCGCTATTATTCCACTTGCAACATCCTATGGAATCCTGGGGTTTGCAGTTCCAGCCCCTCCCGAAATTGCAAACCCCAGGATTCCATAGGATGTTGCAAGTGGAATCATTGCGCTATAATGCTCCAGTGCAGAAATGACCTTAGACATTAATTGAAGGAAACTGTGAAACGTTCTAAACTTTTAGCTGCCATGTTCCTTTTCTCTCCTAATCCTTCACCCGCTTGCCTTGACTGGGATCCTCACTTCAGTTCCAGGTACAGGAAATGTTAGCCAGAGCAGCCACTGACTTCTCTGAGGCAGAGAAAAGTCTTCTGGACACCACGCCAAAGTTGCCTCTCAGGTGGATAGTGCACAAGAGTGACGGAGGTGTCAACTCAACAGGTAGGACTTAATTGGGAGTATATTTCAACTCAGTCTTTCTTCCTTCCAGTATAGAACTTCTAAATAGTTGGTTAAAAACTTGTTACCCTGATTTCTGGCGTCCCTTGGGGGACACCTCAATGTGCTCCACATGATGAGGAATGGAAACTAGCCAGAGCACAAGCAATAGCCATGCGAGAGGCAGGGTAACCTAGCAGGGTCTTTTACCCAGTTTTTACAGGGTCCGGCCAAGCCAAAAACCAAACAAAAAAATGTCCAATAAATGATTTTATTGAATGAAAGTCTCACGCACCAACGCAATCACTCACACACTCACTCAAGATCTATTAAGAAGCAAAAGAGAGGAAACTGGATAGGTGAGTATCGAAGGGGTGTAGCAGGGGTAATACTGCACCTTTTCCTGAAGTCCTTGGTCCAGGAAAAACAGCGGAGAAGTGGGGCTCAGCACGGAGAAGGCTGAAGGGATTACTCAATGGGCGGAGAAACGGTCTGCTGGGATGACCGGGAGTGATCCAAAGAACTGCTCAAAAACTGGGACTATTTGTAGGGGAAAAAGTACCTGAAGAACTAATCCTTTCCCGGGGAGAACAATGGGTGTTGCAATGAGCGCGAAGCTCCATAATGGTAACTTCCTTTGCGTGATGAGATTACAAGGTGTTGCCAAAGTCTCAGAATCTTTGGCTGTATTTGGTTGTGGTGTGACTTCATGTAAATGGTCCTCGCCTGATAGGATTTTGCTCAACTTAGGGCAAACACGATAATCCCCTCAAGTCAGCTTCTCAGGGGCTGAGGACCCTTTGTTTATTGTGGGTTTGCACAGCTTGAGGTCTCCTGGGGCTACGTGACTGGGGATCTTATTTGCCTGACCTGGTTTTTGATCGTTTGACTGTTGCTGCCTACGTGCCCATCTGGGTGACCTGTCAGGCATATTGAATCGTATTTTAATATCAAAATTGTAGACCCCGGGATAGGGTTTTTCCAGTGGAGTAACAAACTTAAGATGTTATTTTTAATATTAAATATTTTTTATTCTTTTATTTTATTATGAATCTTATTTAAGATTTCATGAGGTTTTCTTAGGCCAGGAATACTCAGTGGTGGTTTTGCCAGTTCCTTCCTCTGAAATATAGCCTACAGCCCCTGGAATTCCTTGGCAGTCTCCCATTCAAACACAGTTGGCCCTCCACACTCACTGGGGTTAGGGCACAGGACCCTCACAAGAGTGGAAAAACTGCAAATATTAATATGTTTGGTATGTCAGAAGGGGGCCGTGGTATGTAGGGGGAGGAGAACAGGCACACAGGATCCAAACCAGATCAGGGAAAGGAGAGAAAAAGGGGATGGGTCAGCATGAGAGGTCTGTACTTCCTTTCTCTCGCCCGTGTCCTTCCTTGGGTATGTATGTTATGGCAAGAGAGAAGCCCTATCTCGGGGTCTACAATTTTTAATATTAAAATATGGCTCTGTATGCCAGAGAGGTCCCCCGAAAGGGCACGTAGGCAGGCATGATCGAAAGACCGACAACAGGGTCAGACCAGTAAAATTCCCATCATGTAGCCCCAGGAAAACCTCAAGAAAAACAAATCCACAATAAACAAAAGGTCCTCCGCCCCGAGATGCTGACTTGCGAGGATTAGCATGCCTGCCCCAAGTTGAGCAAATATTTCATCAAGCGAGGACCCTTAACACAGCCAAAGATCTGGAGACTTTGGCAACACACAACAAATCCTATCATGCAAAGGAAATTACCAGTATGGAGTTACGTGCTCACTGCAGCTCCCATTGTTCTCCCCAGGAAAGGATTAGTCCTCCGGGTACTTTTCCCCAAAAAATAATCCCGGCCTTTGAGCGTTTCTTCGGATCACTCCCAGTCATCCCAGCCGACTGTCACTCCGTTTGTAGAGCAATCCCCTCAGCTCCCTCCGTGCTGAGCCCCACTTCTCCACTGCTTTCCCGGATCCCGGACTTCAGGACAAGGTGCAGTATTCCACAACAACACCCCTTCGAAACTCCCCTGTCCTATTTCCTCTCTTTTATTTCTTAATAGCTCTTGAGTGAGTGTGTGTGTGAGTGCGTTGGTGCATGAGACTTATATTCAATAAAATCATTTATTAGGCAATTTGGTGTGGTTTTTGGCTTGGCCTGACCCCATAAACACTGGGTAAAAAGACTCCGCTAGGTTACCCTGCCTCTCGTATTGCTCGTCCTTGTGCTTTGTCTAGTTTCCACTCCCCATCATGTGGAGCACATAGAGGTGTCCCCCAAGGGACCTTAGAAATCGGGGTAACATATATGGGGCACTGGGAGAGGGTTTGTGGTGCTGAGAAATTGGGCTGTGATCCATCCATTGCTGGCAGGCAGTGGCTAGTGGAAGAGGAGGAGGACCAGAGGCAAGTTTTTAAAGGGCTGTACGGCCTAATCAGAGCTACCAAGAAGGTGAGTAGGCAGGTATTGGAGAAACTCGCAGATAATCAAATCTGTGAAAATTAAACCAGCACATGTTGAGGGCTGACTGTACTCAATAGGGCTGACTCTGCTTAGCTTCCAAGATCAGATGTGATCTGATGACTTTAGGTATTGATTACACGTCATGTTTTATATTCTTAAATGTTAACCTTTATTATTATTTATTAAGCTTCATTATTACTTATTAATATTTTATTATTAAAATTACAATTTTTTTCATTTTATAAATTATAAAATGTGTTTGTTCTCACCTATTAACTGACTGTCAGTTTTTCTGTGGATCCCATTCTCTAACTCAGCTTCTCCTCTGGAATTTACTTCCTTGTGTTTGGAGCTTGCTTTCCGAAAGATCTTTAAGCTATTGTTTCCAGCCCCACAAGGATTTAATTTAAACCCCTCTGGATCAAACCTGCCATGCTACTACTAAAGACATTTTTTCCCAATCTTTGTGAGTCTTAGCCAGTATTCCTCTGTCTTTTTGTCATGGGTATCACATCCTGAATTCCCCCAAGAGAATTCAGACAATCTTAGCCGTTATTCCTCTGTCTAAGAAATGAAGACTGTGCTCCCAGAAGCCAAAGCTCTCATGTCTACACCATCTATGTAGCCAGTTATACATTTTTAGTAACTTCCTGCCCCTATGTAGTCCTCTATCCTGCCCTGGCAGAATTGACAAGAATATTACCTGTGCCTCAGACCCTTTCGGCTTCCTGCCCAAAACTTCATAGTCAGAGGTGATCTACTCAAAGGTGTCTTGGGCTGTGTTGTTGGTACCCACATGAATAAGGAGAAAGGGATAGTGATCCGTGTTCTATATTACTTTTGATAAGTTATCAGTGACATCCCAGATATGAAACAGAAGGAATTTCACCTGTTAACAGAAAGAGACTAGGGAGGTTGCCATTCTGGGAAGGGAGTTCCAAGCCTCGGAGCAGCCACGGAGAAGGCCCTCTCCTATATTCCTACCAGATGTCCCTGTGAGACATGGGAACCGGTGGACCAGTTGCAAAAAGGGAGTTGTGTGCTCCCTGTAGCCAGAGCCAGTTAATATTTTGGCTGCATCTTTTTGGACCAGCTGAGGATTCTTAACACTTCCATTACCTTATATTATCCATTACCTTATATTATATCAGGACTGGAGAAAGTGTAGCTCATTTGCTACCTGTGGCCCTGTAGGGCAATTTTTGTGGCCCTCCAAGGGCCAAAGAAATGGGAGTTTTTTAGGGGGGAAAATCCCCCCAAGAGGATTTGGGGAGCAACTTTTCTATGTTCTCCAGCCATTTTACACCAAGAAGTGACCCCCCCCCCCGTTTTTTGACAGGCAAAGACCCAGAAGTCAACTTCTCACTCACTTCCTGTTGGACAAAGGGCCTCACTTGTGACGAAATTGCCCTCCTTAATGCTCAGTTGGGAGCAAAAATAAAAATTTCAGCGAGGGTGATGTGATCCTCCAAAGTTTCCTAGAGAAGCCAAGGTATCTCCTAACCCTCAACATTGGCCCACCCCTGTTGTACAGGGAGGAGACCGTTGTTGTTGTTGTGTGCCTTCAAGTCAGCTTTGATTTATGGCAACCCTGAGGTGACCTCAGTGAAGGGTTTTCTTGGCAAGATTTGTTCAGAGGGGGTTTGCCACTGCCTCCTTCTGAGGCTGAGAGAGTGTGACCTGCCCAAGGTCACCCAGTGGGTTTCCATGACCAACTAGTGACTTGTACTGTCATCTCTCAGAGTTCTAGTCCAACACTTAAACCATTGCACTCCTCCTTTAAAAAAAGGAAGTAGCTCCAAATGATTTAAGATGAAAGTCATACTCCAGACTCAACAGCTTTAGAAACAAAAAGTGGGATTAAGTCCTCTAGGTAGGTGCATGTTCTCTTCTTGCTTATCTTATAAATTAGTGTGACATTCCCAGTGATGAGTTTTCGACTTTGCTCAGGGAACTCAAATGAAAACAGGCTCACAAAGGCTAAAGTATCTTTCCGTTTCCTCTGTCTTCCATGCAGGAAATGAAATGACAGTCAGTGATGGGGAAATGATAAAATATATTCCTTCCTCTCCTTCTTCTGTTTGTGGTGGAGTGCAAACAGCATTTGTGGATCCAGAAAAGGTATAGTAATGGGAGGCATCAGTGGGGAGATAGGCTCTGCCCTTTGCACTTCTCTGTCAGCTTGAAAGAGAACAATGAGAAGAAAAGGCTGGACCAGACCAAAAGTCTCTCTGGTCCAAGATTCAGCAGCCACAGTGGCCAATCAGTTGCCTCCAAGAGGATCCCAGCAGTAGGACATAAGAGAATCTATATCCTCCCTCTTGTACTCTTTGTCAGCTGACACATAGAGCTACACTACCTCTGATAGAGGAGGTGACATCCCATTATCCCGACTAAGGGCCGTTCGTAGCTCTCCATCCTCCATGATCCCTAAAAGGGGTTACCCTATCCCCTTTTTAAAGCCAAAATTGAGGGCTATCACTATATCTTGTGGCAGTGAGTTCCTCCATTCCACTGAACATTGTATGAAGAAGGATGTCCTTTCTTTGTCTTGAAAGGGTCTCATGTCTTCTCTCAGGGCCTTGTGACCTTTAAGGATGTGGCTGTGCATTTCACAGAAGAGGAGTGGAATCTGCTGGATTTGGGCCAGAGGGCTTTGTATCAGGCAGTCATGGAGGAGATCTGTGAGAATCTGGCCTCTCTAGGTAAGGCACCTTTTTTTTTTACTGTGCTGGATGAGGCCAAACCAATCTAGTCTGAAGTTTAAGGTTTTGAATATTGGAATAGGATACCAGGGTTTAAATCCCCACTCGGTCATGGATACCCACTGGGCAGCCTTGGGGAAATCTCTCAGCCTCAAAGCAAGGCAAGGGCAAACCCTCTTTGAACAAATTCTGCCAAGAAAGACTCATGACTTACGGCAGCCTTAGGGTTGCCGTAAGTCAAGAATGACTTCAAAACACACAACAGCAACAATAGCAACTAGTCCAAACTCACAGCTGATGGGTTCCATGAACTAAAGTCCCCAAAGTAATTCACCCCAGCAGAACACAGTACTCTTTTTCTGTTCTCCAGTTATTATTATTCAGAACAGCGGCAGCTGATGGCTTCCAGTCATTGAGAGATGAATCCACTCCAAGTTTTAGTCTGAACTTCTAAAGGAGCTGTCCAAGGTGCTGAAATTATATATGAAGATGTGTCTCAGCATCCCAGATTACTTTTCTAAAGTTCAGAGTAAAACCCAGAGAGGGTGCAGTGCCGCATTGATTGAAATGTATATAGCCTCTGCTCTTGGAGGGAGCACTTGGCCACTGTGGGGTGTGTGATTTCCTCCTCCCTCCAAGGCTCTGGCAGTGTGTTGTTCAAACACAAGAAGTGAGATTGCATCTCTTTCTGTTTGCTGTAAAAAATAAAGATGTTTCTGAGGTTGGAGAGTTGTAGTGTTAAAGTGAAAGCAAGCTGCCACATTTATGAGTGATTTGGGCATATTTCAAGAAACATTAAGACCCACAAACTGAGATTTAGCATCTCTGGGAAAAGAAAACAGCTGTGGTTCCAGTGGTGATAGGTACTCTAGGAGCAGTTCCAAATGGAGCGACCAAAGATCAAATGAACATGTCATAAACAGGATCACAATAGCACAATTACCAAAAGCAACGCTACTGGGAACATGCTACATAAGCTTATGATACCTCACTCATTCCTAGATTCTTGGATAAAATTCAATACGTGGTAAATAATGAAACCAAGATAGCAACGGCAGCAGCAGTAACAGTTTTGTTTTTTTGTTTTTTAGTGTCAGGCTTTCGGGGGCTACTTTTATACTAAACTAAGAGCCTTTCCACACTACACTGTTATAGTGCTGTTATTCCACTTTCACCATCCTCGGGTTTGCAGTTTAGGGAGGGGCATTTGGAATTCTCTGCCAGGGAGCTCTTTGGCCTCAGTAAACTCAAACCTCAGAATTTCACAGGATGTTGAAAGTGGAATAATAGCACTATAACAGTGTAGTGTGGAAAGCCCCTAAGAGCATATGATCTCAGTCTGGATTGGGCTCATCATACACAGATCTCCTCTCCATCTGGTTTTTATTTCAGGATTCCCCTTCCAAACAATAACTTATGGCTCAAAGCTTGGAAAAGTCACTTTGGGCAAGGGAGATTCTGCAAAATCCAATTTTCCAGAGTCTGTTACGATCACTGTGGCTTACCATTGTCCAGAGTTCCAAAATCATAGTGTCATTTGGATTTCTTGTGCTGCAGAAGACTGAGAAGGAGGCATCAGAAAGATAGCAGAAGTTTCAAGATCTGCCTGTTTTTTCTCTCGCTTTTTTCTGTGCCTCTTTTCTCCTTTGCCTCCTTCCTCCTTTTTTCAATCCAGTCCAAACCCCTGCTATGCAGGAACACACATCAAAGCACTCCCAGCAGATGGCCATCCAGCCGTTGCTTAAAAACCTCCAAAGAAGGAGACTCCACCACACTTGAAATCTTGATATCCTTCCTGTTTTGACTGTTGTGGAGTGAAGAGGGAAGGATTGAGATGGGTTGTGTTCACAAGACCCAGAAATAATTTCCTGATCTTATCTCGTTCAAAGAACTTCTCGTTCCCAAATCTGACCTTATCTTCTGGAAGGAAGAAGGAGACAGTCCCTTTGTCCAAGGATCCATGGAAAGAAAAAGATCAGCAGGTCAGTTTTTAGATACAGTGGGACTTTTTGTCATGGGTATTACATCCTGAATTCCGCAAAGAGAATTCAGACTCGAACTCTGGGAGATCAGAGTTTGAATCCTCACTCAGCCATGGAAACCCATTAGGTGTCCTTAGGCAAGTCACACTCTCTTAGCCTCAGAGGAAAGTAACAGCAAACTTCCTCTGAATCAATCTTGCCAAGAAAATTCTGTGTGGGTCTTCATAAGTCAGATTCAACTTGAAGCCACAACACAACAATTCCACTGGGAGACACTTCATCTAGTTAAATGTCACTCATGTAAGTCACTGGTACGGTAGTCATGCTGTGACAATTAAATTGTTTTAATAGTGGTGTAGTGATTTGTGTGTTGGACTATGACCCTGGAGACCAAGGTTCAGTTGCCTGCGTAGGTGTGGGTGCGTCACACCTTCTCAGCTCCAAAAAACCTCCTGATAGGTTTGCCCCCTGTAAGTTGGAAACAGCATGAAGGCACACAACAACAACAATTTTTCTGCTGTATCTTTTCTGTTTTTCATGAATATCTGCATCTTCACACCATTTGTCTGTTATTCTGATAAAGCAGGAGGGGCTAATTAGATTACAGTACTGCGAGTCTGAGAACAATACAGCAGACATTCTCACGAAACCATTACCAGCCACAAAGCATGAACAGATGGTGTGGGAATTGGGGCTAGAAAGGTATATTGGTTTGGAATAAAGTACTGGGTTTGCATATCAGAAGTATTTTGGAGGGGATTGTCAGAAAAGGTTGGACAAAACCTGTTGTCCAAAGAAAATACTTTGTGATGTAAATTGTTAAGTGCACCTGTGAAAAGCCATGTGACTCTAGCTGGGTCATGCTGAGTCATGCTAATGAGCAACCGGGAGAAAGTTGCATCAGCTAGGTGTGTGTATAAATGTAGCTGAGTTCTAGTCAACAAGCGCACACGGTGCCTGAACGTGTATGCTGGAGGCTCTGCCAGAAAGAGCAAGTGAGGAATGCTGGAACGCCATCTGGAGATTCTTGTAAATATGTATATATTGTAACTCAAGAATAAATTGCCTCTTTGATGGAAGATAACAAGTGGTGTAGGTGAGTTTTTCCTGGCTACAGTGCATTGCTGCTACGATATTCTCTGCTGGGCACACTTCCACAGCTGTGCAACCAATCTCTGCTATATTTGGGTCTTTTGTACACTTCACTCTGGTACAGCCTTTTTGGCCAGAGCTCAATGGTCGAGAGGGAAGCGCAATCACGGTTTTGTGTAGCTCCCAGCATCCCCATCCCTCCCGGACAAAGTTGTTGTTGATTTTGGAATGGGTTTGGCCTAAAAGTAATTCTCCATATATTCATTCTGGTTATCTTTGAAAATCACTCTAATTCTATTGCTAATGAGAGGCTGTCATATCTGAGTCCCAGCAGCAAACAAAACAAACTGAATAGCTCCCAGCTCCTTACTCACTTTTATTCAGTAAGTACAAGGTCATAATAAAGTGCAACTGAGTTCAAATGCAGCACGTCCAAAGTCAGGGTAATCCAGAGTCAGCCACAGGATAAAACAAGGCATCCAGCAAACAGAGAGGTCAGATAAGTTCTGACAATTCCTGGAGGAGATGAATGGTAGCTATATAGGTCAGCCACCTAGTGCAGCTGTTTCCTAGTTAATTGTTGCTAGTTATATATATATATATATTTATATATGGATTGGCATAGGCTCTCTCTTTGTTGTCTGCACTCAGCAAAGGTAGGCATTGTTAAGTTGTCCTCTGTGTCTGAAAGGGCAGGACTCTCTGCTCGAGCTGGCACCACCCTTTGTTCTGTTTGTAGCACTGTAACCTCTTCCTGTACAGCAGGTCCTGGCATGCCCACTGTTTCAGCCTCTGAGTCAATTTTTGGATGCAGGGCATGACAGAGGCTTTGGAAACATCTGCTTTTCCTGCTCATGAGCATCATATCAATGATTTTCTCCTTTGTTAATTAAAACACCAGTAAATTGGGTTTGTTTCCTCCCTGATTAGACTTCTCTTTTGATTCTTTTAGTTGATGGACTGGAGATCAATAAGAAGGCCAAAGAAAAGAAAACTAAAAGTGAGGAAGAACAGAAGTGGAGAGATGCATCTTCTGCTTTTGAAGAGATTAACTTTTATGAAATTCCAACATTAGATGAATGTCAGGAAAGAAGCAAGAGCAATATTCAAAGGAAGAAATCCATGGAATGTCCAGAATGCAGACAGAGCTTCTGTCAGCAGATATACCTTACTGAACATCAAAGAATTCACACAGGAGAGAATACACATAAATGCTTAGAGTGTGGAAAACAGTTTAGTTGCAGATCAGAACTTAACTTGCAAAACTTCTATGCAGGCAGGAATCCCTATACATGTTTGGCATGTGGAATGAGTTTCCAGCAGAAGGCACATCTTGAATCACATGAAAGAATTCACACTGTAGAGAAGCCCTACAAGTGCTCTGAATGTGGAAAGAGTTTCAGCGGTAGGAGAAATTATAAAGAGCATCGGAGAATTCACACAGGAGAGAAACCCTATACATGCACTGTATGTGGAAAGAGCTTCATTCGCAGAAGGACCCTTAAAGCACATGAAAAAATCCACACAGGGAAGAAGCCGTATCAATGTTTGGAGTGTGGAAACAGTTTCAGTGATAGCAGAACCATTAAGCACCATCAAAAAATTCACATAGATGAGAACTCGTATATTTGCTTACAGTGTGGAAAAAGTTTCAATCGAAGCACGTGTCTTAAAAGTCATCAAAGAATTCACACAGGCAAGAAGTCTTATATATGTTTCCAGTGTGGAAAAAAATTCAGTCGAAGCACATGCCTTAGAACTCATCAAAAAATTCACACAGGTGAGAAATCTTATATGTGCTTAGAGTGTGGAAAAAGCTTTTATCGGAGCACATGTCTCAAGAGACATCAAAGAATTCATACAGGTGAGAAGCCCTTTAAATGCTCTGAGTGTGGGAAAAGCTTCAGTTGTAGCACGAACCATAAAATACATCAAAGAATCCACACGGGTGAGAAGCCATATAAATGTGCTGAGTGTGGGAAGAGCTTTAATCAGAGTAAAATGCTTAAAATGCATCAAAGAATTCACACAGGGGAGAAGCCATATAAGTGCTCTGAATGTGATGCAAGTTTTACTCATAGTGCTGCCTTCAGATCGCATAAAATGATACACATAGAGGAGAAACGCTATAGATATGAAAAGAGCAGTCAGAGCACAGATCAAAGAATGCACACAGGTAAGGAACGCTACAAATGCTCATTCTGTGGAAAGAGCTTCAAGCGGAATTCACACCTTAAAACACATCAAAGAATTCACACAGGTGAAAAGCCCTATCATTGCTTGGAATGTGGAAGGAATTTCAGTTGTAGTAGTAGCTTTAAAGTGCATCAGAGGATTCATACAGGAGAGAAACCCTATAGATGCTTGGAATGTGGGAAGAGTTTTGGTGATAACAGCACTCTCAAACGACATCAAAGTATTCACACTGGGAAGAAGCCCTATAAATGCCCAGTCTGTGAGAAGTGCTTCAGTCGTAGCACGCGACTTAAAGCACATCAAAGACTACACACAAGAACAAATCTTGTAACTCTGAGCAATGATGGAATTGCAGGGGAGCCATTGTTTTTAAAGATGCAGATTGAAGAAGAAAGCACATAACTACAATTTATTTTACCATGTCAGTGATGAACAGAGAATTCATGCCAGTGACATCAGTACTCAAAATGTAGCAGGCATTTCCATTGATATGATTAAGTGTGGACAATGGACTTGAACTGGGGCAGCACTTTAGAAAGTATCTGAGTAGTAGTATATTTCGGCAAATGCCTGGTTGACTGCAAAGAATAACATTCTCCCTGTAAGCATTCCGATTCCAAACAAAACACAGGACTAGGTTCCTCTGTACTCAAAGGGTACTCTATAAGCCAAGGGTAAGAAGTTGCATGTATGCCAGGGGCAAGTCCCCCTCACAGCAAACCCAAATCATCTGCATTCCCTCTCAAAATGGCATCAGGAAGTGACATCACACATTGCTTCCTGTCACCATTTTGAGAGGGACTACAGAGAAAAGGGGAAGTATTGGATATAGTATAGGGTACTGTCATGCCTGTGGGGATGGGGCAGGAATTACTTTTGTATGTCAAGGAGGCTTTTTACAGGTTTTGAGACAAGCATTGCGAAAAATCACACTGATTGTTTTAAAAAAATTAAGGGGTTGTGGGACTTTAGGTGCCACAGGAGTGGGGCCCAAGGGTTGCACTATGCCCATTCCTGGTGCGAGGCAACAGTGGAAGATCGTGTGGCATTACAGGAGGAATGCTGGAAGTTGCAGTCCACTCACATCTGGAGGAGTGCATGACTCCCACCTGTGGAGTAAGTTAACCAACGTCTTTGACAATATTGGTTTGTTGGTTGAAATCTTGCCCTTGAAGGAATTTGTTGGAACTCCTTGTTTTGTAAACTCCAGGCTGTAAAACTTGTAATTAAACAATGTGATAATGATGGCTTCTTCATCTTCTAACTCTGAAAAAAAATACTTAGGTTTTGAGTTGTCCAAGGCCCCCATTTCTCCATGTTTGCTGTGCTCTGTGGTCTAATCCAACTGTTAATCCCAATTAGAGTAGATCCCACTAAATTAATGGAAACTTGTTAGCACGTAAGTTCTGTTGATTTATTGTATATATCCTACTTGGAATTAATACTGTAAATTGGATTTTGGACCTAAGTCCAGGCTGGGAATTGTGTGGCCCTCCAGATATAAGATGTAAGTCCCAATAGTTCCTAACCAGCATGGCAAATGGTGAGGAATGCTGGGGGTTGCAATCTAAGAGCCAACTGAATGGGGGCCAGGAACCCGTTTCCCGCAAGCCTTCCAATGTGCCACACCCCTCCAAGCCCAAATACTGTTTATTCCTCTGCAATTCCTCTCAATATGGTGGCAGGAAGCGTCATATCCCCTCCTGTCTCCTTTTTGAATAGAATCATAGGGTTGGAAGAAACCCATGGGCCATCCAGTCCAGTCCCATGCCACACAGGAACACACAATCAAAGCATTCAAAACAGATGGCCATTCAGTTTCTGGTTAAAAACCTTCAAGGAAGGGGACTTTACCACACTCCCAGGGAGCATATTCCACTGCTGAACTGCTTTTACCATCGGAAAGTTCTTCCTAATGTTTAGATAGAATCTATTTTCCTGAAATTTGAAGCCATTGCTCCATGTCCTAGTTTCTGGAGCAGCAGAAAATAGGCTTGCTCCATTCGTCGTATGGCATCTCTTCAAATATTTAAATATAGCTATCATATTGCCTCTTAATCTTCTTTTCTCTGGGCTAAACATATCCAGCTCCCTCTGCTGTTCCTCATAGGGCTTGGTTTCCAGGCCTTTTACCATTTTGGTTGCCATCATCACCAGTCTCAGGACTCAGGTACAAACACAGACAGGATTCTCTGCAACAGCCACAACACACCATTTCTGCACTACACTGTTATAGTGCTATGATTCCACTTTCCACATGCTATGGAATTCTGGGCTTTGTAGTTTCCTGAGGCCAAAGAGCCCTCTGGCTGAGAATTCTAAGGGCCCCTCCCTAAACCACAAATCCCAGGATTCCATAGGATGTTGAAAGTGGAATCATAGCACTATAACAGTGTAGTGCGGAAATGGGCACAGAGACATGAACCAGGATCATATTTACTACAGCCCAGCATAGATGAGAAAGGGAGAGCCCACAAGAG
Source organism: Iguana delicatissima (assembly GCA_948472985.1). Classification (NCBI taxonomy): domain Eukaryota; kingdom Metazoa; phylum Chordata; class Lepidosauria; order Squamata; family Iguanidae; genus Iguana; species Iguana delicatissima. Next base: position 408,732 of record CAOKZL010000977.1, read on the forward strand.
TCAGAGCGTTTATATAGAAAAGATGCATTAATTAGGCAAACATCTATATAAATGCTGGCTAATGCTGTCTGCTGGCTAATAAATACAAAGGATGAGATGGGAAGAAGTCCATTGCAGACAACTGGTATTTCTAGTAGAAGCAATGTGTTCTTCTTTTGGATCCTTGGCTTATGTTTCTGGAAAACCTTGACCCTTGCTTTGACTACACTGCTGGATATTCTCTTCAACTAACACTCCAAATTTATTACTGACTTGGACTGCTGAAACAAACGGCAACTGACTGATAAGCTTTTGCAAACCTTGTCTGTGGCTGCTACTATAGAGTCTATCAGAGGACTATAGACATAGCTGGCTTTCTGGATGAGACAGTTGCCCTCTTCTGGACTTGTTCCAGCTTGTCATTATCTTCCTTGAATTGTGGTGCCCAGAACTGGACAAAGTAGTCCAAGTGAGGTTTGACCAAAACAGACTAGAATGGCAGTATTACTTCCCTTCACCTAATCACGAAATACTTTTTCCTCCCTCCCAAAAATGAAAACAAAATAATTTAGGGGTGATACAGGATTCTGGGGTAGGGGTATTTGCAAGTGTGTTCGGCGAGCCTTTCTGCATTATTTGGGGCAAAAATTGTGCCAAACGTTGGGGTTTCCGGGCAGCAGAACTCCCATCCTTGCCTGAAATCCAAATACAAGTTCCAACTAGAGCATACCTCCAACATTTCACAGATGAAAACTGGATCACGTGCAGCCAAGCAACATCAAAGTGTGATCAAGACACCAAAGAAGTTATTAGTACAGGAGAACAGGCAAGCTGGGAATGGCTGCCAGAGTTTGCTACAGGGAAGGGTAAGATTCCTCCTCCTCCTCTCCTACCCTTGCCAAGTCAATTGAGTGCAAACTACATTTTCATTTTGAACCCAAGTTTGCGGCAACTCAAGTAAGCTGAGAGGGCCAGCCTAGTATAGTGATTTGAGGATTGGACTACAACCATGGAGATGAAGGATTAATTCCTTGCTTGGGCATAGAAAGACACTGGGGGACTTTGGGCACACACTCTCAGCCCCAGAAAACCCCATGATAGGTTCCCCGTAGGGTCACTATAAGTCATAAATGAATTGAAGGTGCACAACAACAAACTAAGGTGAAGACAAAGGAGGAACGTGAGAAGAGAGAGTAATCAGGACTTTTTAAAAGTAGCTGAAAAAATGGAACAGTTGAGGATTAATCAGATTGCCCCTGCCAAATGGGGATATAGTTGAAGAGTATGCTAGAAGAGATGCAACTAAATCAATAAAAATATGGTATATGAATGCATATGTACATTCCACTGATCCAAGGACTTATGAAGGCTGTAGTTTAGTGCTCTGAGGCAAAAGGGTATGAGTCTTCAGCACAGCGGCTGCACCATCTGGTCTATCTCATGTCAAGCCAGCAGTAACCACCTTGTGAGGCTGAACCAGTAAAGATTCCCCTGAAGGCCAAGACAAGTTGAGTCACTGGTGGGGTTTTCATGGCAAGATTTGTTCCAAGGGGTTTTGCCTTTGCTTTCTTCTGAGGCCGAGAGTGTGTGACTTCCCCAAGGTCCTCCAATGGGTTTCCATGGCCAAGGGGGAGGGATTTGAACCCTGGCCTCTCAGAGTCCTAGTCCAAAACTCAAACCACTACGTCTTACTGTCTGTCTGGAAAAACAGTCAAAAAGGCATTCGAAATGGAGTGGCAAGGGGATTGCAGGAATCACCTTCCTGTCCGTTGCTTTATGGGACTGGGCTCTTTTTTTTTTAAAGGAAAAAAGTGGCAAGTCATATCTGTCAGCTGTGAGTAAACGGTGTCTTTAAAGAGAATGGGATGGGCAGGGAAAAAGGAGAAGGCTGCTAATTGTCAATGGGAGGGGAAGAGGAGGATGTTGAAGACATCCAGTATTTGCCTCCTGGTTTTGGAAGGAGATGGGTTTTCAAGCTGCAGCAAGAAATGCAGGGGAAACACCCTCATAAGGAAGAGATTTGCTCTCCTTTGTCTGTCCTTCAAGGTGGGAGACTTTGGAAGAAATAGAGTGTGTGTGTGCGGGAGGGTTATTAAGGGATCTTGCCCAATAATGCAAAGGAGGGACGAGCCTGGGCTTTGTGGATGTGTCTGTGATTTGAACAAAATGGAAAAATTCATCACACTGTGAGACCCCAGGGTCCAGAACCTGCCCAACAGTTTTAGCCAGCAGCTAAAGGCTTAAAAGAAGTATAACAAGGCAGTTTCTAGCCAGACTTGGGGGGCACCAGATATCTTTCTGACATCAATAATTTGGCCTTCCTTACCCATTCCTTTCCACGTGCTTGCGAGGCCCCCAGACAAGCACACAAACAGGCTCGGTCACTAATCGCTGGAATATTCAACAACAATGCAGGCAGGCCAGAAATAGCCGAACTGCCACTTTAGGAGACCTCAAGGCAAGTACCCTCATTATGTATGCACGCTACTTACAAAGAACTCCCTGCCTCGAGCAGGCAGCTTTACGAGCTGAATACTCAACTATCAAGCACTCTGCGTTTGCATACTGGCTACCCTATTGACAATTCCGACCTAACTCCATCATGGTAAATTCTGACCTTTCGGAGGCTTTGTCTCCAACCCAAAACTCATTGTTTTCCCCAAGTACTGACTAGCCTACAGCCGCAATTTCCCCTATAAGAACCCCTGACTTTGAACACTTCTTTGGATTGCTCGAATTGCTGGAACACCTTGCTGCTGCTTTGTTTGGCGAGCCTTCCCCTCCATCCCACATACTGAGAACCTCCATATCCACGAACTCTATCTTCAGACTACCCGGGCTTCAGGACAGGTACAGTATTTCCCATACCAAAAACCTCCTCTAAAAATCCCTCTATCCCACTCCAACCTTTATTTCTATAGTTATCTGTGTGAGTGTGTTGCATACACGTGTTTGACTGCATTTTAATAAAACACCAATTATTATTTCACATCTGTTTGCTCCTTGACTCGGCCTGACCCCGTAGACATTGGGTTCAAGATCTCACTACGTTACCCTGCCTCTCGCATTACTAACTTGTGTTCTTTGACTAATTTCCCCAACTTGTATAATTTGGAGAGCATTTAGGTGTCCCTCACGGGACCCCCAGAAATCAGGGTAACAAAGGCAAAGCTTGCAAGACAGCAAAAAGCTTTAAATAGCAAGACTGACTATTTGAAACAAGCTAAAATGAGGAAGCCAGTGCAAGCAGATGCTGGGGGTGTAGTTAGCTTTGTGATCTGCCCTGTCTGGAGCCCCCTAGACTGGGACAGTGGGAGGGAGGCAACCACAAGAGCTGGACTACAGTTACCTATAGCTTCATTGAGCTTCGTTGTAATATTAGCTTTCACGTCCCCAAGGTGGTGAAGTGGACTTTGAAGGAGGGTCAGTCTAGGTAGCCTTAAGACTCTATAAAAGTGTTAAAAGAAATCCTCCAATAGTGTGTGGCAAGTCAGAGTGTTTTGCAATATGCTGCGCTAGCAAGGCTGAGCAGAGTTCCTGTCTCCATTACAAGGTTAGGTCACAGTGTGCATCGTTGCCTGAGATGTTTTGTAGACCATTTTCTGAAATGTAAACAACTTGAGAGATAAGGGGAAAGTGAAAGCTACAGCAAAACCTCTGCAAAGGAGGGGCAAGAGGAATTGTCTGTGTGTGTCAGAAATGCTATAAAATCACTTTGCAAACTGTACTCAGGGCTCTTGACACTTCCTGGAAGCGATTCCAGTCAAGCAGCCCGGCTGTTTCTTTTAATAAACTCTTTTTCCTTACCTTCGAGGTCTCACTGCCTCTATGTTCCCGCTACAGTGGGATTTGGTATTATAATTTGGGAGCACTTGTATGCACGTGCTCAGTGCTTGAACACTGACATAATAATGTAGTCATGGCAAAGTTTCCTATATTTAGTTTCCTATATGTATGGAGTTATCTCCTCCCCAGGGAGGACCATGTAATCCTTGTCAACTGTATGAGATGAACTTGGCTTGTGTTTAGGGAATGCTTGATTTGCTGTGTGCCTTGTGTTCCATTCTGCAGAATCTGAAATAAAATTTTGATCTCTCTCTCAGTATGGCTTATTGGCTAGTGCACTTTGCATGAGCCCTGCCCAGAGATCCTACTTTGGGAGATATCCAGGTGACAATAATATTTCTTATTCATCCTGGCAGAGGCAGAGCACTGTAGAGCAGTGCATCCCAAATTCTGGACTTCTGTAAAGTTTGTTTGAAAACCTAAAGTGGATTCACTGCCCCACAGATATGCAGGCCACCAGAGACTATATTGCTGTATCCAGCAAGGATCTCCTAAATTCTCAGAAATGTGGTTGCTCAGAAGCAAGTGCTCATTAACTTAGTGTGTTTTCTTCCTGTTTCTTTCAGGGCTAATGGTTTGCTAGTAGTCAGGAAAAGACACTAAGTTCCAGATGAACTCCCTTTTTCACTGGAGACTTTGTCATATGAAAGAAAACTATGAAATAGACTTTCCTATCCAGTTTTCCTTATATTATGGAATGTCCCACTTGTTTCGATATAACTGCAGGAACAAACATATCACCCAGATCTTTTGCTGAAAGACAACAAAGTGGGTGAATTGAGCTAGGAATGTACCCTTGTGTGTGGGGAAAATGGCTTTAGTGGTGGAGGAAGAATTCCCAGCAGCCCTGATCTCCAGCTCCAGGTGATACAAGAACAAGGTGTGAAGCCGGAGACAAAGGTGGAGCAAAAGATATTGTTGGAGCCCACCCCAGAAGTGGAAAGAACAAGGGAGATTTTTTCTGTCTCTCAGATGGGGGCATTCAGACAATGCTTGAACTGGGAGGAACCTCCACGCATTACACAGGAGTCAGAAGAGGAGCTGTGGTCTCAAAAGGGGGAAGATCAGTGGCAGGAGTTCCTCAAACCAGTACAGACCCCACATGGTGGAGAGGGAGACCCACAACCAACACCATGGGGTGAGGCTAAGGCTTCCAGGCTCTCCTTCAAGGAAGAGGCAGCAGACAGACAGAGGACCAGAGAAGACAGCAGGATAAAACTCCCTTCTGGAACTGTTACCCTGTGTGCTGGGGGTCCCTGGAGGGGCTCCCAAATAACCAAACAACAACAAGCAAAGATGGGGAAATTAACTGGAGCACTCACTTAAGCTAACGAGAGGCAGGGTAACTTTGCGAGGATCTTGTAACCCTATGTATACGGAGTCCGGTCAGTCAAGCAGGCAGACAGTTTTAAAATAGCAAAAATGGTGTTTTATTAACAACAGACAAACACTTAAGACAAAACAACCACACAGCTAACTGAGAAATAAGAAATGAGAGTTTTCGGGGGAAATGGCTGGTACGACACCTTTCTCGTAGTCCTGAAGAAGCTGAAGATGGTAATGAAGAAACTCAGCGTGAAGGCCGAGGGGAGTTCGCTTGACAGAGTGGCAGCAAGGCTGGATGGAAGTCCGGAGCAATCCGAGGAAGCTCTCGGAGCTTGGGGTTTATATGGGGGGAAAATATGACCGTGGGCTAGTCTGTACTTGGGAGAGAACAATGAGGTTTGGATGCGAGACAATGTCTCCAAAAGGTCAGAATTTAATATGATTGGATTAAGTCCGAATTGACAATGGAATGGCCAGTATGCAGATGCATCTTGCCTGGGCAGTGGAGTGTCCAGCTCGCCAGGGTGCCTGCTCAAGGCAGGGGGCTCTTTGTATTAGTGTGCATCCTTAACGAAGCGTTTGCTTAAGGAGGTCTCCTAAAGCAAGATCTGGCTGTGTCTGGCTTGCTTAGGTGGGAAAAGAAATGTTCAGCAATCAGTAGCCATGCCTAGCTCCGTGCTTGTTCAGGGGCCTCACAAACACTTGGCTGGGGGTGGCAAAATAAGACCAAATTGTGATATCAAAATGATATCTAGTGTCTACCGAAGCCAGGCCAGTTCACGGTGATAACAGAACATACCAGCAAAGCCATTTCAGGCCAGAAATCACTGGCAGTGGCAGTCATAGAATCATAGAGTTGGAAAAGACCCCAGGGGCCATCGAGTCCAACCCCCTGCCATGCAGGAACACCCATCAAAGCATTCCCAACAGATGGCCATCCAGCCTCTGCTTAAAAACCTCCAAAGAAGGAGACTCCACCAGACTCCACTGAGGCAGCATATTCCACTGCCGGACAGCTCTGACTGTCAGGAAGTTCTTCCTGAGGTTCAAGTGGAATCTCCTTTCCTGCAGCTTGAATCCATTGCTCCTTGTCCTAGTCTCTGGAACATTAGAGAACAAGCCTGCTCCCTCCTCTACATGATGTCCCTTCAAATATTTAAACATGGCTATCATGTCCCCTCTTAACCTTCTCTTCTGCAGACTAAACGTACCCAGCTCCCTAAGCCATTCCTCACAGAGCTTCATGACTTCCAGACCCTTCACCATTTTGGTCGCCCTCCTCTGGACACATTCCAGTCTGTCGACATCCTTCTTGAATTGAGGAGCCCAGAACTGGACTCAGTATTCCAAATGAGGCCTAACCAATGCAGAATAGAGTGGTATCATTACCTCCCTCAATCTAGACACCATACTCCTACTGATGCAACCAAGAATCGCGTTAGCTTTCTTGGCTGCCACGTCACACTGCTGACTCATGTTCAGCTTGTGATCTACCAAGACTCCTAGATCCTTTTCACATGTACTGCTATCCAGCCACGTGTCCCCCATCCTATACTTGTGACTTTTTTCTGCCCAAGTGCAGGACCCTACATTTCTCCCTGTTGAAATTCATTTTGTTAGCTTTGGCCCAGCTCTCCAATCTGTTCAAGTCATTTTGAAATTTGATCCTGTCCTCTGGGGTATTTGTAACCCCTCCCAATTTCGTATCATCTGCAAATTTGATCAGCATGCCCTCCACTCCTTCATCCAAGTCATTGATGAAGATGTTGAATAGATCAAGAGGGAGAGGGCCACCAGCTCAGAGGCCCAGTGCCAACACTTCAGGCAACTCTGCTACCAGGATGCCCAGGGGCCTCGGGAGCTATACAGCCAGCTCTGGGAGCTTTGCTTCATCCCTCATTGGCTGGTGCCTGAGAGGCACATGATGGAGCAGATCCTGGATTTGGTGATCTTGGAGAAGTTTGTCAGGATTCCCTCCCTGCTGAGCCTCAGCCAGCAAGGGAGGAGGGAGGTCAGGAATACTTGCAGGGAGAGTACGAATTCACCAAACACAAGGAAAAACGCAAGCCGAGCCAGGTCAAGGTCCAGTCCTAACGTTCAGGAGTCAGAGATCCATCTGGAGCGTTTCATGGAGCAGGAGATACGAAGGTCATGAGGGCTTGCTAGTAATTTGCTGCAAGCAAAGAGCAGCCACGCCAGCAGACTTAAATAGCCGCTGTGAACAGATATGCTTAAACTTAGGTAGACAGACCCATCTTTGATAACATTTCATCTACTAATTCATTTACGGTTCACCTACTTTGATGTATAGCAATTTCCCTGGGCACAGAAAATGTTTTCCCTATTTTTTTTAATGACTACCCTATTGGGTAGAGCTGGGTGGGAATAGGTGTTGTTCCCTTTCTGCATCTGGGTGGTTTTATGTTTTGACTTGCTTTGCAGGGGTTGAATGAGAAGTCTTTCCTTTTTCAGGAATTGTTCTCTTTTTCAGGGATTGGGGACTGTCGAAAAAGTCATGGTGCATGTAACTGAAGATCATTCCCTGCTGGATTTTGGTTAAAGAACTTAGCACTGTGAAATCGTGCAGGATACTTATGGAAATGAGTCCTCTTTAGGTTAAAAAAAACACAACTATGGCCACACAAATCCTCTACTGTTCTCCCTGGTCAAATGTTAAACAAGAAATAAGGGAGGGAAATTCAGCTGATCTTGCGCAATCATCAGTACAGCATTATAGTCTTAGAAAACTTGGTGTGCATGTGTGATAAATCAAAACTTTGCATGTCTGCAATTCCATCAGATCCTAAGACTATGAATAAACACAAAGTCACTCTTTATATATCCTTTTCTTTCTCTCCCTGTCTGTTCCACTTGTCTAATTGGGCCTTCAGCTCCCAGAATCTTGAACCATTCACTGTGGCCGCTAAAGGATGAGTCCTGATTTATTATTTCCTTCTGTATTTAAATATTTACATCCTGTTGGTCAGCTACTGGTGTTACCACCGTGTCCTGTCCTGGCCTTTGGTGAACCAAAGATATTATTTTGATATCACAATTCGGCCCTGCTCTGCCACCAGCCAAGTGTTTGTGAGGCCCGCCGAACAAGCGCGAAGCTAGGCATGGCTACTACTTGCTGCTCCCACCGACCCAAGCCAGATAGTGCCAGTTCTGCTTCGGGGGACCTCCCGAAACAAACACCTTCATTACAAACGCACATTACCACAAAGAGTTCCTCTGCCCTGAGAGGACACCCTGGCGAGCGAGGTACTTAACTGCCGAGCTAGCCGCATTTACATACCGGCCATACCATTGTCGATTCGGACTTTAACTCAATCATGCAAATTCTGACCTTTCGGAGGCTTTGTCTCCAACCCAAAACTTATTGTCTTCACCCGAGACCAGACTAGCCTGCGGTTGTTCTTTCCCCTATAAAAATGCCCCGCTCTGAGAGCTCTTTGGAAACTCTCGCCGGATCATCTGAACTTCACTCTGCCTTGCTGCTGCTCAGTTCAGCAGATTCCCCTCGGTCGCCACGCCGGGTTTCTTCCTCTTCAACCAGGCTTCTTCAGGACTGCAGGACAGGTGGCGTATTGATATAGGTATGAATTAGAAATAATAAAGTAGAAATAAAGTAGAAGCTGGGGGCTTAGGTCAGAGGAACGGAGAAAGATTTAAGAAGGGTAAAAAGGTCACGAGAGCCAGTGTATCACGTAACTAGGATGTTGATCTCGTAGCCAGGGTGTTTGTTTATTGACTGGCTGCGGTAATTGCAGATTGTAGATAAGCACTTTCCGGGGTCTGAGTGCGGGGGTAATTAGCTAGTAACAGCATGTGGTATTTGTGACCCCGGAGGGGCGGACCGAGTCATGCCTGCGATCTTTGCCTGCGATCTTTGTGTATGCTGTGAACTTTGTCTATAAAAGAGCTGTGAAACTTGAATCCAGGGCTTCTGGTCTTTTGGAGACATCCAGCCATTAGCCCACGCGTAATAAATTACTCTTTTTCTTGCTCTGTGGTCTCTGTGTTCTCTGGGCTCCTGCAACAGTATCACCCATTCCCCTTGAAATTCTCTTTTCCTTTCTAGTTAGGAGTGTGTTTGTGCTTTGCTTTAATACATCTAATTGTTGTTTGAACCATTTGCCTGCTCACTGGCCTGACGCTGTAGACATAGGGTAAAAGATCCTGCTGTGTTGCCCTGCCTCTCGTTAGCCAAGAGAGTGCTCCAGCTAATTTCCCCATCTTGCTAGGTTTGGTTTTGGTTGTTTGGGTGTCTCTCCCGGGACCCCCAATTCACAGGGTAACACTGGTACATCTAGGGGTGATCATATTACACCAATATTGAAATCACTCCACTGGTTTCCAATTAGTTTCCAAGCAATACAAAGTGTTATTTATTACCTTTAAAGCCCTACATGGTTTGGGTCTGGGTTGCCTACAAGATCACTTTCTCCAGAATAAACCACCCCATACATTCAGGTCTCTGGGGGACATCTGTTATTGTGGTTGTTATATTAACTTCAGTCAGCCTAAACTGTTATCCAGAGGACATTTTCTTCAGCTGCCTTCAGATTGTGGAATGACCTGTTGAAGAACTGTCAACATTTAAAACAGCAGAAAAGACAGTCTCTTCTGGCACGCCTGGTCAGACTGTTTTTAAATTATGAAGGTTGAAGTATTGATTGATTGATTGATTGATTGATTGATTGTTTTAAATATGTATTGGTTTTATATGCTCTTTTAACTTAGGTTATCTTATCTGTTATTGTACCCCACCTTGTTCCATAGGGAGAGGCTAGTAAGAAGTTGGAAAAGACCACAAGAACTGTCCAGTTCAACACCTTTCTGTCATGCAAGAATACCCAGTCAAAAATCTCCCAACAGATGGCCATCCAGCTTTTGTTTAGAAACGTCCAAAGAAGGAGACTCCACCACATTCCAAGGCAGCGTTGCAAGAAATAGCTGATAAGACTCATAAAACAATTTAACACAAGATCTGCAGAGCTGGGTGCCTTCCGAGAGAGGACCCCTCCACCATGAAACAGCTCACATTTTATCCCCCTGCCCAATGCAGGTTTCCCTCCCCTCGGACAGGACCCAAAAGTGATAGCTGCCCCTTTACTAAACAATGCCAACTTTCTGTTATCAACTTGGTTTACTCCTTATAGCCTTCAGACTTGCAGGTGCCTCCCAAGAAAGGAGGACACTTCGTCTTTATCTATCCGGTTCTTTGCATCTAGATCAGTGGGTCTCAACCTGTGGGTCCCCAGATGTTCATGGACTTCAGCTCCCAGAAGCCCTGAGCATTGACCATAGTGGCTGGGGCTTCTGGGAGCTGAAGTCCATGAACATCTGGGGACCCACAGGTTGAGAACCACTGATCTAGAGATTCAAGGTCTTCCTTCACTCAGCTACCAGTTCTAAAAATCTGTTTATTTAAAAAGCATGTTAACCCTTTAACAGAACAAATAATAGGCTGTTCACCTCAATGAGGGATTTACTGACACTGCTATCTAAAATCTTCCTTCTTAGTCTTATTGTATTGCTGGAGCTCAGATATAAAATATACCAAAAATATATGTGTAAGCATATCTAAAATGTGTCATACTTATAAGCAAATACATACATGTTAATAATACTGCAGAAACTAAAATATATTTTATTTCTCTCAGCGTATTCCACCATTAGTCTGCTCTTGCCATCAGACATTGCTTCCTAATGTTTGGGTGCAATCTCTTTTCTTGTAGTTTGACTCTATTGTTCTGTGTCCTAGTCTCTGGAGCAGCAAAAAGCAAGATTACTCCATCATCCATATGAGGCCTCCTCCTTTCTAATTTTGCCACAGAGCTCAGTGTGAGAGGAGCTGGCTTGGAGAGAGCAATTGTGCAGTGAGAACTGGGTACATAGCCCACTATCTTTACGCTGTGTAGTTCCTCCCCACTTCCAAAATGCCTATCCCTGGTCCTTATATCTGTCTTTCCTGTGTTAGGTGATGATGATGGCTGTTATTTATATAGTACCATCTATGTGCATGGTGCTTTACAGGTAAAGCCGCTGAAAACAGTGGTCATGTTGAAGGCATGCAATCTAAAATATGTATATAAACACGCAGGCACGAAGGGAGGGAAGGAATAATAAAACTATACGATTGTAAAGCAAATCAGGCGAAATACCAAAATTCCAGAATATTAACAAAAACCTGACAGCTACATGTAATCAAATTATTGTTATAGTAATCAAACTATATAGAATTATAAAACAACACTGAATTAAATCCAAAAGCTTTTGGATACAGGAAGATTTTAAATTGAGATTTATAAAATAATAATGGATGAGTAGACTGCAAATATTCAGGGAGGCAATTCCAAAAGTATGGAGCAGCAAGTGAGAAAGGGTGAATCCGAGCCAAGGAAGAAGAAACACTTGATTGGGTGAGAAGCCCAGAGTTCCTAGAATGCAGATCTTGAGCAGGCAGGTCAAAAGAAATAAGAGCTGAAAGATAACAGGGACCTCGGTTGTATAGGGCTTTGAGCATTAAAACAAGAAGCTTGTGCTGAATCCTAGAAGCGATGGATGACAAATGAAGAGGTATCAGAACTGGGGTAACAGATTCAAAACAATGGGCCAAAAAGATAATCTTAGCAGCAGAATGTGGAATTTGCGTCCAGACTTACCTCTCCTCTTCCTTTAGGAACAGAAAGTTGCCTTATTCTGAGTCAGTCCATCCAACCATCTAAACCAGTGTTGTTGACACTGACTGGCAGTGTTACCTATCCAGGATTTCAGGACTTACGGCAGCCCTCCCTGCAAATGACAGGAACCAAACTTGGGACCTTCCACCCATGTCCACATAGAGTCTCAGGCCTTATTTAACTTTCCCAGATTAGCAGCCTGCACTGTTTGATTTTTGGTATCTTCTACACTGGTTCTCAGTGCTGCTAGAAGATTAGTATGTCAGAAGATTTGCATATTCTGTCAGGAATGCTTTTAATGTTGTATGCCTCCATGGCATGGACTTAATGGCTCTTGCGGTCTCTTCCAACTTGATGATTCTATGATTCTGTGATTGTCCTCTGTTATTTATATAGTCATTAACTACATCTCTTCTATTATTTATATAGTCACCAACTGAGTTAGTTCACTGATTTTGTGTTCTATTTTGTTCTTGCCCTCTCCTCCCACAGATGATTGGAGAGAAGGTAATAAAGATGACAAAAGGCAAAATGAAGAAAAATAGATGTAGAAGAAGAAATCCATCATTTCTGAAGGTATTGGCTTACAGGCAATCCAAGAACAGTATTGTTTTTTTTAATAATTTTATTCAAATTTCGACAGATAAAACAAACAATAATTTCTGCAACGTTTACTTGTAATGTTTTTCCTTCTTCCTTTCCTTTCTGGATTACAATTATTGATATTCCCTCTATTTGTTATGTCTCGTATCGCAATAAAATGTTAATAATCTATAATTTGTTAGTTCCCGCTATATATCTCTACTTTACTTGTTACATGATATTTCATTAACTGTTAACTGTATAATAATTGTTATCATGAAAAATGTATTACCCTCTGTCTACCCCCAACCCAAATCTGTGACAATCTTCCACTCTTTGTTAATGTCCTCATCTGATTTCCCTTTCAATCTTTGTGTAAGTATGTCCGCATTTCTGTTCTCCATGAAAGCTGTCCACCACTGTTCTATTGTGGGTGTAATTTCATTTTTCCAAAATCGTACGTACTCAATGCGGGCTGTCGTCACCATGTACAATATAATTCTCCAATGTCTCTTGGCTGGTGTTCCATCTAGTGCAGTGGTTCTCAACCTGTGGGTCCCCAGATGTTTTTGGACTTCAGCTCCCAGAAGCCCTGAACATTGACCATAGTGGCTGGGGCTTCTGGGAGCTGAAGTCCATGAACATCTGGGGACCCACAGGTTGAGAACCACTGATCTAGTGTATGTGTCATGTTTAGCAAGTAAAATTCGGGTATCATCCCAAATTGAATCTTCAAAATTGAACTTATTTTCTTATGTATTTCTTTCCAATATTTTTGTGCTCTAGGACATGACCACCACATATGAAATAGTGTACCAAAGTTTTCTTGAGATTTCCAACATTGGCTTGTACCTGTCTTATAAACTGTCTTTAATTTTTCTGGTGTCATGTACCATCTATGAAATAGTTTGTAGTAATTTTCTTTTAAATTTCTGTGCTCCGTTCCCACCATTCTAACTGTATTGAGTGTCCAACGTAGACCAGTATTGTAAAGGGAAGAGGAAGGATGAATTAGAAGTCATAACTAGTAACTCGAAGCTTAGTGCCTGTTCAAGAATCTGCCCAGGAGAGAAACCTTATAAATGGTTGGCCTGTGGAAAGAGCTTCATTAGCAGAAAAAGCTACACTGTCCATCAAGGAATCCACACAGGAGAGAAACCATATATATGCTCCGTTTGTGGAAAGAGCTTCCAGCGAAAGCTACTGCTTACTGTCCATTTAAGAGTGCATACAGGGGAGAAACCATTTCCATGCTTGGAGTGTGGAAGGAGCTTTCTTTGTAGTGCAAACCTTATTTCCCACTGAAAAATCCACACAGGAGAGAAACCTTTCCAGTGCTCTGCGTGTGGGAAGAATTTCAGCCGTGGAGAAAGTCTTACCTTACATCAAAACATGCACAAAGGAGTGAAACCACTGAAGTGTTCAGGGTGTGGAAAGGTCTTCAGCAGAAGCAAAAGCCTCCATTTGCATCAAAGGATCCACACAGGAGAGAAATCCTATACTTGTTCAGACTGTGGGAAGAGCTTCAGTAGAAGGAAAAGCCTTACTCTACACAGGAGAAGTCACGCTAGAGGAAAGCCATATATATGCATACTCTGTGGGAAAAGATTCAGCAGAAGCTCAAATCTTTGGTCACATCAGAGAATACACACAGAAGAGAAACCATATAAATGCTCAATGCGTGGAAAAAGCTACCGTCACAGTATAACTTTTGGGGTCACCCTCCATATACATAGGCAGAGGAAGATGGTAGCATAGTCACTCTAACATTTTATTGCAGCATTCTTGTTTAGCTTGACCTGTAAGTTGAAAGAAGACACCCCCTTATCTCTGTGTGAACCTGTGAAGCTTAATATGCTAACCTGTGGGAAATATTGCCACTTGGATTCTCTAACGTCTATATGTCATTTCTCTGCTCACAATAAATCTGCCTTTGCAAATTTATTCGTTGTGTATGGTCTGAGCCTGACACAGAGAATCCAAGTCTCTCCTCCTGACGCCCGCCCTGAGATTTTGCATAGACATCATGATAGTAAGCCCACTGGCCACTTTGGCTTTATGAAAACCTTACACTCCATTCGCAAACTTTTTTGGTGGCCCAGCCTTAATTCACATGTACAAACCTATATTAGAAATTGTGCTACTTGCAATTTGTGTAAATCTACCACTTCCATACCTCAGGGATTGTTGCAACCCCTACCTGTCCCTTCCAAGCCTTGGGATGTGATTTCCTGGGATTTTATCTTGGGTCTCCCCTCTTCAGGAGGCCATCATTGCATCTGGGTGATAACTGACCATTTCTCCGAACAATGCCATTTTGTACCTCTGAAAAAAGTGCCTACAGCTGAAAAACTTGCCAACCTCTTCATCACTCACATTTGGAGACTACATGGACTCCCTTCTGCGGTCATCACAGATTGCGACCCTGTTTTCACTTCCAAGTTTTGGACCTCACTACTTAAATCTCTTGATATAACTCAAAAACTCAGTAGTTCATATCACCCGCACTCTGATTGTCAGACGGAGCGACGGAACCTAGCCTTGGAACAATTTTTATGCCGTTTTATTTCCTTTAAATCAGCCTGACTGGGCCTCCCTCCTCCCCTTTGCTGAATTCGCTTTAAATTCTGCTTTACATGCTTCTACCGGCAAACCTCCCTTTGAAGTTGTTTACGGCTTCAATCCCACTCCTTTCCCCCTTCCCAAATCTTCTCCTGACTCCCCCCCCCTTGCCTCTTGGATTTCTAAATCCACCTCTGTTTGGAAATCTGTCACCGATTCATTAACAACTGCTAAATCTTCTCATAAACACTTTGCTGATGTTAAGTGTGCCCCCAATCCTTCTTACCTTCCTGGGGATATACTTATCCACTAAAAACATTTCCTCTGCCATCCCTTCAAAGAAACTTTCTCCTAAATTCCTCTGTCCCTTCCTTGTCAAACGTGCAATCAACAATGTCGCTTTTGATTGCATTTGCCTCCTTCTTTAAAAAATATTCATCCTGTTTTCCATTCCAGCCTCCTCAAGAAGGCTCCTACAGATTCCTGTTTGAATCCTGATCCTGTGAAGCCAACTGAGATTCCTTCTCCATGATTCAGCTTCCTACAGCATTGTACTCTACATCTCCCCATATTACTTGATTTTTTCTAGTTTTCTTCTGCCATGACTCTCCCTTTCTCCCCCTCCTTTTTATTTTCCATGCTGTTGTTATTATTCGTTTTTTTTAGAGGAAAGGTAGGATGTCGGGGACCCTCCATATATATAGGCAGGGGAAGACGGTAGCATAATCACTGTAACATTTTATTGCAGCACTCTTGTTTAGCTTGTTTAGCCCACAGCCAAAGGGCAGCTTTGCTTGGCATTCCTTTCTCTACTTTCTCAAGACATTCCCCAGCACCAGCGATAGTAACTATGGCCATTTCCGCACTACGCTCTTATAGCACAATTATTCCATTTTCAACATCCTATGGAATCCTGGGGTTTGCAGTTTCGGGAGGGGCCGGCCAGTCCCTCCCGAAACGGTAAACCTCAGGATTCCAGAGGATGTTGAAAGTGGAATCATCGCGCTATAACAGGCTAGTGCGGAATGGCCCTGGTTTGGACCCTGGGTGCCTGCTCTCCCCACTATAGGAATAGCGTGTGTATTTCTATACCACTTATCAGCTTGCTCCCTAAACGGTTTACAGTGTTAGCTAATTGCCCCCAACAAGCTAGGTACTCATTTTACTGACCTGCGGAAGGATGGAAGGCTGAGTCAACCTGGAGGCTAGCAGGATCGAACTCACAACCTTGTGGCTGCAGTACCAGCATTTAACTGCTGTGCCACCGTGCCTTGGCCCACTTCCCACAGACACACACACAATTTGATATTTGCAATTTTTAAAATTTTGTGGGGGTCCTGCGCACCTAACGCTGTTGAATGTGGAGAGCTAACTGTATTTCAAAGGAAGGAATTAGCAAAACCATTTCTGAATATTCCTTGCCTAAGAAAACCTTGTGAAATTCATGGGTCCGTCTTATGCCAACAGGCAACTTGAAGGCATACGCGCATAACTCATGCCATTTTGCCTTGCAGATGAGGGGCTCTCCTGGCTAAGACTTTTGTTGCCTTTCAGAGGACAGGCCTCTAGTGTTCTTATGACACCTGTTTGCTCTCAAATGTGCACGCTGTAAAGTTTATTTTTTTCTTTCCCCACTGCAATTTTAGCACTGACCCCACCACTTACTGCTTACATGTGTTGCGAACAGTTCCTTTGCTTTGCTTGTTCTAACTGCAGCCTACAAACTAAGAATTTAAAACAGTACAGGATCTTATGGCCCCTTAAAGAATGAGAGAGTCTAGTTGATATCAGTGCTTGCCAGTGGCTTCCATGTCAGACTCTGCTCTGGGCTCTAGTCTGAACTTTAAAGGGAGTTATCCAAGGTGCTGAACTCAATTGGGAGAAGGGATGGAGTTCTTTGTCCCAGAAGAGGGATAGGAAGTGTGGACCTACAGATGTTTCTGGATTACATCTCCCAACATTCCTTATGATGACTGGTTCTGCTGCCTCATGGGTCCTGAAATCCAATAGCATCTGGAGGCCCTATGATCCTCTCTCTGCCTAAGAAGCCAGTATAGGGTGAGATGTAGCAGGCTTTTTTGGGTATTGTCAGCCTGGTGAACAGTGGAGAAGAAGAACCCGCCCAGCCTTACTTGTGCACTGCTGTAATTGCGACCCTTAAGAAAGAAGTAAGAATCTTGATTCTTGCTTTGTATTCTTTGTCTGTCAGCAGGGATGACAGAGGAGAGAGAAAAAGGAGCTTGTACAATGTTTAAATAATTATTTATATATTAGTTTTAAAAGGATCTTATTCACAGTCAAGAAGAAATATATTCAGGAAAAAAGGAAACAGAGAAAAGAAATAAAACTAAAACAATACTAACACATTAAACTAATACAGTGACCTCTAGCGAGCTAAAACACAAAAGGGCTGTGTCCCCGCTCAAGCCAAACTCTCAGGATGCATTAATCCTGTCATATGTAAGCACCAGCATATGTAATAAAGTAAATGCCTTAGATTTAATAGGACAGAGTCTGATAAGCGCTAATATTTATCCATTGCTAATTGCTACCTGCAACAACGTATCCAATTGTAACATTTAAAGTATTGCTAGTCTCCAGATGGGCAATTGCTGTGTATTCAATGTCTTGGGCCTCAGGAAACTACAAACCCCAGAATTCCACAGGAGATTGAAAGTGGAATAATAGCACTATAACGGTGTAGCGCAGAAAGGCCCTGAGGAAGAGTCCACTGGCCAAACTGGCTGGGGTAGTCCCCAAAAGTAACCTTTTTCAAGCTCAGCTCCTGAATAAGTCTGGACAGGCATAGCTCAATGAACAGAGCCTCTGAAATGAAACATCTTTTTGCAAGGTATTTTTATGTCCACCCCATCCTCATATTCTGTCTTGCTGGGAAATTTTTAGCAGCATCAGCATGGAGGGATGGTGAAGGAGGACTTGAGAAACCCAGCCTTCTGGTTTTGGGTTGCGGCCACATATCTGGGGTAAACAAGGCAATAAAGGGTGAGTTGGGAAAGAAGGGGATTCCGTCCTAGCTGATTTGGTATAAAGTAGGTGTGTTCCTGGGTATTCATAGAATCATAGAATCATAGAAATGTAGAGTTGGAAGAGACCCCAGGGGCCATCCAGTCCAACCCCCTGCCATGCAGGGACACCCTCAAAGCACTCCCAACAGATGGCCATCCAGCCTCTGCTTAAAAACCTCCAAAGAAGGAGACTCCACCACACTCCACTGAGGCAGCCTATTCCACTGCCGGACAGCCCTGACTGTCAGGAAGTTCTTCCTGACGTTCAGGTGGAATCTCCTTTCCTGCCGCTTGAATCCATTGCTCCTTGTCCTGGTCTCTGGAGCAGCAGAAAACAAGCCCTCTCCTTCCTCTACATGACATCCCTTCAGATATTTAAACATGGCTATCATCTCCCCTCTTAACCTTCTCTTCAGCAGACTAAACATACCCAGCTCTCTAAGTCTGTCCTCATAGGGCACGGCTTCCAGGCCTCTCACCATTTTGGTCGCCCTCCTCTGGACTTGCTCCAGCTTGACCAGGTCCTTCTTGAATTGGGGTGCCCAGAACTGGACACAGTATTCCAGATGAGGTCTAACCAAAGCAGAGTAGAGTGGTACCAGTACCTCCCTCGATCTAGACACCATGCTCCTGTTGATGGAGCCGAGAATTGCATTGGCTTTCTTGGCTGCCGCATCACACTGCTGACTCATGTTCAGCTTGTGGTCTATGAAGACTCCTAGATCCCTTTCACACGTACTGCTATCCAGCCACTTCTTCAAGAGGAAAACTGGTATCAGAGGGCCTTTCCGCACTACTCTGTACAGTGCTATTATTCCACTTTCAACCTCATATGGAATCCTGGGATTTGCAGTTTAGGAAAGGGCCTTTAGAATTCTCAGCCAGAGAGCTCTCTGCCCTCGGGAAACTACAAACCCCAGAACTCCCGGGATGTTGAAAGTGGAATAATAGCACTATAACAGTGTAGTGTGGAGAGGCCCTCAGTTTTCCTCTCTGTGAATCGGGCTGGAGGACGAAGGACCAGTCCTCTCTCCCCCTTGCCAGACCTGGTGAAACATACTTTTGGGACCTTATCACTCCTAGAATTTGCTCCCTCTCCCAGCTTTGCTAGCGCTTGCCAATTTTACTTTTGAAATGCTGATATGGTCTCTCAAAGATTAAAAGAGAAATCAGACGACGAAATTCAGAAAGAATGGCAAATTGTGGGTAGTTGCTGGGTAGCTTGTGATAGAAGTCTGTAATTCACGGTACTATGTGTTTAGATTGAGATGATTGCGGTTGTTATCATGAAGCTGGTGAATGGTGAATGGAATACAGGTTCTAACATGTGATCTAGCTGTAAAATGCAGTACGATGATAAAGCTTAGATATGGGATATTGAAAATGAAATCCAGATCAGATTGGAAGTATCAAGAATATGTCAGCAGAAATAACAATGAAAATTAATTGTTTTATTTGTGAATTTTTGAACAAAATGATTATTTTAAAAAAAAAGAAACTACAAGTCCCAATACCCCATTTCATCATTCTGACTGCAGACGGTGGGACTTGTCCTTCCCCAAAGTAGATATTCTTCTTTTCACCCTAATCGGGGAAACCCCACTGAGAAAGGTGACGCCTTCAGAGAGAAAGCAAAGCGAGCGAGCAGCTTCCCACTGGCACCCCTGAGCAAAGGCAATCGGAGGGTTAATGTGAGAGAGTCGTGATTGCTAGAGGGGCGTCGGGAGGGCGGGATTCTGAACCGGAAGGCCCGCCCCTCCAGCCCTTCCAGTGGGA
The DNA here is from genome assembly GCA_948472985.1 of Iguana delicatissima. Lineage (NCBI taxonomy): Eukaryota > Metazoa > Chordata > Lepidosauria > Squamata > Iguanidae > Iguana > Iguana delicatissima. Next base: position 428,518 of record CAOKZL010000977.1, read on the forward strand.
AAACTTCCTTTCATCCGCCTGCCCATCCTCGCGCCCCGTCTGCTGCGTCCTGCGCTGGGAGGCTGGTGAGCGTGCAAAGTGGATTCGGGTTTATTAGAGGAAAAAAGGTCCCGGGGTGGAGTGAATGGGAGAAGCATGCGGGGCGAGAGAGGCGGGGCTTGGAAGTGCTTAGATGGAGAAGCCCAGTTAAGTGAGTCCAGACAAAAGGAGGTGGAGGGGCGCTGGTGATGGCTGGCAGCTCCTTCCCCAGCTTCGTACTCCCCAAAGGAGAGGGACCCTGTGTTGCTGAGTCCTCCATGGGTCGCCTCCATGATGACCCTTTCCCCCCGATCAAGAAGTCTTTCTCCTACTCAGTACCTATTTTCCAGGTTTTGCTGTACTGTAAGACCCATCATCCCTGCCCAGCATAGCTAAAGGTGGGGAATGTTGAGCACTGCAATCCAGGCGGATCTGTAGGTTTGCACGATTCCCACCCTGGCCTTTGTATCGCAACAGGAGGCTTCTGCAACTTCTCAGGGGATGTGGGAGGGCAGCACCGCATCATATTGCCAGCAGTGCTGCATGGGGATAATAGGTGTTGCAGTCCATGACAGAGGAAAGCACGAGTCTGTGGGAAATGACAGTCTTGTCACACATTTGCGGGGGAAAGAAATGAAGGAAGGAAGAAGACCCTGATCTTTCAGGCGTGCATTTTCTGGAATTTGTTTCAGGGTTAGAGGAAGAGTTTCCGGGATATGGCAGAGGGGATTTTAAGCAGAGGGTGAAACAGAAAAGGTATTGTGGAAAGGGGCAGAAAAGTGAGATGGGACTTAGGCTTGGATGCTTTTGGTCAGCCATGGAAATCACACAGCCTTCCAGATACTGGACTACAAGTCCCATCTGTCCTAGTCAGCATAATACATGGAGAGGAGTACTGGGAGCTGCAGTCCAATAATGTCTTAAGGCCCATGTGACTGCTGTTCCAGTACATGAGGCTTCAATTGACTCGGTGAGAATTAGATATGTGTTGAGCCACCACTGAGCAGTTGATTCAGTGGATCTGTTCTACACAGGATATACCAAAAGGATCAAAAGCAATTTGTAAGATAGGTCAATAGCCGATTGTACATTGCTGCTAACTTAGTGAAAGCTCTTTTCTTGGTCTCTTGAGCAGACATTCAAAAATGTAATTTTCATAGGGCTACAGCTGGGAACTGTAGCCATATCTTTCCTCACCTTTGGCCTTAGATCAGTGCTCATCAACATCTGGCCCTCCAGGTTTTTGGACTTCCATCTGCCAGAATTCCCTGACCATTGGCCATGCATAATGGGGTTGTTGGGAGTGGGAAAGCAAAACATATGAAAGACTAGAGGCTAGGAACCATCTTCTTAGATGGAGGACGCCTCCCTCCTTCCCAGTCTTCAGTCTCTAAATCCATTCATTGTAATGTTTTCCTGTCTTCCTTAAGAGCAATCATCCCATTTTTCCTGTGCAAAATCTTCCCACATTGGTGACATTAATTGCTCTACTGAGAGAAGCTTGTTAACCTGTGCTGGATTTGTCACTGCCTCTAAATTCACCCAAAACATTTCACCTTTTGGAAAGGTACAAGGAACCAATCTGGAGGATCTCCCAGTTCTGTTGGTGGCTGTGCTGGAGCACTGACCGAAGATGGAAAATGGGGACTGGCATGGACCTCAAACAGGAAATGGCCCTCAGTTTTTTCAGGCTGGGAGCAGAGAGACATTCTGGGACAGAAAAATGGAAAAGATCCCCGGCAAAGATACTACTGGCTCCAATGAGCGGTGTCAACTTTTTCGGCAGCTTTCCTATCAGGCAGCTGAAGGCCCCCGAGAGGTTTGCAGCCGACTGCACGCTCTCTGCCACTGGTGGCTGAAGCCGGAGCAACACACAAAGGCTCAGATTCTGGACCTGGTGATCTTGGAGCAGTTCCTGGCTGTCCTTCCCATGGAGATGAAGAATTGGGTCAGCGAATGCAGGCCAGAGACCAGTTCCCAGGCGGTGGCCTTGGCAGAAGGTTTCCTCCTGAGCCAGGCAGAAGAGAAGAAGCAGGAGAACCTTCAGGTGAGACATTTTCATCCTGTTAATGCCAAAGGGCTGAGAAAGTGTGCAACTCCTCTGGAGGCATTTGAGGCTAAATCAGACTCCTTAGGCTGGGGCAGGGAGAATCAACCGTGCTGCACCTAGGGGCCAGTTTTCTGCTTTGGAATTTGGGGGATGCACGTACTGATGATACCAAGAATGGTGTGTGTATGTTTTCAGAAGTCGTGAAATTCTGTTTCCTGCTTGGAAAGCACATATTTTGAATGCTAAATTTGGAAAACGTATTTTTTGAAATGTGGAATTTATTGATTTAGTTTGTGTCCCACTTCTCTCTCAGCAAAGGATTGCAGGAGGCTTACAATTATTTAAAAATACAGTACAACTTTTAAAAAAAATTAATATAAAAGTTAACACACAATTAAATCAGATTTCTGTTTAAACAACAGATTAAAAACACCATTTGAAAGGAATTTGAAAAACACTTTTAAAGCATAAAATAGAAATGCAACACTTTTCCATTAAAAGCTCTATCTGCTGCAACATATTAAAAGACTGCACACCTCCCTAAATAAAAAGCTCTTTACCTACCAGTGGAAAGAGGACAGGAAGGAAGGGAGGCTCACAGCCTGGGAGCAACCACCAAGGCATTTATGTATTCCTGGGGCAGAAAATCAGTCCTTAAAACTATCACAATTGTGCATCTCTGCTTTAAATACTTAGTTGACCTTTTCTTTATCTAACTGATACCTTTTCCTCTTGATATGATGATGTTTCTTCCTAGTCTCAGTTGGATTATTGCTGTGATTTTCCCTGAGTTCGTGCAAATTTTAATTCCTCCTGTTGTGTTGTACTTGTCAGTGTAAATGAGCCAGAAGGGTTTTCCCATGACTTCCTAAATGACCTACATTGCAAGGTTATATGTTTCTCTTTTCATATATCCACCTCTATCTGAGAGCCAGTGTAGTGGTTTGAGCTTTGGACTACGACCTGGGAGACCAGCACCATCTCTGCACTAGGCTGTTATAGCGCGATGATTCCACTTTCAACCTCCGATGGAATCCTGGGGTTTGCAGTTTAGGGCTGGCCCCTCCCTAAACTGCAAACCCCAGGATTCCATAGGAGGTCAAAAGTGGAATCATCACGCTATAACAGCCTGGTGCGGAGATGGCCCAGGATTCGATTCCCCACTCAGCCATGGAAACCCCCCAGGTGACCTTGGTACATCACACACTCTCAGCCCCAGAAAACTCCATCATAGATTCATCTTGGGGTCGCCATAAGTCTGAAATGGCTTGAAGGATCACAGCAGCAACAACAATCTAGCTGTCTGTGTCTCGTCTAGCACATATTGGGTTTTTCTGTTCATAATAAAGGTTGCTGCAGCAACTAGTATGCAGAAACTCAGTTTGTAGCCTTCCTTTTCTAACTTCTCTCCACTTCCTTTGCTTGGATTGTCTCTCCTTTTTCAGAGGCAGCTGCTGTCAGCTAAATTGGCCACTGATTTCCGGGAAGCAATGATGACTCCCTTGGATGACTTCGAGACATCACCTTTCTGGGGGAACAGGCAGGAGTATGAAAGGCATACAAATTCCTTAGGTAAGGATGGTACAAGAATATGTTTAGTTTCGTCTTTGAGGGCATGTTATTTAAGGGCTGCTTTTATGATTCAGTTGGTCCTGTGTGCTTTAAAATTGTTTAATCATAGAATAATACAGTCATGGAGTTGGAAGAGACCACAAAGGCGATCAAGTCCAACCCCCCTGCCACGCAGGAATACACCATCAAAGCAGTCCTGACAGATGGCCATCCAGCCTCTGTTTAAAAACCACCAAAGAAGGAGACTCTACCACACTCCGAGGCACCATATTCCACTGTCGAACTGCTGTCGAAGTTCTTCCTAATATTTAGATGGAATCACTTTTCCTAAAGTTTGAACCCATTGCTCTGTGCCCTAGTCTCTGGAGCAGCAGAAAATGAGCTTGCTCCGTCTTCCATATGACATCCCTTTAAATATGAACATGGCTACCACATCATCTCTTAACCTACTCTTCTCCAGGCTAAACATACCCAGCTCCCTAAGCTGCTTCTCACAGGGCTTCATGATTTGCAGGCCTTCTACCATTCTGATCGTCCTCCTCTGGACACAGTCCAGCTTGTCAGTCTCCTTCCTGAACTGTGGTACCCAGGACTGGACACAGTATTCCAGTGGGGTCTGACCAAAGCAAACTAACACTTGTCTGCTGTAGGTTGGCACCCTGGCTATCTCCTTACAACAGTTTTGTCATATCAGCCATTTTGGAATTCATGGAAGGGAATTTAACATCTGTGCAGAAAAGATTGCTCAAGAAAGTGACTCTGGTTACATCTGGTTATGAAATAAGTGAGCCCTGAAATGAAAAAGTTTGAAAGGCAAGCTTTCTGCCATAGGAGGTTTCTGATTGAGTATAGCTTAATCTGATGTACTGAAATGCCTCAATAGTACAAAGCAGGGGTAGGCAACTGTAGGTGGTCAATTTCTGTCCCCTGTCGTCTTCGCAGGCTGCAAAAAAAAAAGGAGGTAGGAGAAACAAGAAAATGGCTGAAAATCTACTTCCTGTTTTAAGAAAAGCAGAGTGGGGCTGCTGGTACCTGTTCCAAAGAGATAATGATGTTCTGAGAAGACTTCAGGTGCAGAGGGCCAACATCCTATGGAATCCTGGGGTTTGCATTTTAGGGAGGGGCCTAAACTGCAAACCCCAGGATTCCATAGGATGTTGAAAGTGGAATAATAGCACTATAACAGTTTAGTGCAGAAATGGCTTTGGATAGATACAGTCTCTTTCCATTTATGTCACTTACAGGTGGTGGAGAGTCATCCTCAGTGCCCCCTGAACCATCTCTTCTCAGTCGTGAAATGGAAGAAGCTTCTGTACGCCCAGATCAGGTAGAGGGAGTGATCATTTGGGATGCTGCTAGATCTGAAAGAGTCTGCCCCAGTCCCTTTTGGTGAAGGCCTCTGTCACGTCACTTGTTTTATTTATTTTATTATTTTATTTATTGTATTTATAGGCCACCTTTTCTCCCACAGTGGGACGCAAAGCGACTTCCAGTAAAGTTAAGAACATTTAAAACAATTAAAAACATTTAAAAACATAAAATTGTAAAAACTTACAATTAACTCTACATTTCTATGATTCTACGCACAAAAACAGTTTAAAGCTAATAAATAACATACATTTCCAAGGCTGGGGTGTGGGGGGTTGTTCTCAGCCCAGGGAAGTGACGCATCTACATGCTTCAGGCAACACATTAATATGTTGTAACACGCTGTCTTGAAAGCCCTGTGTTAGTTTGTCGCCTGAAGTGTGTAGGTGCGTCACCTACAATCTTGGAAATATATGTTATTATTTATAAATCATGTATTTTTAAAAATATATGAAAGGTTTTCATGAGATGTTGTGTCCCCATACAGGTTGTTATTACAATTGATGTATGTGTCTGTATTTCTTATAAGGGGTTAGTTTAACCTCTGGTTTGCTAGTAAAACTGTATTACTGTGTTGTGAAATGATGCATGTCTAAAAAGTGTGTCACCAACATGAATGGTTTGGAAAGCTCTGATATAGGACGATCTGGTCTTTCAGATAGTCCGGACCTATTAACTGCCATAGCTGCATCCTGCAGAATTCTGGGATTTTGTAGTGTGGCAACGCGACAGATTTCTCTCTCACAGAGAAGTCTAAATTGTTGTTGTTGCTGCATGCCTTCAAGTCATTTCTTTACGTTGACTATTACGTTGAATCTATGTCAATCCTGTCATTACGTTGACTTACGTTGAATCTAAGTCAATCCTATTATGTTGAATCTAAGACCCTTTCCGCAACTCACCCATTTTCGGCGCTGGGGTGCAGTGCTTGCGCGAGCAGCCTCTGGAGGAAGGTTCTCACTTCCCTGCTTCTTCGACTCTGCACAAACTTCCTGCTCGCACGAGAGCCCCGCCTATTCCTTTTGCAGTGCAGTCTGGGACCTCCCAGGCGGCAATGAGACAAGGTAAGTGTGCGCAGAGCCCTGGAGTGATGTGCGATGGCACAGCATTTTCGGCTACAAGTGTGTGCGGTCTGCATCAGGTCCTTGAGCAAATGTGAGTGCATCGTGTGGACCGCTCCTCACATTTGTGCGATGCTCAAGGGGGCCTTTCACATTGGAAATGCCATGCGAAAAGGGCCTAAGTCTTGCGTTGAATCTAAGTCAATCCTATCACAAACTTTTCTGGGGGCTGTGTGTGTGTGACACGCCCAAGGTCACCCAATGGGTTCCATGGCCAAGTGAGGAATAGAACTATGGTCTGCAGGGTTGTAGTTCAACGCTTAAACCATTATGCCATGCTGGCTCCACAAACTATAAATCCCAGGATCCCAAAAGATGGAGCCATGGCAGTTGAAGTGGCATTACAAAAGGCTTGTTGGATGGAACACCTTATCACTGTTGGTATAAATGCTTCATTGTGCTTATTTGGTAAAGAACTTTGTCATTCTCAGAGCCTGGGAAAGTTTCAAGTTTGGACTACAGCTCAAGGAATTCTGGAAAGTATTGTCCTCAAAAGGAATTTTCCCAGGCTCTGATAATTATCTATGCAGATTGTTTGAATCTTCCTCTTCTCTTCCTTCTAGGGACCAGTGACCTTTGAGGAGGTGGCGGTATATTTCACTGAAGAGGAATGGGCTCTGTTGGACACAGGCCAAAGAGCCCTGCAGTGGGATGTCATGGTGGAAAATTATGGGAATCTTATTTCTCTGGGTAAGTCTCCCTCTTTCCTTTGCTTGAAAAACATTAAAAAATGTTTGAAAATAGCTGGTGGTGGCGCCAAAACACAAAATGTGATTATTTTGCTGGTTCATTCCCCTGAGGCCTGCAATTATCTCTCAAAAAGATCCAAAAATAGGCGGAAAGCTAAACAGGAAGTGACAACATGTCACTTCCAGGTTGCTGAAAATGCACCTGCACAGGCCACTGGGAGCACACAGGGCTGGAAGTTGTTCCCTGGCATAGTTGCCCACCCCTGCTGTAAGATCTGGGTATTTCCTGCCCCTCACGAAAGCAGTTCTGCCTTGCAGGGTTGTTGTTAGCGATGGCTGTTTCACCTACACTCAGAATTATGGCTCCCCTTGTGCGTCCCGGTGATATTGGCTGGACTGACTGCAAACTTGGTTTCTGCCTCAGGGATTGACTGGTTTGCTCTCTTTATCCCAGCAGCTGATGGATGGAGGTGCATGAATGAAGAAGAATCTTGGAGGGAGCCCTTGGATGGAGTCTCATGCAAAGTGCAAGAAGAGAAACAAAGGGAAGCTGAGGCAACAGAGAACAGTGGAGACATATCCTTTGCTTTTGAAGACACTGATTTCCATGAAAGGACAGACAACGAAAGGAAAAGGAGTATGTGCAATGTGTGTGGAAAAAGCTTTAGTCGTAAATCTCACCTTAATGAACACAAACGTATTCACACTGGGGAGAAACCCTATCGATGCACAGAGTGTGGGAAAAGCTTCAGGCGGAGTACGGATCTTACATCACATCAGAGAACCCACACAGAAGAACAACCATTTAAATGCTCTGAGTGTGGAAAGAGTTTCCGGGGTAGCTCAGATCTGAGGTCTCATAAACGAATACACACAGGTGAGAAACCATATTCTTGTTCTTTGTGTGGGAAGAGTTTCAGTCACAGCATCAGCCTTAACTCTCATCAGAGAATCCACACAGGGGAACAGCCGTTTAAGTGTGGGGTGTGTGGCAAAAGTTTCACTCGCAATACGGGCCTGACTTTGCACCAGCGAATTCACACAGGGGAGAAGCCATATACCTGTTCCTTGTGTGGGAAGAGCTTCAGTCACAGCAAAAGCCACGCTATCCATCTAAAAGTGCACGCTGGAGAGAAACCGTACACGTGCTCAGAGTGTGGGAAAAGCTTCATTGGGAGTTCATACCTTAAATCACATCAGAGAATCCACACTGGGGAGAAACCATATATGTGCTTGGTGTGTGGAAAACGTTTCCGGTGGAGCACAAACTTCAATGAACATAAAAAAATCCACACAGGGGAGAATTTGCTTAATCCTAGAACTGGCTGGTTTGTGGAAAGAACTCCTGTTAGAGGAGAGCTCTTCATATCAGGGGATTTGATCCAAGAGGAAAACTTATATGTAGACTAGAGCGTTTCTGAATAATGTTAAAAGTGAGAAAATTCACAGAACTACCTTCCTTGGTATACAACAGGACCGAGAATCATGCAGCTTCCGAGGTACTGTTGAACAGCAATTCCCAGAAGTCCTAACTGATAAGGAATGCTAGGAGCAGCAATCCAACTACATCTTGCAGGTCATGTGATTCCTACCTCCGTTGGCTTACATGATTCCTGAGTTTGTCTTAAGAAGAGATTATCTTACAAGATTTCTGAGCTGCCTTATAGAATCATAGAATCTTAGAGCTGGAAGGAACCACAAGGGCTGTCATGTCTAACCCCCTGCCATGCAGGATTTGACTCTTCCTGATTTCCTACGCTGAAAATTTTGTACTATATAGTCATATTTATTTCCCTCATTCCCTCCTGCCAGTGGCAAACTCAGTTTGGAATCAAAAGAGGACCAGTGAGGTTGAAAACGAGAGGGTATGTTGTTTCTGCAAATAGAGGAGACTTGCAGCGTGTGCAAAACATCAAAATAAGGATAAAGAAAATTGTTTAAACTTCCAAATTGGCTGATGAGTTTCTGTGAGATCTCAGGGCTTGCAGAATGTTGAAAGTTACTAAATACAGAAATAGATATATAGCCATTAGAGGCAGTGGTTCTCAACCTGTGGGTCCCCAGATGTTTGTGGACTTCAGCTCCCAGAAGCCCTGAGCATTGACCGTAGTGGCTGGGGCTTCTGGGAGCTGAAGTTCACAAACATCTGGGGACCCACAGGTTGAGAACCACTGCATTAGAGCCAGTGGTGAGGAATGTTGGAAGCTGAACTCCCAACAACATCTAGTTGTTGTTGTTAGCTGTTCAGCTTAATGGTGGCCCTATGAATGAGAGATCTCCGAGTCACCCTATCATCAACAGCCCTGCTCAGGTCTTGCAGGTTTGGGGCAGCCCTGGCCTACTTCATTGACTGTGTCTGTGATGCAGTCTTCCTCTTTTCCTACTGCCTTCTACCTTACCAAGCATTAGTGTCTTTTCTAGTGAGTCCTGTCTTCTCACGATATGGCCAAAACAGCACAACCTCAGTCTAGACATCTTGGCTTCTAGGAAGATTCCAGGCTTGGTTTGCTCCGCGACCCATTCATTCGTCTTTTTAGCAGTCCAGGATATCCATAGAACTCTTCTCCAGCACCTGGAAGGCTGTGCAGTTTGAGTTCCTGGTCCAGAAGCTGGGCAAAGCATGTGAGATGGTGTCCACAGTGCACGGTTATAGCAGTTCAATACCACTTTAACTGCTAATGCTCCATCCTGTGGAATTACGGGTTTTGTAGTTTGGTGAGATGCTTAGAAACAACAAACTCAGAATTCTTTGTATTGCTTTTCTGAGCCACCTCATTAGGGATCGTTGGCAGAGCGTTCCAAGTACCTTCCAAACTTTCAAATCCCAGGACAGGTAGAATCATGAGAGGTAAAATGGTATCAAAGTGCTATGACTATGTAGTGTGGAACAGTCTGAGATCCTACATCAGCTTATAGCTCCACAAGTCAAGTTTCACATCCTCCTGCTACCAGGCTGTTGTCAAGTCCTGGGAGGGGTCCCTGCTGCTATCCCATGCTGGTGGGGAGAGGGAGGGAGATAATTCAGATGATGGAAGCAACTGGTCTCAGCTTGGAACATTTCTGCACAACACTTTTACAGTGCGATGATTCCACTTTCAACCTCCTATGGAATCCTGGGGTTTGCAGTTCTGGGAGGGGCCAGATGGCCCCTCCCAATACTGCAAACCCCAGGATTCCATAGGAGGTTGAAAGTGGAATCATCCCACCATAAGAGTGTCGTGCGGAAATGGCCTTGGTTGTGAAGGGAAGAAAATGAAGGTGTGGTTTCAAATGGGGTGCCCCCCCTCCCTGTTCCTTCCCCCATGAGCCCAGAGCAGCCAAATATTCATGGTCAGAATTGCCTGCCTTCTTCCATCCCTACCTATAAATGCCAGCATTAAGAGCCACTTCCAGCGCTTGGCAGCTGTTGTCCAGTGGGTGGTTTTTGGACAGAATAGATGGGCAAATGAGTAGCCCCCCTGCATCCTATCCAGAACAAGAATGACGTGCACATAAGCTGCATTCACGTGTATAAGTCATGAACAGAATGTGGGTCTGAGTCTTAAGTTGCTGGAAGAATTTGAGATGTAGAATTTAGGGTGTGGCTTTGAAAGTGGAAAGGATTGGTGAGCAGTTGGGAGAAGACGACACTGGTTTGCAAGACCTCTAACACAAAGGTAGCCCACTGCCTCCCTCTAGATATTTTTGGACTGCTGTTCGCGCAAACTCTCACCATTGGTTTATTATGCAAGGTAGGTCTGGTAGAATTTATAAACCAAAAACATCTGGAGGGCCACAGTTGCCCAGAGCTACCCTAACCAGTCATAAGAAGACTCTGGAGGTTAGGAGATACACAGTAGGAGGGATTCCCCCCTTTTTTCCCAGCTCAGGTTTTATTGCCTTATTTACTGCAGGCATGCTGCAGGAACCCAGCACTGAAAGTCTGTATTTATTTAGCCCTCTTTCACTATCCTTCCCATGCTGATGCTGTTAGAAAACTTTCAGCTAGACAGAAGATGAGGAAACAGAGGGTGGGTGGGTGCATGTAAAAAGCCTTTGTAAAAAAGAACTTTACTGTCAGACACTTTGTTAATGAAGGATGCCTGTACCTAAAATTCAGGTAATGATGAGCTAATTTTGCAGGTGTGTTCATACACTCTCTCTCTCTCCCCCCCACCTAGAAATATGCTTCTTACTTTATCTTTTCTATTTTAGGCTGGAGGGATGCAATTTTTTTTTTGTTTTCTCTTTAGTTTGGAGATATAGGTTGAGTATCCCTTATCCAGAAATCCAAAAACTTTCAAAAAATTTTTTGCCAGCAGCTGCCTGCTTCCATGTTTGAGGCAGCAGCTGTGGCACTCCTCCTCATTTTCCTCTCCCTGATCTTCAGTCCCTCTCCAGCCTTGCACCTCATATACAACACAGGCCATTTCCGCACTAGCCTGTTATAGCGCGATGATTCCACTTTCAACATCCTCTGAAATCCTCGGGTTTGCAGTTTCGGGAGGGGCCAGCCGAACTGCAACTGCAAATCCCAGGATTCCGGAGGATGTTGAAAGTGGAATCATCGCTCTATAACAGGCTAGTGTAGAAATGGCCCCACACTAATGAGATGTGAGGCTGGAGAAAGACTTGAGAATCTGTACAATTTAGGGAATCCAGGCATAGAACTTGGTGCAAAGTGGCTCATTCCTCTGTGGGCTCCCTGGAAACTTCCTGAACAGTTCTGTTTTTTATGTATATGCAAGCACAAGTATTCCAAAATTTGAAAAAAAAATCCAAAATAGGAAACACTTCTGGTCCCAAACATTTTGGATAAGGGATATACAACTTGTATCTTTATTTATGCTTCATGTAACTGAAAACACAGAAGATACTATTTTTCCTTATATCTGTCTGGCCATTTTATGTCATGTTTCATATTACTGTGTGATTGTATTGACTGCATTAAAAAAACTTTTCAGTTTCATTCCTCCTGCCTCCTCCTTCAAATTAGCAACTTGAAGAAACTGTACTCGGGATTAGTATAATGTTTCTCTTCATCTAATTAGTTCAGCTTGCAAGGTTCATCATTCTCATACCAGCTTTGTTCACTCTCTGAGAATAAACACAAAATGTTGCAGCACAAACGACTCCTGCTCAGTTTCCTGTCAGTCATGCTCTCCTGCACAAGATTATGGCCATTTCCACACTACCCTGTTAGAGTGCTGCTATTCCACTTTCAACATCCAGTGGAATTCTGGGGTTTGTAGTTTCCTGAGGCCAAACAGCATTCTGGCTGGGAATTCTAAAGGCTCCTCCCTAAACTGCAAACCCCAGGATTCCACAGGAGGTTGAAAGTAGAGCAATTCCACTATAACAACATAGTGTGGGATTTCCCCAGTGCTGTTCTGACAGCATTCTGTGGCAGAATAATAATAAACTGCAAACCTCAGGACTATGTAGTGTATACCGTAGTCTATACTATGCAGTGAACATCCCCCTAAACTGCAAACCTCAGGACTATGTAGTGCATACCATAGTCAATACTATGCAGTGAACACCCTCCTAAACTGCAAACCTCAGGACTATGTAGTGCATACCATAGTCTATACTATGCAGTGAACACCCCCCTAAACTTCAAACCTCAGGACTATGTAGTGTATATCATAGTCTATACTATACAGTGAAAACCCTCCCTGAACTGCAAACCTCAGGACTATGTAGTGTATACCATAGTCTATACTATGCAGTGAACACCCTCCCTAAACTGCAAACCTCAGGACTATGGAGTGTATACCATAGTCTATACTATGCAGTGAACACCCTCCCTAAACTGCAAACCTCAGGACTATGTAGTGTATATCATAGTCTATACTATACAGTGAAAACCCTCCCTGAACTGCAAACCTCAGGACTATGGAGTGTATACCATAGTCTATACTATGCAGTGAACACCCTCCCTAAACTTCAAACCTCAGGACTATGGAGCGTATACCATAATCTGTACTATGCAGTGAACACCCCCCTAAACTTCAAACCTCAGGACTATGTAGTGCATACCATAGTTTATACTATGCAGTGAACACCCTCCCTAAACTGCAAACCTCAGGACTATGTAATGCATACCATAGTCTATACTATGCAGTGAACACCCTCCCTAAACTTCAAACCTCAGGACAATGCAGTGTATACCATAGTCTGTACTATGCAGTGAACACCCCCCTAAACTTCAAACCTCAGGACCATGGAGTGTATACCATAGTCTATGCTATGCAGTGAACACCCCCCTAAACTTCAAACCTCAGGACTATGTAGTGTATACCATAGTCTATACTATGCAGTGAACACCCCCCTAAACTTCAAACCTCAGGACAATGCAGTGTATACCATAGTCTGTACTATGCAGTGAACACCCCCCTAAACTTCAAACCTCAGGACTATGGAGTGTATACCATAGTCTATACTATGCAGTGAACACCCCCCTAAACTTCAAACCTCAGGACTATGTAGTGTATACCATAGTCTATACTATGCAGTGAACACCCCCCTAAACTTCAAACCTCAGGACAATGGAGTGTATACCATAGTCTGTACTATGCAGTGAACACCCCCCTAAACTTCAAACCTCAGGACTATGTAGTGCATACCATAGTCTATACTATGCAGTGAACACCCTCCCTAAACTGCAAACCTCAGGACTATGGAGCGTATACCATAGTCTATACTATGCAGTGAACACCCCCCTAAACTGCAAACCTCAGGACTATGTAGTGCATACCATAGTCTATACTATGCAGTGAACACCCTCCCTAAACTGCAAACCTCAGGACAATGCAGTGTATACCATAGTCTATACTATGCAGTGAACACCCCCCTAAACTTCAAACCTCAGGACTATGTAGTGCATACCATAGTCTATACTATGCAGTGAACACCCCCTCTAAACTGCAAACCTCAGGACTATGGAGCGTATACCATAATCTGTACTATACAGTGAACACCCTCCCTGAACTGCAAACCTCAGGACTACGGAGTGTATACTGTAGTCTGTACTATGCAGTGAACACCCTCCCTGAACTGCAAACCTGAGGACTATGGAGCATATACCATAGTCTATACTATGCAGTGAACATCCCCCTAAACTTCAAACCTCAGGACTATGTAGTGCATACCATAGTCTATACTATGCAGTGAACACCCCCTCTAAACTGCAAACCTCAGGACTATGGAGCGTATACCATAATCTGTACTATGCAGTGAACACCCTCCCTGAACTGCAAACCTCAGGACTACGGAGTGTATACCGCAGTCTGTACTATGCAGTGAACACCCTCCCTGAACTGCAAACCTCAGGACTATGGAGCGTATACCATAGTCTATACTATGCAGTGAACACCCCCCTAAACTTCAAACCTCAGGACTATGGAGCGTATACCATAATCTGTACTATGCAGTGAACACCCTCCCTGAACTGCAAACCTCAGGACTACGGAGTGTATACCGTAGTCTGTACTATGCAGTGAACACCCTCCCTGAACTGCAAACCTCAGGACTATGGAGCGTATACCATAATCTGTACTATGCAGTGAACACCCCCCTAAACTTCAAACCTCAGGACTATGGAGCGTATACCATAATCTGTACTATGCAGTGAACACCCTCCCTGAACTGCAAACCTCAGGACTACGGAGTGTATACCATAGTCTGTACTATGCAGTGAACAGCCCCCCCCTAAACTGAGGAGAACACATGGTAAAAAAGGAAGCTTGCCAGTAGTTTTGTTAACTGCCGTATGCTGTCCAATTCATTGATCGATACTCCAGCTTAGCAACAATTTTGAAGATGTTTCCTAGTACCAAGCAGACTACCAGACTTGAAACTAAAGTTGGCTGCCAAAGGGAAAGTGAACCCCATTTTTTTTTCTCCTTCCACAGTAGCCTTTTCAAAGTGGAGATCTGTAAAAGGAAAACGGGGACTTGGCCTTGTCTTACGTCCATTTCCACATTCCCTATTAAAAGCCTTGAAAGCTAAGAACAATGGGGGCAGCTCTTTATTTTGCGACTCCAAAGGCTACAATTCTATGCACAGATTTGGCAAAAGAAGTCCTTTGGAGTGGGGGGGGGGTTATCTCGCCTTTATTCTGCTGTTAAGTGAGCCAAATATTGCAGAACAAACACAGGTACTGCAGGATCAGCTGGAGGCAAATTCTATTCCCCCCCCCAAATCAAGCTTTATTGTATTGTTTACCACAGACCTGCCGCTGCAACCACGCACTAAAAAGCTGTGCTTCTCCAGCCCTCTTTTATCATTCCCTCAATGCTAATGCTGCTAAGAACATCTCACTAGACAGAGGAGGAGGAGGGTTGGACAGGTGTAAAAAAGACTTTGGCAGAGGCTAATAAATCAGAAATTAGTTGTTCCGTTTCTTTTATTATGGAAACCAGTGGGTGAGGCTGGCATTAGGAGCTCCACTGGATATTACTGTTGGTAGGTGCGTCCTATGTTCAGGGTCTTTTTCTTTCTTTCTTTCTTGGCCATATTTTATCAGAGGGAGCTTGCCATGGCTTTCTTCTGTGGCTGAGAGAGTGTGTGATTTGCCCAAGGACAAAAGGTGGGTTTCCATGGCTGCGGGGGATTCCCTTCTAGTCCCACACTTTGACCACCACAATGGTTCGCTCCTAGGTTGTGGGGAAAAATGTGTTTGCTCCTCAGAACGATAAGCAAAAAAAATATTCTTTCCCTGTTGAAGAAAAAGAGAGGAGGGAAGGCACCCTGCCTCTGTTGGCCTGCTCACGTGGCAAAGGCAGAACGGTAACCAACAAGTGGCCGAGAAGTTCGACACTCGCTCAGTGCCGTGAGGCACCAGGTCCCGTCTGGTCTTGGAAGCTAAGCAGGGTCATCCCTGGTTGATACTTGGATGGGAGACCAGGCAACTCATCCCGGGCGCTGGAGACGGTATTTCCGAGGAGAGGTCTGGCAAAACCATCTCTGGGTGTTCCTTGCCTACGAAAACCCTGTGAAGTTCGTGGGCTCGCCACAAAGCCACGGTGGACTGCAAGGCACCCACGCACGCACACCGTTGCGCTCTGTGCAGCTCCACATTGAACTCTGGCGATTCCGCTTCTGTGCCGCTCCTCCGGGTGGGGAGGGGGCAGGAAGAGGGGCTTTGCCTCGGCACCCAAAGGCCTCAGCTCGCCCTGGCCAAGAAGCGGGGGAGTGTTGCGACTGCCACCCTTCTCTCTCAGGGAAAGGGCCCTTCCCTCGGCTGGAGACGCCCCCCCCCCACAAACACACCTCCTTCCTTCCCGGACTTTGCATGAAGGCTTTGAGAAACGGCCAGATTTTTAAAAATGAAAAATAGTCATTCTATACAGTACCCAAATGATATACAGTAGGGTAAATGCGCATTAATGACGCATCGTCAGCTGTTACTGTGGTGGCTAGGAAAGAGAACAGTATGCGTTTTTAATATACGATTTTTCAGAATCGTAGTTTTGCCTTCCTTTTCTTGGTTCCCGGTGTGGAACAACATAACCCAGCATCCACACTTCAGTGAACGTCTTACCTCTCCCTCCCTCCCTCTTTGCTGATCATGGCTGCTTGCTGAGACCACACACAAACACTGTTTTCAGGCTGAAGTGTGAGGTTTATCCTTCAGGCTCAAGTGTGAGGTTTGTGCTTCAGGCTCAAGCGTGAGGTTTGTGCTTCAGGCTCAAGTGTGAGGTTTGAGCTTCAGGCTCAAGTGTGAGGTTTGTGCTTCAGGCTCAAGCGTGAGGTTTGTGCTTCAGGCTCAAGTGTGAGGTTTGAGCTTCAGGCTCAAGCGTGAGGTTTGTGATTCAGGCTCAGGTGTGAGGTTTGTGCTTCAGGCTCAGGTGTGAGGTTTGAGCTTCAGGCTCAGGTGTGAGGTTTGAGCTTCAGGCTCAGGTGTGAGGTTTGTGCTTCAGACTCAAGTGTGAGGTTTATCCTTCATGCTCAAGTGTGAGGTTTATGCTTCAGGCTCAAGTGTGAGGTTTGAGCTTCAGGCTCAAGTGTGAGGTTTGTGCTTCAGGCTCAAGTGTGAGGTTTGTGCTTCAGGCTCAAGTGTGAGGTTTGTGCTTCAGGCTCAAGTGTGAGGTTTGTGCTTCAGACTCAAGTGTGAGGTTTATCCTTCATGCTCAAGTGTGAGGTTTATGCTTCAGGCTCAAGTGTGAGGTTTGAGCTTCAGGCTCAAGTGTGAGGTTTGAGCTTCAGGCTCAAGTGTGAGGTTTGTGCTTCAGGCTCAAGTGTGAGGTTTGTGCTTCAGGCTCAAGTGTGAGGTTTGTGCTTCAGGCTCAAGCGTGAGGTTTGTGCTTCAGGCTCAAGCGTGAGGTTTGTGCTTCAGGCTCAGGTGTGAGGTTTCTGCTTCAGGTTCATGTTTGAGGTTTATGCTTCAGGTTCAAGTTTGAGGTTTATGCTTCCGGTTTATGTTTGAGGTTTATGCTTCAGGCTCATGTTTGAGGTTTATGCTTCAGGTTCATGTTTGAGGTTTATGCTTCAGGTTCATGTTTGAGGTTTACGCTTCAGGCTCATGTTTGAGGTTTACGCTTCAGGCTCATGTTTGAGGTTTACGCTTCAGGCTCATGTTTGAGGTTTACGCTTCAGGCTCATGTTTGAGGTTTACGCTTCAGGTTCATGTTTGAGGTTTATGCTTCAGGTTCATGTTTGAGGTTTATGCTTCAGGTTCAAGTTTGAGGTTTATGCTTCTGGTTCATGTTTGAGGTTTATGCTTCAGGCTCATGTTTGAGGTTTATGCTTCAGGCACATGTTTGAGGTTTATGCTTCAGGTTCAAGTTTGAGGTTTATGCTTCTGGTTCATGTTTGAGGTTTATGCTTCAGGCTCATGTTTGAGGTTTACGCTTCAGGCTCATGTTTGAGGTTTATGCTTCAGGCTCATGTTTGAGGTTTATGCTTTTGGTTCATGTTTGAGGTTTATGCTTCAGGCTCATGTTTGAGGTTTATGCTTCAGGTTCATGTTTGAGGTTTATGCTTCAGGCTCATGTTTGAGGTTTATGCTTCAGGCTCATGTTTGAGCTTTATGCTTCTTGTTCATGTTTGAGGTTTATGCTTTAGGTTCATGTTTGAGGTTTATGCTTCAGGCTCATGTTTGAGGTTTATGCTTCAGGTTCATGTTTGAGGTTTATGCTTTTGGTTCATGTCTGAGGTTTACGCTTCAGGCTCATGTTTGAGGTTTATGCTTCCGGTTTATGTTTGAGGTTTATGCTTCTGGTTCATGTTTGAGGTTTATGCTTCAGGTTCAAGTTTGAGGTTTATGCTTCAGGCTCATGTTTGAGGTTTATGCTTCAGGTTCATGTTTGAGGTTTACGCTTCAGGCTCATGTTTGAGGTTTATGCTTCCGGTTTATGTTTGAGGTTTATGCTTCTGGTTCATGTTTGAGGTTTATGTTTCAGGTTCAAGTTTGAGGTTTATGCTTCTGGTTCATGTTTGAGCTTTATGCTTCAGGCTCATGTTTGAGCTTTATGCTTCAGGCTCATGTTTGAGCTTTATGCTTTAGGTTCATGTTTGCAGTTTATGTTTCAGGTTCAAGTTTGAGGTTTATGCTTCTGGTTCATGTTTGAGGTTTATGCTTCAGGCTCATGTTTGAGGTTTATGCTTCAGGCTCATGTTTGAGGTTTATGCTTCTTGTTCATGTTTGAGCTTTATGCTTTAGGTTCATGTTTGCGGTTTATGCTTCAGGTTCAAGTTTGAGGTTTATGCTTCTGGTTCATGTTTGAGGTTTATGCTTCAGGCTCATGTTTGAGGTTTACGCTTCAGGCTCATGTTTGAGGTTTATGCTTCTTGTTCATGTTTGAGGTTTATGCTTCAGGTTCATGTTTGAGGTTTACGCTTCAGGCTCATGTTTGAGGTTTATGCTTCTGGTTCATGTTTGAGGTTTATGTTTCAGGTTCAAGTTTGAGGTTTATGCTTCTGGTTCATGTTTGAGCTTTATGCTTCAGGCTCATGTTTGAGCTTTATGCTTCAGGCTCATGTTTGAGCTTTATGCTTTAGGTTCATGTTTGCAGTTTATGTTTCAGGTTCAAGTTTGAGGTTTATGCTTCTGGTTCATGTTTGAGGTTTATGCTTCAGGCTCATGTTTGAGGTTTATGCTTCAGGCTCATGTTTGAGGTTTATGCTTCTTGTTCATGTTTGAGCTTTATGCTTTAGGTTCATGTT